>CM064506.1:40790440-40931272 GCA_032716605.1 Paralithodes platypus
AAAGGAAAACAAATACAATCTGTGGTGGCGAAACTACCTCACCAATCGGCTTCATATTTGTAACACGAGTCAATTACGCTTCTACCTTCCCCCCACCATCCCCCAAACCACCCTCCCACCCATACATTCAAGTAACATTCCGATAGTATCGATACCATAAAATGATAAAAGTCTCTGAAGTCTATAGTGTCTTTTGACTATCAGACAGTCAGACAGGCTCGGGCTATACCACTGCCAGACTTACCCTTAGGCCCCTTCGTAAGCCGTAACTTGCCCGTAAGGTTTACTTTGCGTTAGCAAAAGCCAAAAAAAAAAAAAAATAACAAGTTAACAACTGTAACACTGTCAGTCTGTCACTATCATAGTATCACTGTATCACAGTTCACTAACACCGTGAGTAACACCGTACGAACGGTACGATGACTGTACACGATAATGACGTTCTTGTACCTGTTGTTGACAGGAAAAATCGCCTCCGGAGCGCCAGAAAGGAGCGCGAATTTCTAGCTGCGCTCCCCGCCTGCACTCCGATTTCAGAATTTTGCCGCTCCTCGCTCCTCGCTCCTCGCTCCGCGCTCCTCTATATTGGTAATGCGCACCGGATCGCAGAGCGCCAAATGGCGCGCACCTGCCCACCTCTGGTAAATACAACAGACATTGTACAAAACTTGGCAGGGATGCTATTGCTACGTTGTCAGATCAGGGCAGGCAAAAGACTCGCACTCACACCTGATAAACAAAACAAACATCACTTGATGGCGCGCTCCCAGGCCCAGGAAATTAGTACAGTCACGTGTAAACTAAATCCATTAGTCACTTCAGTTCATTCCCGACTCTGCCACCATCCACAATGGAAGCCTCTCCAAATCGCCCCACACACCTGCATAGTCAGGCAAAAGAGATGGCATATAACGTTCACCAATATGAGAGAGAGAGAGAGAGCGAGAGCGAGCTATATAAATAGTAATATAATTTATTATAACAATACTAATTATCTATGCATTCACGTTTGCTACACAGTAGTAGGCTGATGAGTGCGCTCCCCTCCTCACTCAAACACAGGGGAGGTGGTGGAAGGCAAGGTCAATTGACCTTTGGTGGGAGGGAGGGAGGGAGATAAGGGAGAGATATTATCAGCCGGCACCAATGTAGGGGTAGCCTACCGCGCCCACAACTGCCTATTTAGGTCTGTTGGAGTATAGTGAGAAGCACACTATAGGAACTGCCTCCCACTGCAACGGTATTTGAACCTTGGGGTTACTAGCTCAGTAGAAACTATCTATCTATTCATTTATCAATATATCTATTAGCTCAGTAGAAACTGTCTATGTATCTATGTGTCTATCTATTTATCTATCTATTAGCTCAGTAGAAAATATCTATTTATCTATCTATCTATCTATTGCCAGACACCATGAATACCACTGACCTAAAAAACAAATAAACCTTTTTCTTTCCCCGAAGTTGCAACAATTAAACATTTTTGTTTCACCCCTCTTCTCTCCAATCTGTATATCTCTTCCCACTTTTATCCTCCCCTCTAAACCCTCTCCCCTCCCCTCTAAACCCCCTCCTCCCCCCTTCCCCTCGAGCGGTTAACCCTTTCAATCCTCCTCAAGCACCCTCTCTTGAACGGGGAAAGTGTGCTAGTTTGCTTTTTAACCTTTCTGTATGGAAACGTCTTTTTATATTGAATGCTACCTGCATTGTTTTTTTCTATGTGGATGAGGGAGACAAAAAGCAAAACAGTGCCTCCACACACACACACACACACACACACACACACACACACACACACACACACACACACACACACACACACACACACACACACACACACACACACACACACACACACACAGACACAAACACACACACACACACACACACACACACACACACACACACATACACCACACACACACACACACACCACACACACACACACACACACCACACCACACACATACACACACCACACACACACACACACACACCACACACATGAACTTATTAGTGTGAAGGTACAGGGGGGCAAGGGGAGCCATGCCCCCGGGAATGCTGCCACTTTAACCTCTATCTCCACCTTCTCAGGTGGACAGGAAGACATGAATGTAGTGTTCCAGTGGACCAGGGAAAACAAACATGCAATTCAATGAAGAAAAGTGCCAATTAATACGGTACGGAGATACTAATGGTGTTAAAGAAATTACAAATTACTTAAAAGAATCTAACCACATAATAGAACGGAAAGACAGTGTGAAAGACCTTGGGGTATTAATGTCTGAAAATATGGGTTTCAAAGTACATAACCAGGTCAAAGTGGCGGCTGCGAAACGTCTAACGGGTTGGATTCTGCGTACTTTTAAAACACGCGGCTATGATAACGCTCTTCAAATCTCTAGTGCTACCGCGGCTTGAATACTGTAGCGTATTAACATCCCCATACAAAGCAGGTGAAATAAATGACGTAGAGAGTGTACAAAGAAATTTCACTTCGCATATAAGTTCGATAAAACAGCTACACTATTGGGAGCGTTTAAGAGCACTGAATCTGTACTCACTGGAACGTAGAAGAGAACGTTACCTAATAATATACACGTGGAAAATCGCAGAGGGTTTAGTACCAAACCTACATACTCCGATAGTCATGAAATTCAGTGATAGGAGAGGCTGGGAATGAGAAATCCCCCGGATGAATAACAGGGGTGCTATGGGCTCTCTGCGAGAGGGCTGGTTATCACACAGAGGCCCACGTCTCTTCAACAAACTCCCACGGCGAGTAAGAGACATGAGGGACATCTCGTTAGACAACTTCAAGAGAGCCCTAGATGTCGAACTGCAAAAAGTGCCAGACGAGCCCATCCTCGCAAGGGAGCGAGCTGTCGCTTCAAACAGTCTACTGCACCAAATCACCACCCATAACGAGGGGCGTTGCGCTCCTGTGGTGCCGCTATACGATTGGCGAACACATCAAAAGGTATCAAAAGTTATCTCTAATATTACTTCCACTTCCCCCCTCTCCCGATCTCGCTCTCTCTCATCTCCGTCTCTCTCTCGCTCTCTCTCTCTCTCTAAATAACACTACTTCCAACTTAGTCTTTCCTCTCCTTCCCCTCCTCTTACTTCCGTCACACTTCTATTCAGGCTTTCCTTCCGTTCTCGCTCTCATTACTCTTCTTTACTTTACCCTTTTTATCTAGTTTCCTAGCTTTCACTAATATAAACTACTATGTACTCATCTATATAATATATATAGATATATATACTATATATATTATATAGATATATATATTAATTATATCTATATATTATATATATATGGAAGAAAAGGAGAGAGAGAGAGATAGAGCGAGAGAGAGAGAGAGAGAGAGAGAGAGAGAGAGATAGAGAACAAGCTTGAGGGATCGTCAATCAACCTTCACATCTTTTAACTCTTCACCTCTCTCTCTCTCTCACTCTCTCTCTCTCTCTCTCTCTCTCTCTCTCACGACACACACACACACACACACACACACCCACACACACACACACCGCGTCCTTTTGTTTTAAATCTTGATATAGGTCTAACTAAAAATATAAAAATAACGGAATTATATATTCTATAACACTTATCTATACACATATATATATATATATATATATATAAGTATATATATATATATATATATATATATAATCTATATCCCCCTTACTAATCTACCAGTCTGGTCTATCTATCTACCTATTACATTATCTACTCAAAGGGTAGCCTTACCTCTATTACACTATATATATTTATCAATCTATCTACCTCTGTATGATGGTATCTAGAGAGGGTGGACACATTGAACCTAAACTAATATAGCTTAATGTGACCTTAAAGGGGCAGTTGCTCTTTGTGTTTGGAGTTCTATTTATTTATATATTCCTTATTTCTTTTAGTTTCCTCCCTAGATCTCACCCAAGCTTCCAAACACCACCTAGACCCCCTATTCAAGATAAATATTGGTACTTTTCTCGGTATTTTTCCTTCATAAAATTACAGGTTCGCTATATAGTTCGGCCAAAAAAGAGCGACACTTACAGGGCACGAAATGTCTTAATATTGACAAAGTAATGGGGTGTAACGTCCCTCAAAATCGCCAAACTAACGGAACAAAACGTCTTAATATCTCAAAACAAATATGGCTAAACATGAGTGTAGAAGGGGGTTCCAGAAAAAGCGAGTAGTAACCCCCTTACCTTTTCCCATTAATTATAGTTTAGGTATTTTCGTCTTCCCTCTTTCTTCTCTCTCCCTTCTCCTCTCTGTCTCTTCTCTTCTCTCACTCCTCCTCTCTCTCTGTCTCTCTCTCATCTCACAGTAGGACGTCCAAAACCAACACCCCCCACTCTATACAGACCTATGCCCTCGTAATTACAGTGTCAAATAGCCCCATAGCAATTACTGGTACCTATCTCATATAAAGGCTGATGAGGTTACCCCATTTCCGTTGTGTTGTGTGCATGTGGTTTTGACTACCTCAAGCCTTTGATAATTGAATGTTATATACATGACATGATTTGATTTAAAGCTTAGATATATTTAGATGATTTTATTAAGCTTAGATATATTTAGATGATTTTATTAAGCTTAGATATATTTAGATGATTTTATTAAGCTTAGATATATTTAGATGATTTTATTAAGCTTAGATGTGATTTTATTTTGATGATTTTATTAAGCTTAGGAGGGATGTATTATGGTAGCTAAGACGATGTTAAACCATTAAACCATCTTTATTGAGCTTTAGATATACATTATTTTGATGATTTTACTAAGCTTAGGAAGGATGTATTATGGTAGCTAAGAGGATGTTTAACCATTAAATCCGTTTTTATTGAATTGTATATATATTTAGAAGAGTTTATTTAGCTTAGGAAGGATATATGGTAACCAAGTCAGGATTAATTGAGGGTTTGTAGCCTTATAATGGAGAGCCGTCCTTCCTAGGCTGAACGAAAATCCACAGAATATAATGAAAAGGACGTCATTGGTACTGAATGGGATATCCTCTATAAGACCTGTCCTGCAATTTAGGTGTCGATTTTTTTCCTGGCGAGCGATGGCGAGCCTGTAATATATTAGTAACCGGCCTTTGACTGGGACATTTTTCTATCGAAAAATATACAAATTTATCTTGAAAGGGGGTCTTGGTGTTATTTTTAAGTTTGATGGAGGTCCAGGGAGGAAACTAAAGACATAATAAAAAGGTAAATCAATAAGCAAATAAATACTATATTAATATAATATATGTGCCTATCTGGACAAAGTAAATAAAATACTATATATAAAAAGCTTTAAGAGAAGGATAGATAGATAGATAGGTAGATATAGAGAGATGAGTGGAAGACGAGAAGAGATATAATATATAAACAGAAACGAAAAAGGTGAGAGAAGAGATAAAGTATATAACAGAATACGAAAAAGGTAAGTGCAATAGAAAACGAAGCTCGCCCCCAATGGCCGACTCAAACGTCTTCCCAAGTCCACCTAAAGTTTATCATGATATAAATAAATAAATATAATGCCAGGGAAAATACTGCATCTGTGGTAATACTTTGACAATCTTCCTGTAACGACCTCACGAATTACGACCAGCTACCCCATCCTCTATACGACAACCAGTCTCTTAACGACCGCAGAGTAAACGACCCACGAGCCGGGGTCACACGGGCAATTTTGACTCGAGTATACTAGAACCACATGCAAAATATGTTTTTATAAGATCCGAATTCCAAAATATGCTTTACTCGTTTCAGAAGTCAAAATATAGGTGAGAAAATTCATATAAAGTGTACTTACCACACCGGCAGATCAGACTTGTAGAACAATGCCAGGGAACGGCCTTTATATATATATATATATATATATATATATATATATAATACATATATAGTATATATATATATATATATACATATAATATATATGATATATATACTGTAGCTGGAGGAAAAAAATGAGATAAAAGGCAAAGCTGCATGTAACAATTAAAGTGTCCCCCCCAAAGTTGAAAGAGTAAGAGAGCCAAATTCAAGGTATGTTAGAGTCAAAATGTTTGGACACACGGACCAATTAGATAACCCAACTTGTCCTCAGTAACGACCCCCTGAAGTACGAGCCCTCGCTAACAAAGGTTAAGTTACGTCCACACTAAGCAATGTTCCTTAACTTTGAGTTACATAACAAGGTTACGGTAACATATAATGATATGTTCCGAAACAGTTTCAGAACATATATGGGGTTTTGTAACTAAGGCACAGCTATCACTGGGTGAGCGATAACATGTATCATGTTTCATAACCAGGCCTCACATCTCAACTCACAATATCATTATTTCAAACATTAAGTATGGTATAAGAAGGGCAGTTCTGAAACCTACTCACATATTCGAATGAGAATCCCACATGATTAACACAATTGGTGTCATCTGATATAGAGAGGGTTTGTTGTAACTGATAATATTGTGTTTACATGATTAACATAATTGGTGTCATCTGATATTGAGAGGGTTTGTTGTAACTGATAATATCGAGTTTCCATGATTAACACATAGGTGTATTGTGATAATAATGAGCAAATGGAACTTGGCAAATTTCAATCCCACAAGAGATAATGACGTGCTTACTTCAGCTGTGCAGCCAATACCAATTGATCCGCGTTATGGAGTGGTCTAACGATACTGTACTGCATCTTATTGAACTAGTGCATGCACAACCAGTGTTGTGGGATGCATCTCACGGCGATTATAAAAACAGGGTGAAGAGAAAGGATGCACTGACAGCATATTCTGAAATACTAAGTTGTACAAAAAAAGATGTAGAATGGAAACTTCATAACCGAAAGGGTCAATTTTACCTCGTGAAAAGAACAAAATAGAAATAAAAACAGAAAATCTGGAAGTGGAACAGAAGGACATGTATCTTCAAAATGGTTCGCCTATGATCACGTGCTTATCTATAATAAACAATTTAGGACATGTTGTCACTCACCTTTACATACTGAGCTAGAGCCTTATTATTGCCGTGGCATACTTCAGGAAGTATAGTAGAGATTTGCTTGTTTTGGAGATTCTTAGGAGGTACACCAGGCTTGTATATGAATAACCAGTTGCAAAATATCGTACCGTAACCCAAAGTCTTTCTGTTGGTGTAATCGCACTACGACAATTTGAGTTTTTCTTGCAAATTTTACCTCCCACAAGTGAAAGTACGTTCTCAAAATCTACATTGGTTAGCCTTGTAAAGGTTTTTAAATCCTTCCGTATCGGTGGAGAATTAGAGAATTAAATCTATTTCCTTTAGCCCAGCGCAGATTAAGAGGTGACTTAATTCAAGTGTTCAAAATCATCAAAGGCATCGACTATAAGAACTGTAGTAAGTACTTCACCATCAACCAATCTAATTACACGCGGGGAAACGGTTGCAAAATTATTGGTAAATATTTTAACTCGCACGAATCTAAGAATTTCTTCTTCAATCGAGTTGTCAACTTGTGGAATGGGCTTCCCCGAGACGTTATAGACTGCAGCACCGTTGATTCATTTAAACTCCGCCTAGACAAATATCTCGCATCAAACCCGCGACTGACTGCGTTTGTAAATGAATAACTTTATTTTATCCTCCCCTCAGTTACTAACCCATATGTCCCCTACTAACTTCCTAGTCCTGCCACGGACATTAGTTCCAGGGCAGTAGTTCCCTTTCCAATGTTCCCTTACCCACTCTAAACCACTGTTTGGACACTTGATCCTCAGTGTTTTGGAGGACAAGCAGCCTAGAAGGGTCATTAGACCTGTTGTTGCTTGATTTCCTTTGTACTCCTTTGTGGACAAAACCCTAATAATATTCAGTCCACCACATACATTACGATTATGTAACAATTGTCACGTCCAAACTTTCCTTTTGCACTTCTTCTTAGTGTGTGAAGTACCACGTAGCACGCACTAGATAAGAAAGCCTTCTCCTCCAACATATATCTCCACTACACAATTCTGTAACTCACAAACCAATGTGGACTGAGTTTGTTTCATAATGTTTCTGACAAGGATCCGGAACATGGTGAAACTTCGAGTAACCTTGTTATTGTAACAACTTACTGTAACACAGGTTACATAGCCTCAGTGTGGACATAGCTTAAGTTATTAAGGGGGAAGGGTTAATTTTTGGGTCGATTTATATATTCATTTGATGTTTTTTTTAGTTTCCTCCATCAAACTTTTAAATACAAAAATAATAAATATATATATATATACTGTATATACACAGTACAAATATATACACACACACAACATATATAAATAAATAAATCACCAAGAACCCCATTCTAAATATGTTTGTAAAAATGTTGGTAGAAAAAGCCGGACCCTCTTAATTACAGGCTAGCTATCGATCGCCAGAAATAAATCGACACCTAAATGACACGAACAGTCTTAATATTGAAATGGGTCAAAAGGTCTTAAAATCGCCAAATAATGGGCCAAACGTCATAAAATCTGAAAACTAATGGGGCTAAGCATGAGGGAGAAGGGGTACCAGAAATATCAACCATCTCCCCTTAAGTGAAGTAAGTTGTCTAGTAAACTCTGGAATTCTTCCTTAGTCTATCATTCCCTCTTCCTACGATTTAACCCTTCTGTACAGTCAGCCAAATAAATGAATACGCGGCACCAAGTATATTTCGATTAATAATTGGTATCAGTCCTATCTAAGCATTACTTCATTGTTTCGAGTGAGATATACAAATATGTTCCTATCTTTACACACCCTATTCAACATCTGACAGACAGCATACAGCGAGCAAAACGTAATGACAGCGGTGACACGACTTATTTGGCCAACTGTACCAGCAACGTCTAACTACATTTACATGATTTTGTGCAGTTAAAAAAGGATCTGTTGTAGTAAAAATTGGTTTGGTGAGATAGTTCGAAGCTTTGGTTAACCCCTTCTGTACCGGCGACATTGTTTACATTATATTCTAGCTATATTTAGACCATTGTGTGCAGTTCAAGAAGGATGTGAGGTAGTAAAAAGGGTTATGTGAGATCATTCGAAGCCTGTTAATTGCTGGACGCCCTCTATAAACTGTTAATTGCTGGACGCCCTCTATAAACTGTTAATTGCTGGACGCCCTCTATAACTGTTAATTGCTGGACGCCCTCTATAAAACTGTTAATTGCTGGACGCCCTCTATAAACTGTTAATTGCTGGACGCCCTCTATAACTGTTAATTGCTGGACGCCCTCTATAAACTGTTAATTGCTGGACGCCCTCTATAAACTGTTAATTGCTGGACGCCCTCTATAACTGTTTTAATTGCTGGACGCCCTCTATAACTGTTAATTGCTGGACGCCCTCTATAAACTGTTAATTGCTGGACGCCCTCTATAAACTGTTAATTGCTGGACGCCCTCTATAAACTGTTAATTGCTGGACGCCTCTATAAACTGTAATTGCTGGACGCCCTCTATAAACTGTTAATTGCTGGACGCCCTCTATAAACTGTTAATTGCTGGACGCCCTCTATAAACTGTTAATTGCTGGACGCCCTCTATAAACTGAATAAACTCGTTTAACAGTAGCCAGAATATAGTTTGTTTTGTCTATGAGAGTGAGGGAGACAAAAGGCAGAACTGCCTGTAGCAAGTGCCTCCCCCAGAGTTGAAAGAGTGACAGGGCCAAAATCAAGGGACGCTCGAGCCACAATGCTGGTATAGAAGGGGTTAATTGTTGGAGGATTTTTCTAAACTAAATAAACCCGTCTAATAGTAGCCACAATAATGCTAAAAGGACGGCACCGGTACTGAAAGGGTTAAAGTTCGCACACCAAGACAATTCGACTCAATGGTCACTTGAATTCGGCTACCTTATCGAAACAATATTGCATAGTGTCAAGGTTTTAATACAGAGAAGTATAAAACAAATAAAGTTCTTCATATTGTCTCGGTTTGTATACAGAGATATAAGAACATATAGAGTCTTGCATAGTGGCATGGTTTTAATACAGACAAATGCAAGATAACAAAGTGTTGCATATTGTCTCGGTTTTATACAGAAAGACATAAGAAAATATACAGTCTTGCATAGTGGCACGATTTTAATACGTACAAATAAAGATGATAAAGTTCTGTTTTTTGTATCGCTTTTAATACAGACAGATTAAGAGAATAAACAATCATGCATATTGTCACGGTTTTAATACAGACAAATATAACATAATAAAGTTTTGCATATTGTCTCGGTTTTATTGTAAATAAATGTAAGAAAATAAACACTTTTGCATATTGTCTCGGTTTTAATACAGACAAATGTAAGGCAAACAAATTCGTCTTGCATACTGTCTCGCTATTAACCCCTTCTGTACCGGGGTGACATATTTTTAGTATTTTGATCACTATATATATATATATATATATATATATATATATAGACTATATTCAGCAGTTTAAGAAGGATCTGTGGTAGTAAAAAAAGGTTAAGGGAGATAGTTCGAAGCCTGTGAATTGCTGAAGGCTCCTTTTAAACTGAATAAAATCGTCTAATAGTAACCAGAATAAAGTTTAAAAGACGTCGCCAGTACAAAAGGGTTAATACAAAAACAACGTAATTATATATACAAAAGGGGTTAATACAAAAACAACGTAATTATATATATAGTTTTACATGTTGTTACGGATTAAACCCCTTCTGTACCGGCGACGTCTTTTTATGTTTTTCTTAGCTATATTTGGAGGATGTTGTGCAGTTTAAGAAGGATCTGGGTAGTAAAGAAGGTTAAGTGAGACAGTTCGAAGCACTTTAATTGTTGGCGACCCTTTAGAAACTGAATGAAATCGTCCAACAGTAGCCAGAACAAATCTTAAGGGGAGATGGTTCCCTTTTTTGACGATTTTTCCATTTCTTTATAATTTGTCTAGTTTCCTCCCTAGACCTCCATCAAACTTTTAAAAAAAAACACCACCTAAACCCACTTTCAAAATAAATTTGTAAATTGTTCGGTAGAAAAATGTCCCGGCCAAAGGCTGACGCCTCCTAAAACTACAAGCTCGTTACTGCTCGCCAGGAAAAAATCAACACCTAAAGGGCGCGAAAGGTCTTAAGATTGACAAAGAAATAGGGTGAAAGGTCTGAAAATCGCCAAACTAATGGAACGAACGTCTTAAAATCTCAAAACTAACGTTACGAAACATGAGGATGAAGGGGAACCATGAAAACGACCCATCTCCTCTTAAATGACGTTACCGGTACACCAGGGGGAAATAGGGAAAATAACGACCCATCTCCTCTTAAATGACGTTACCGGTTACACCAGGGGAAATAGGGAAAATAACGACCCATCTCCTCTTAATCACGTTACCGGTACACCAGGGGGAAATAGGGAAAATAACGACCCATCTCCTCTTAAATGACGTTACCGGTACACCAGGGGGAAATAGGGAAAATAACGACCCATCTCCTCTTAAATGACGTTACCGGTACACCAGGGGGAAATAGGTAAAATAACGACCCATCTCCTCTTAAATGACGTTACCGGTACACCAGGGGGAAATAGGGAAATAACGACCCATCTCCTCTTAATGACGTTACCGGTACACCAGGGGAAATAGGGAAAATAACGACCCATCTCCTCTTAAATGACGTTACCGGTACAGCAGGGGGAAATAGGGAAAATAACGACCCATCTCCTCTTAGATGACGTTACCGGTACAGCAGGGGGAAATAGGTAAAATAACACCCATCTCCTCTTAAATGACGTTACCGGTACACCAGGGGGAAATAGGGAAAATAACGACCCATCTCCTCTTAAATGACGTTACCGGTACACCAGGGGGAAATAGGGAAAATAACGACCCATCTCCTCTTAAATGACGTTACCGGTACACCAGGGGGAAATAGGGAAAATACAAGAAATTATCGTAAACCAGGCCCTTAATAACGAGCCTAGAATACCAGCCCTCTAACTAACTACCCCCTCCCCCCGAATCACCCCTCTGTGGGCAGCAAACGGATGGTCTTAATTACATCAGAGGGTGGGGAATAATACACTAGGGGGGGGGGGGGGGAGAGAGAGAGAGTGTGGTTGAAATAGCTAGCTAGATACATAAATTTATATATATATATTATAGATGGGTGGGCAGGGGAGTGTAGGTGGGTTGAGAGGTCTGATATGCCTAGATTGGTGGGGTTGGAATACTATAAAAATTACGACTTCAATTATATAAAGATAAACCCCAGGTAACCAACCCCTCCAAACCTTCTTCAGAGGGGGGGGGGGGGGGGGGGAACAACAAACGGATGGTGCTAATTACATCTGGGGTGAAGAATACTCTGGGGGAGGGAGGGAGGGAGGGGGGCTATCACAACAGGGGCAAGGTCCACACACACACACACACACACACACACACTGGTATATGGTATGGGTGAGAGAGAGGGAGTATCAAGGTGGGTGGGTGGGTGTGGGTGTGGGCGGGTTGGTAGGGTGGGAGGGGAACTCTCACTGTCTCTCACTGTAATTAACCTTCTACCTCTCACTCTCTCTAACCACCTCACTCTCACTTTCAATCTTTCTCTCTCACTCACTCCCTCTCTCTCTCTCACCTCATTCTTCCCCCCAAGGATAATTAAAGCTAATGGATGTTCTTAATTAGATCGGGGGGAGGGGGGGGGGGGATTAAACTAGATAGGGGAATGGCCGCGAGAAATTACCAAGACAATTAACTCCTTCTGTACCAGCGGCGTAGTTTTCATGTGGCCAACTGTACTGTACAGACAATGCATTGGGTGTGTACATATTACAGCCCATGACCATACTACGTGATAACAAAGTGGTTTAATTAAGGACGGACCAGGGTACTGTTATTTGGCTGTACATTTATTTTATATATTATAACGGTGGTGGCTTACAAGGGTTTATATTATAACGGTGGTGGCTTACAAGGGTTTATATTATAACGGTGGTGGCTTACAAGGGTTTATATTATAACGGTGGTGGCTTACAAGGGTTTATATTATAACGGTGGTGGCTTACAAGGGTTTATATTATAACGGTGGTGGCTTACAAGGGTTTATATTATAACGGTGGTGGCTTACAAGGGTTTATATTATAACGGTGGTGGCTTACAAGGGTTATATTATAACGGTGGTGGCTTACAAGGGTTTATATTATAACGGTGGTGGCTTACAAGGGTTTATATTATAACGGTGGTGGCTTACAAGGGTTTATATTATAACGGTGTGGCTTACAAGGGTTTTATTATAACGGTGGTGGCTTACAAGGGTTTATATTATAACGGTGGGCTTACAAGGGTTTATATTATAACGGTGGTGTCTTACAAGGGTTTATATTATAACGGTGGTGGCTTACAAGGGTTTATATTATAACGGTGGTGGCTTACAAGGGTTTATATTATAACGGTGGTGGCTTACAAGGGTTTATATTATAACGGTGGTGGCTTACAAGGGTTTATATTATAACGGTGGTGGCTTACAAGGGTTTATATTATAACGGTGGTGGCTTACAAGGGTTTTTATTATAACGGTGGTGGCTTACAAGGGTTTATATTATAACGGTGGTGGCTTACAAGGGTTTATATTATAACGGTGGTGGCTTACAAGGGTTTATATTATAACGGTGGTGGCTTACAAGGGTTATATTATAACGGTGGTGGCTTACAAGGGTTTATATTATAACGGTGGTGGCTTACAAGGGTTTATATTATAACGGTGGTGGCTTACAAGGTTTATATTATAACGGTGGTGGCTTACAAGGTTTATATATAACGGTGGTGGCTTACAAGGGTTTATATTATAACGGTGGTGGCTTACAAGGGTTTATATTATAACGGTGGTGGCTTACAAGGGTTTATATTATACGGTGGTGGCTTACAAGGGTTTATATTATAACGGTGGTGGCTTACAAGGGTTTATATTATAACGGTGGTGGCTTACAAGGGTTTATATTATAACGGTGGTGGCTTACAAGGGTTTATTATAACGGTGGTGGCTTACAAGGGTTTATATTATAACGGTGGTGGCTTACAAGGGTTTATATATAACGGTGGTGGCTTACAAGGGTTTATATTATAACGGTGGTGGCTTACAAGGGTTTATATTTTTAAGGGGATAGGGGCTGGTTTTTGGGGGCTATATAATCATTTATTTATATATTTTTCAGTATCCTCGCTAGACATCCCTCAAACTTAGACCAATACCCCCTAGGTCCCCCCTCAAGATAAATGTGTACATTTTTCGGTAGAAAAATGTCCCGGCCGAAGGCCGATTTCTCTTATAATTACAGGCTCGCTGTCGCTCGCCAGGAAAAATCGACACCTAAATGGCACGATAAGTCTTAAACTTGACAACGAAATGGAGCTAAAGGTGTTAAAATAGCCAAACTAATGGGCCGAACGTCTTAAAATGTCAAAACTTAAAGGGATAAACACGAGGGAGAAGGGGGAACAGAACTCCCCCCCCCCCCCCCCCCACACACACCGTAATTCTCTCTCTCTCTCTCTCTCTCTCTGAGGTACTGTTATTTGGGTGTAAATTTATTTTATATATTATAACAGCGGTGGTGGTGTTTAGATCACTAGGGTTTATAGCTTTAATTCTCTCTCTGTCTCTCTGTCTCTCTCTCTCTCTCTCTCTCTCTCTCTCTCTCTCTCTCTCTCTCTCTCTCTCCCAGCTTCTATTCCACCCTCTGTTTCTGTCATCTCATCGGTCTAGCTTTTATTTGATCGATCTCACACACACACACACACACACACACACACACACACACACACACAGACAGAAGTATAAGTAAATGGAATCAGTTGGAAGAGGAAGTGGTGTGTGCCAAAAACATTCATATTTTTAAGGCAAAGTTAGATAATTGTAACTCAGGAAGCAGGACAATACGAGCCTAAAAAGCTCAACTCCTGTATACTACAAATAGGTAAATAGGTAAATACACACACACACACACACACACACACACACACACACACACACACACACACACACACACACACACACACACACACTCTCTCTCTCTCCTCCAGGTGTAATATTTCCCCCTCTATAAACAAGGGGGTTGGTGGCGTTTAGGTTAGGCTGGTTTATCTTGTCCATTACTTTCTGGTGTTAAATGTACTCTAAATGGGTTTTGGAGTTAAATTGTGTTCAACCTCTCTCTCAACCTCTCTCTCTCTCTCTCTCTCTCTCTCTCTCTCTCTGGGTGTGTGCGTGCGTGTGAGTATATGTGTGTGTGTGTGTGAGTGTGTGTGTAAAAGTGTGTTCGTGTTCGCGTGAAGGAACTACTTTCTTCATTTCATATAAAATAAAACACAATTGAAGTTCGCCTATGAACATAGGTTAAAGAACATATAACCATGATTAGGGGTTTAGCTTGTAATATAATCATCGATAACATTATATAATTATGAATATAAAGCAGAATTGTGCATCAATCTAATGAAGGAATATATACCTAAAGAGAAAATATTTTATTTTATTAAAAAAAAAAAAAAAAAAAAAAAAAAAATGGGGAATGGACATGATCAAATAGATAGACAGACAAATAGATAGACAGACAAATAGATAGACAGACAGATATATTTTTCATTTCAAAATACTATAATAATTGTATTAGTGACTTGTTATTATGGATCCAGTTTATTACTATAACTATACTGTATATTTCTTATAATTGGTACTATTGTTAACCCCTTCTTTACCGGGGACGTCTTTTTAACTTTATTGTAGCTACCATTAGACGATTATGTTCAGCTTAGAAAGGGCCTCCAACAATTAAAAGACTTCGAACCATCTCACTTAACCCTTTTTACTACCACAGATCCTTCTTAAACTGCACAAAATTGTCTAAATATAGCTAGAATAAAAGTACGGAAGGGGTTAAACTTGTTAACAATCATCTTCTTATTCTTATTATTATTGACATCTTGAATATCCTTCTTTTCATCATCATCCCAACATCAACAACATCATAATACATTTTATGGTATGATGGTCTATTTTTCTGGACACCTTTCTCCCTCATGCCTAGCCCCTTAGTTTTCAGATTTTAAGACATTAGTTTGGCGATCTTAAGATCTTTCACCCTTTTTCTTTGCCAATATATAAACTGTCTGTGTCATTTAGGCGATAATTTCCTGGCGAGCGATAGCGAGCCTGTAATTTAGGAGGAATCGGCAAATATATATGCAAATATATCTTGAAGGGGGTCCTGTTTTTTTTTTTGTTTTTTTTTTAAGTTTGATGGAGGTCTAGCCAGGAAACTAGATAAATGATAAAGAAATTAAATATAATCCACCAAAAAACCAACCATCTCCCCTTAACATATCGAATATAATGTTAAATACAAAGAAGGGTGAACTTAATTAAAAGTGTTACTATTAGTGTGAACAGTTAGCGGTGGAAGTAGTGAAGGTATTAAAACCATGGTAATAGCCTGTTGCTGAGACTGGTACTCTCAAACGGCTTATCGTAAACTCTCTCTAAAATTGCTCACACATACACACTTTCATTCACACTCTAACTATCTATCTATCCATCTATTTACCTGTCTGTCTGTCTGTTTCTGTTTATCCCTCTCTCTCTACATATATATAATTATACTGTATATATAATATACTAAGTATATCTCACAAATACACCACTAAATGTTTTAATCTCTCGGTGGGTTTCGAACCGTCGACCGTAAGGACGATAGCCGACGCTTTAACCAACTCCACTCAGGCATTCTCCCCAAGATTGACGCACCTGACAAATTCCTATGACAAGGCCTTCAGCACAAATAGCCGACTAAAATATTTGTGTCTGAGAGAAGAAGTTGAATTCATCAACCTCTGGGACAACTTCTACAACCAGCCTACTCTGTTCCGCAAGGATGGCACTCATCTAAACCCTGTGGGTTCAGCACGCATTCAGTCTCCTACACGAAGCAGTCCGCAGCCATGGATCAAAAAACGCCATCCGAGAAGAAGCAGCAGTGATATAAATCATCCAACGCCAAGCAAAAAGCAGAAGCAACCGAGGACCACCAGCGATAAGGACCGAAGACAGCGAAGACTGAGGACAGCCATGAACATAAATGTAGATCCGACAAGAACCAAAAATATTATTAAAGAGCGTTCCGTGAGTTTTAAAATAACAAATTTAAAGCTTTTCTATGCAAACGCTCGTAGCATACGCAATAAATTTTCAGATTTAGAGGAGCTAGCGTTTACAGAAAATTATGATGTGATTGGCACAACAGAATCTTGGCTCAATACAGAAGATAGACTTTTTAGCAGGGTATTCACTTCCAGGTTATGTAATGTTTGAGAAAAGCCGAATAAATCGAAATGGAGGTGGCGTTTTACTTTATATCAAAGAAAGTCTTAACCCTACCCTCTTGTCAAAACCTCAAATTGTGAACGTCGACACATCTTTTGTGCTAATAAAGAATAATAAAGGTACAAAAATAATACTTGCATTAATATACAGACCTCAAGCTCAATCAGTGCAAACTGACCGAGAAATTTACGAACAAATTGCAGATGTAAGTAACTCACAAGATACCGTAATTTTTGGCGACTTTAATTTACCTGTGACCAAGTGGGGCGATACTCTTACTTCACACTCCGGACATGACTTGTATACGAACTTGCAAGAGAGTTCGCTTTATCAATTTGTTCGAACGCCGACCCGTGGTAATAACGTTCTTGACATTGTACTTGAAACAAAAGAAGAATTGATAGAAAATTTGAATGTTGGTGATGAATTCAGTAACAGCGACCATCGTACGATAACTTTCACTTTAAAGTTTACTAGTAACGAACCAAATAGTAGCATCGAAAAAGTCCCTAATTTCAAGAAAGCAAACTTCCATAAACTTAGAGCTATGTTTAAAGAAACTGACTGGAGCTTTTTAATTAACAATAACGACATAAATACATCTTGGAAGTTATTCAAAACCACTTACCTAAAAGCAGTGCAAGGCTGCATACCATCGAAAATACGGCGTCCAGGCCATAATAATAAGCCCAAATGGTGGAATAAAGATATTTCAAACTGCCTGCTTGCTAAAAAATTTGCTAATGATAGATTAAAATCCTCACAAAATCACGAAGAACGGGTGAAATTTGTAGAGCTACGACGCAAAGCCAAAAAGTTAATTAAGCAAAGTAAAAAGACCTTAGAGTTACATATTGCGAATCAAAGTAAAACAAACCCGAAAGAATTCTATAGTTATATCAGAAAGAAAAAAGTAGTTACTTCAACTGTTGGACCGTTAGTCGATGAAAATGGAGAATACACCAAAGACGAAGTACAAATGAGTAATGCCCTCAATACCTTCTTTGCATCAGTTTTTACAACAGAAAACCTCAGTGATATCCCTACACCATCGCCGATTCAGATTGATAATTCAGATGCTCTAAGCAATATCACCAATACAGAGAGAGTAGTATTGAATTGTTTAGATAAACTCAAGGTAAATAAAATGCCTGGACCTGATACAATCTCGCCTAGAGTTCTAAAGGAAGCTAAGGATGAGCTCTCCAAACCACTGACATTACTATTCAATAAATCCTTGCAGTCTGGAACTATGCCTGATCAGTGGAAGCTAGCCAACATAACACCGATATTCAAAAAAGGCAGCAAATCCCTACCCAGTAACTATCGTCCAATTAGCTTAACCTCAGTTGTATGTAAAATGCTAGAAACGGTCATACGAGACAGACTCGTAAATCACTTAGAGGAAAATAACATACTTAAATATACTCAACACGGCTTTCGTAAAAAACGTTCCTGTTTAGCAAACCTCTTAGACTTCTTCCACGATATCCTCAACCTCTACGATGAGAGTAAAGCTGTAGATATTATATACCTTGATTTTCAAAAGGCCTTTGACAAAGTTCCCCAGAAACGTTTACTGCTAAAACTAAAAGCGCATGGAATACAAGACGGTGTGTTGAAATGGATAGAAAATTGGCTCAGCAACAGAAAGCAAAGAGTAGTCATAAACAGTAAGGCATCTAAATGGACCAATGTAAGTAGCGGGGTACCCCAGGGATCGGTACTAGGACAAATTCTCTTTCTAATTTACATCAACGACATAGATGAGGGTCTCACCTGTACAATCTCAAAATTTGCTGACGATACAAAAATTGCAAATAGCGTACTCTCAAAAGAACAAGTTAACGATATGCAACACAATCTAGATAAATTGTCATGTTGGGCCCAAATTTGGCAAATGAGTTTCAATGCGGATAAATGTAAAGTACTACATATCGGATACCTAAATGAGAAAGCAAACAATTCGATGAATGGTACTCAGCTTAAAAATGTAAACAGAGAAACCGGTCTGAAGTAACAATATCGAGTAACCTAAAACCGAGTCAACAATGTTCAGAAGTTGTTAAGAAGGCAAACAAAATAATTGGCTTTATAGGCAGGTCATTTGAGCATAAATCCAAAGAAGTTATCCTAACCCTTTTCAATTCCTTAGTCCGCCCTCTTCTGGAATACTGCGTTCAATCCTGGTGCCCTTATTACCAAAAAGATATAAACAAGCTAGAATGAGTTCAACGTAGAGTTACCAAAATGATACCTAGCCTAAAGAACAAACCATACGAAGAGCGTCTTAGAGAATTAAATCTATTTCCTTTAACCCAGCGCAGATTAAGAGGAGACTTAATTCAAGTGTTCAAAATCATCAAAGGCATCGACAATATGAACTGTAGTAAGTACTTCACTATCGATCAATCTAATTACACGCGGGGAAACGGTTGCAAAATTATTGGTAAATCTTTTAACTCGCACGAATCTAAGAAATTCTTCTTCAATCGAGTTGTCAACTTGTGGAATGGGCTTCACCGAAACGTTATAGACTGCATCACCGTTGATTCATTTAAACTTCACCTAGACAAATATCTCGCATCAAACCCGCGACTGACTGCGTTTGTAAATGAATCACTTTATTTTATCCCCCCCTCAGTTACTAACCCATCTGTCCTCTACTAACTTCCTAATCCTACCACGGACATTAGTTCCAGGGCAGTAATTCCCTTTCCAATGTTCCCTTACCCACTCTAAACCACTGTTTGGACACTTGATCCTCAGTGTTTTGGAGGACAAGCAACCTAGAAGGGTCACTAGATATGTTGTTGCTTGATTTCCTTTGTACTCCTTTGTACTATATATATATATATATATATATACCGGTATATATATATATATATATATATATATATATATATATATATATATATATATATATATATATATATAGAGAGAGAGAGAGAGAGAGGGATAATACCATTCATAAAATGTAATAATAACAATGCAAGGACGGACTAATTTATAATGTAATGTAATGCAGAGCATTATTTATGTGGCTGAGACAATGATGTACTAAACTGTTGCTGACATAAGTACTCATAAAGGGGTCTCTCTCTCTCTCTCTCTCTCTCTCTCTCTCTCTCTCTCACTCATTATACAGAACAGAAAGCACCCAACATAACACTACATAGGCCGGTCTAATTAAACAGTGTTATTAATGAAGAACATTAGTAGCTGGTGTTACGACTGGGGTTCAAATATATCAGGGCTCTTATTCATTGGACTAGTAATGGCATAAATGCTACAACGGAAAGCGCTAGCTCCAACCTCTGATGTATATTCCCAGTGAACAAAGAACACAAATACTCTCCTGAGTTCTATATGCAATAATAGGCTATCAAACTCTCAATAAATGTGCGTCTACTCTAGGCTTAATGTTATGTGAAATGAGCCTATTACTACCTATAACCGAAGGTGCTTGGTTATGGTATGCAAAGTAAGGTGGTAAGAGACGTTACAGCTTGCGTTACTTTAATCAATAAATGTCAGGCATTCCTACATGAAAGAAAGTGCACTAAAGTCCTTCAACACTAACAAGGAATCTTCTTTAAATGTTAGATACTATAAAGATGCTCGTATCGGAAATGGAACCCAACAAGGCAGGCAGCGGAACAATGCTCGTGCAGGCTATGCACACAAAAAGGCAGAATATATAATGCAGTCGGAGCCAAGAATATCCTAAACGCTACAACAATAATAATCGCCACGACAATGCAGTATTCCTATCAACAAAAAGAGCCTAAGTCGTTTGTGTCTCAATACATCAAACTAGGCTGCGAAATGCTTGTGTAATCATAAACGGGTATGCATAAAAAGAGTAATTAGGTTAATATACTTAATGTCTACTATGATTGATAAAGTCTAGCTAGAGTCAATGATACGAGATACTAGTGCGCATGGCATGCCGCATAGCCTAGTGTAAATCTCAAGTCTGTGCGTCAAATATTACGTTATAGTGAAGGGTAGCTCTCTTGAGAAACCTTAATACCGAAGTATCAAGCGTTCTCCTGGCGTACCTCAAAGAAAAACAACCGAGCTTAGTACAGTGCAGAATGGTATAGGCAAAAAGCCCTCATTCGTGCATGCTCTACTCTCAATGGCACACAGACTAGAATTTACCCAATCAACTCCAGTTCTCAGGTATGTCGTGCAGCTTTTAACTAAAGCCTGCACTCATCGGAAACAATACCTTATAATATCAGACCCCTAGTCTAGCATTATCTAATCCAGCAGAACACTAATAATTATAGGAAGCGTTACGAAACAATATAAATGCCAACCAATACTTCGTGATCAACTTATCTTAACAACTAAACATACATAGTTTATATCAGACCTTACCACATAATACAACTGGCCAGCATGAAGCTGATTTTGCAGAGTTAACCAGAGGGGGTATAATATTAATAAAAGGTAGTGAAAGATATGGAAAAAGAGAGGTAGGCAGAGGAAAAGATTCTCAGGTGGAGAGCGGGGGACAGGTGTCAAGGGATAAGAGAGATGCGTTCTAGAAACCAGATCTGAGGGAGAAAGTGGCGAGGGAGCTGTATATATACTCCACTAGCTCGAGCCGCGTGGGGAAAAAGCGGTAACAAGTCCTCTAACCACTACCAAAGTAGCTAGCAAAACATTACGTCACCAAGCATGGTAAAGAACTCCCTCAACCAATCCCCACGAGGCCAGCCAGCTGTGACGTCATCGAGCGGGGCAAACACACTACGCGCCCCCCCTCACTCTGTTCTACTCCCTCTCTCTCTCTGATCTTATCATTACTAGTTAAGGATAAAACATATACTTTACAATTAAATATATAAAGCCTTGACATGGGCGAAAACAAAGAACCTTTCTGGACTGCCCATTACACGAGCTTTCATATGAAATAAAGCACACAATAATACATCACCTGTAGCCACATCCACTGCCCTGGCGATCCTAGCGAGTCACTGTAGGACAAGCCATGCGGTTCTAACGGAGTAGTTAACGTCACACTGGTGAGGCCCTAGGGTATCGTAGGCCAGGGAAGGAGTGTTTTCGTACGCTCAGGTGCTCCTAAAATGGCACTCGTAACTTCCTCTTACATTATATATCGATTTTATCTTTACCTATCAATATATACACCTATCTATCAATCTATCAATATATCTATATATATATATATATATATATATATATATATTTTCCTGGACACATGAACCCCCCGGACTCATGAAGCTAGTATACAGGTCGCATGTCCAGGGCCCCTTCATGAAGCTAGTATACAGGTCCCACGTCCAGGGCCCCTTCAGACACCCAGATCATTAATGAAGGGTGGAAGGTGCCCAGAGAATGTCAACAGCGAACTCGTGGTAGGGAGGGGGGAGGAAGGGGTACTGCATGACAAAGGGGGGGAGGGGAGAGAGAGAGAGGTAGATTTACATAGATACACTGGTCACCCAAACCTTACGATCCAAACGAGGTAGTCGGGACTTAATTTTAGTAGAGATGGCATATCCGATAGAAAAGGAAAGGATAGAAAAGAAGAAGAAGAAGAGAGAGAGAGAGCCTGTAATTTAAGAGGATTTTTTTCTTTCTATCAAACAATGTACAAATATATCTTGAAGGAGGGTCTGGGGGGGGGGGTATTTCTTTAAAGCTTGATGGAGGTCTAGCGAGGTTACTAAAAGATGTACAAGTTAGACACCAAAATAACCACTACCCGCTTAAGACAGAAGACCAGAGACAAGATAATGTAAGCAGGTCACATATCTACAGTCCATTCATTCTAGGTTACGCAGAAATCATAACCTCTAACCGCTGTAAGTCAAAAAGGTCTAGAACAAATGAGCTGTCAATTTATACACATATTCCCTAGCCAAGTCTTCCTATTTGATAGAATTATTAGCTCGATTACTCTAGTCCCTTCTTAGTTACATTGGTTAAAGGTTACGATTTCTGCCCAACCTAGAATGAACGGACTATAGTCAAAACAATGTAGACAGGTGATATCAATAGTCAATACCCATGACAAGGCAGAACAGACAGGACACATCAAAACCCAGGACATTAGGACAACCGAGTTTGAGTGTCCTCGCTAGACCTCCATCAAGCTTAAAAATACACCCCTTAGACAAATTTGTACATTTTTCGGTCGCTATCACTCGCCCGAAAAAAATCGACACCTAAATGGCACGAAAGGTCTTAATATTGACAACAAAATGGGGTGAAAGGTCTCAAATTCGCCAAATTACACCCAAACCCAGGACATTAGGACAGGCAGGTCACATATCACATATCACATATCTTCAGGCAGTCAGATGGGACACATCATAGCCTAGGACACTAGGATACCCGAGTTTGAGTTTCCTCGCTAGACCTCCATCAAGCTTAAAAATACACCCCCTAGACCCCCTTTCAAAATAAATGTGTACATTTTTCGGTAGAAAAATGTCCCGGCCGAAGGCCTCTTCCTTCTAAACTTACAGGCTCGCTATCGCTCGCCAGGAAAAACATTGACACCTAAATGGCACGAACGTTCTTAATATTGACAACAAATGTGGCGAAAGGTCTTAATATTGACAAATAAATGGGGTGAAAGGTCTTAATATTGACAAAGAAATGGGGTGAAAAGTCTCAAAATCGCCAAACTACACCCAAACCCAGGACACACTCGAACAGGCAGGCGGGTCACATATCTAGGAGGCCCTTCAGATCATTAGCCAAGGGAAGGAAAGGCACCCTCAGAGAATTTCAATAGCACCGTCTTGAGATAGGGAGGAGAGAGAGAGAGAGAGTGTACAAAGGAGTACAAAGGAAATCAAGCAACAGCATGTCTAGTGACCCCTCTAGGCTGCTTGTCCTACAAACAGTGGTTTAGAGTGGGTAAGGGAAAATTGGAAAGGGAACTACTGCCCTGGAACTAATGTCCGTGGCAGGATTAAGAAGTTAGTAGGGGACAGATGGGTTAGTAACATAACACAGTTATAAGTGATCTTTCGTATATCTGGGAACAAGAGAGTAACGTCTTAGTAATATATATACGCAATAATCCTTGATGAATTTGAGGGAGGAATATAATAAAGTTATTCATGTACAAACACAGTCAGTAGCGGGTTTGATGCAAGATATTTGTCTAGGCGAAGTTTAGAAGAATCAACGGTGCTGCAGTCTATAACGTCTCGGGGAAGCCCTTTCCACAAGTTGACAACTCGATTGAAGAAGAAATTCTTTGATTCATGTGAGTTAAAAGATTTACCAATAATTTTGCAACCGTTTCCCCGTGTGTAATTAGATTGGTCGATAGTGAAGTACTTACTACAGTTCATATTGTCGATGCCTTTGATGATTTTGAACACTTGAATAATTAAGTCTCCTCTTAATCTGCGTTGGGTTAAAGGAAATAGATTTAATTCTCGAAGACGCTCTTCGTATGGTTTGTTCTTTAGGCTAGGTATCACTTTGGAAACTCTACGTTGAGCTCGTTCTAGCTTGTCTATATCTTTTTGGTAATAAGGGCACCAGGATTGAACGCAGTATTCCAGAAGAGGGCGGACTAAGGAATTGTAAAGAGTTAGGATAACGTCTTTGGATTTATGCTCAAATGACCTGCCAATAAAGCCAATTATTTTGTTTGCCTTCTTAACAACTTCTGAACATTGTTGACTCGGTTTTAGGTTACTCGATATTGTTACTCCCAGATCGGTTTCTCTTTACATTCTTAAGCTGAGTGCCATTCATCGAATAGTTTGCTTTCTCATTTAGGTATCCGATATGTAGTACTTTACATTTATCCGCATTGAAACTCATTTGCCAAATTTGGGCCCAATGTGACAATTTATCTAGATTGTGTTGCATATCGTCAACTTGTTCTTTTGAGAGTACGCTATTTGCAATTTTTGTATCGTCAGCAAATTTTGAGATTGTACAGGTGAGACCCTCATCTATGTCGTTGATGTAAATTAGAAAGAGAATTGGTCCTTGGGAAGATATTATTGGGATGGAATTTGTGCTGTATCTAGTATCAGTGCATTACCACAGCACACCGAAATGCCAAACAAAATACCCTCATTGTTCCCTGATTAAATAGCATTGTACGAATATTCCCATATTCAAAATATGTTACAGGGGGGCAATGCCTAGTGAGTTAATTGCTCAATAGGTGGCGTTCTGAGAGTGAGGGTCCGAGTGTGGGGGATGAGATTGTGAAGCACAGAGGCGAAGCAGCTTCAGAGATGGAGTTTCTTCGAGCCGGGGTGCTTCGCATATCTCACTCCCTAGACTGGAACAAGACCTCACGGGCCTCACCGTGTTCAGCGGTGTAGTGTAAAGGCTCTCAGCCTATGCCCGAGAAGGAGTAGTTGGAATATAAAAAAAAAAAAAAAAAAAAATGTGTGTGAATGTATATTTTGTGTTTGTGTGTTCATTGTGTTTTGTTGTGTTGTCCCTATTCTGGCTCTGTGTTGAGTCGGCCACCCCCAGAAAAAAAAGGAAAAGTGGGGATTGGGCCTGAGATTATAGATAGATATATAGATAGATCAGTAAGGGACTATTACATATAAATATAATATATGTTTCTAACGGGAACGTATCTCAACTGTTCACAATGAGAATTTCTAGGTATATTGATAATACGTTTCCAAGTTTAGCCGGAGCAACAAAATAAGGCAGCTTCATCCCTTCCTACAAAACCCTTGACAACCCAGCACAATGGCCTTATACGATGCTCTTCCTAATACTTTACTGACTTTGTGTATATTATTATTATTATTATTATTATTATTATTATTATTGTTATACGATGCTCTTCCTAATACTTTACTGACTTTGTGTATTATTATTATTATTGTTATTAGTACTCCTCCCAATCATACGTGTTACTCCCCCGCCCACCCTCTCTCTCTCTCTCTATCTCTCTCAAATGATGCTAGCCATAACTTAGTGAAAAGGGTGTGCCGTACAGAAGGCCATATACTCTACAATATATTATGGTACCCATCCTTTTCTCCTATATGTTGAATCCCCCCCCCCCCCCTCCAAAACACACACACATACACACTCCAACGCCTTCTCTCTCTCTCTTTCTTCCAAATGATGCTAGACAGATACCTTGTGAAAATGGTGTGCTGTACAGAGGGGCACAATTATACTCTACAATGTTTGATACTCATATTTATCTTCCACATGTTTGATCCTCCCATGAATACGTGTTACCCTAGATTTGACAAGCCTCCCCTCAACATACTCACTCACACACACTCTCTCTCTCTTTCACATCACACACACACACACACACACGGATACACACACACACACACACTAACCCTTTTACATCACACACACACACAGGTAAGCCATTAATCTACATATCACGATCCTTTCACACCTGTTGGACCCATGTTGTCCAGTATTTGACATACACATCCACTCTCTCTCTCTCTCTCTCTCTCTGTCTCTCTCTCTCTCTCTCTCTCTCTCTCTCTCTCTCTCTCTCACACGTCCCTTGATTTTGGCCCTGTCACTCTTTCAACTCTGGGGGAGGCACTCGCTGCAGGCAGTTCTGCCTTTTGTCTCCCTCATTCACATAGGAAAAACAAAAAACACACACACACACACACTCGCTCGCTGAATCATGTGCCAGCCTTTCTTTAATTGATACGTCACTTGCCTCCACGTTCCTTTAATTGATACGTCACTTGCCTCCACGTTCCTTTAATTGATACGTCACTTGCCTCCACGTTCCTTTAATTGATACGTCACTTGCCTCCACGTTCCTTTAATTGATACGTCACTTGCCTCCACGTTCCTTTAATTGATACGTCACTTGCCTCCACGTTCCTTTAATTGATACGTCACTTGCCTCCACGTTCCTTTAATTGATACGTCACTTGCCTCCACGTTCCTTTAATTGATAAGTCACTTGCCTCCACGTTCCTTTAATTGATACGTCACTTGCCTCCACGTTCCTTTCCTATTTTGTTTTCATTCTCTCTCTCTCTTTCTCACACACAAACACGGTTCAGTCATTTTAACTCATGCAAACATCACAATCTCTATGTCAGTAGATGTTTAACAAGCTCCCCCATTATATTTTATCCACTCTCTCTCTCTCCCTCTCGCTCTCCAAATTCCTCTTGTATGTCCCCCTCTGCTCCCTGTCCTTTCAACTCATGCAAGCATTACAATCTCTGTCTGTCTGTCTGTCTGGTCTAGTCCTGTCTGTCTGTCTGTCTGTCTGTCCGTCCCCCCTCCCCCTCTCGTCTCTCTCTTTCTCTGCCCCGTGATTTTTAACAAGGTCTCTCTCAGTCATGTCCGTCTCATTTTCTGCATGTCTGTTTGTATATTCCCCCCTTCTCTCCTCTCTCCCTCCATCTCTCTTCTTCTTTGCTATCATCTCCTTTCACATTCCCTTAACATCGGGTTTGCTACCTCTACTAGAATTAAGTCCTAACTACCTAGCTGGCATCGTAAGATCTGTATGGCTAGTGTATTTATGTAAATCTATGTAAGTCACTCCCCCGGCCTCTCTCTCTCTCCCGACGCGCCAACCCGCCAACAGCACTTCGCTCTCGCTGCTCGAAATCTGACCATAACTTGAGTACTCCATTACTCATCCCCTTATTTGTTTGCATGAGCTGTAGCTAAGCTCTAACTTAACTGCCCTGTAGTTGCTTTGCATGTAATTTTGCTGTGTTTTTGACTGATAAACGTTTGTTTATCGAGACTGTTTTTGTTTAAATTTGTACCGGTTAGTGACGACCGACGCTCTAAAGTAAACAAACTATTTGCTTGTTTCATATTATAAAGTTCTAGCACTTATTGTAGATATTTTAGCCCTCACTGTAGTTAAGTGCTTAGCAAACCACCCAGTAGTTATCTTGCATGACATTGTACTGTAGTTTTGACTGATAAACGTTTGTCAAGATAGTTTTAATATTGGGTTAGAATAATTTAGTTACTGTAATACTTTTTGATAGCCTATTTATTAATCGCATTTCAGATAATTGTCACCATATTAATAGGCCTCTCACACTCTTGCCAGGGATATTACTAACTCCATTATTATTATTATTGTGTCGACCACTGTATAAACTAATATACAGGCTTTAGCCTAACTGTGTCATACTGCTAACAAAATTTTATTTTTATTTCCAGGCATAAAATTGTGTTCTATTGCTAACATATTCTTTTTGTGATCATCATATTCTTTTTGTGATTTACAGGCATTAATTGTACCATATTGCTAACCAATATTTGTTGTTTTTGTACTGTATACTGCTTTCCAGTTTTCTCACTAGGCTAAATTAACCCTCTCCCACTTTTTTTTTTCCAGTAAATTTTGTAACAAATTACTAGTCCATTTACAATTTTCAGGCTTTAACTGTGTCATACTGCTAACATAAATTTTTGTTATATTTTCAGGCATAAATTGTGTTCTATTGCTAACATATTTTTTGCGATTTACAGCCATAATATTATTTTTGTGATTAACATATTCTTTTTGTGATTTACAGGCATTAATTGTACCATATTGCTAACAAATATTTGTTTTGTTACTATACTGTATACTGTTTTCCAGTGTTTTCACTAGGCTACATTAACAATCTCCCACTTTTTTTTTTCCCAGTAAATTTTGTAACAAATTTCTAGTCCATTTGTGATTTTCAGGCTTTAACTGTGTCATACTGCTAACATCAATTTTTGTTTTATTTTCAGGCATAAATTGTGTTCTATTGCTAACATATATTTTGTGATTTACAGGCATATTAATTTTATCATATTGCTAACAAAAGTTTGTGTGATTTTCAGGAATTAATTGTATCACATTGCTAACATACATTTTTGTGATTTTCAGGCTTTAATTGTACCATTTTGCTAACATAAATTTGTGTGATTTTCAGGCATATTGTGATTATATCGTCATGGCGCTGCAACGAACCTGCACGAGTTGTTCCGGTAAATTTGGCCCAACCATGTTTGTTGATACTGATGTCCAAATTTGTAGATTTTGCCAGCTCCGAGAGAAGATTGCGGATGAATTGAATGCAGCTCACCGCAAGATCGATGCCCTGACTACGAAGCTTGAATCCCTTCAAGAATTTGCCACACTCAATGTAGGAGTGCCCTCGGCCCAAGAAACCACTACGATGTCAACCGCCATTCCAGTGCATACAGTACCGGTACCGGTACCCACACCAGCAGCTACCTTAGATGTTGCAGATAATAATAATGACTCTACTCTCACTCCCCCCCAGGACAACTTTCAGTTAGTGAGAAACAATGTGCATCCCAGTACCAGTACCAGGAAGGTCATCCCGACAACATGCCAAAACTGCTTCAAAATTCTGGCTATTGACGAGGAAGAGGAAACGGAAGAAGTTCGGCTTGTGGGCGACTCCATGGTCCGTGGCCAACTAACCGAGTTCTGCGCCAGGGCACCCAGGACCAGAAAGCGATTCTGTATCCCAGGTGGCGGCGTGGACGACATTGTTGCGGCTGTGGAAGAGGTTTCCAGGCTCGCCCCCGCAAGCACTACGTACGTCATCCACGTTGGATCTAACGATGTCCAACAGACGCGGTCAGAGGAACTACTTTGCAAGTACCGGCGGCTGATCAGGTCCTTCAAGGAAAAATCTAATAGAATCTTAATTTCAGGAATTGTTCCCCGGATTGATGTAGAAAACCGATTCTACAACATAGCTACCAGTACAAATCGCCGACTAGCCAAACTCTGCAGGGAGGAGGACATCGGCTTTGTCGACACGTGGGATCATTTTTACTATGATAAATCTTTGTTTTCAGGAGATGGTGTACATCTCATTGAAGTAGGAGCTACACGTCTTGGTCGTCTGCTGAACGATGCAGTCAAGGATTTCCGTTCAAAAAACGGGGTCAACCAGACCCCAGACAGGGTAGTGTAAGTCAAATACGAACTGAAAATTCAGACAATGCACAATCAGTAACATCCAACTCTAATACTCTTAAGGTGTTTTATGTAAATGCTCGTAGCATACGCAATAAATTTTCAGATCTAGAGGAAATCGTGTTTACAGAACATTATGATATAATCGGCATTACAGAATCTTGGTTAAATACGGAAGACAGAGACTTTTTAGCCGAATATACGCTTCCTGGTTATACAATGTTTGAGAAAAGTCGGATCAATAGAAATGGAGGAGGAGTTCTGTTTTTTATAAAGGAAAGTCTTAATCCCGTCTTAATGTCAAAACCTCAAATTGCGAATATAGACATATCTTACGTACTATTAAATAATAAACGAGGAACTAAAATAACACTAGCTTTATTATACAGACCCCCATCTCAATCAGTGCAAACTGACAGTGAAATTTATGAACAAATTGAATAAATAACTAACATACAAGATATCGTAATTCTTGGCGATTTCAACTTACCCGTGGCTAAATGGGGCGATATTCTTATTTCACACTCTGGACACGACCTCTATGCTACCTTGCAAGAGAGTTCACTTTTTCAATTTGTACAATCTCCGACCCGTGGTAATAATGTGCTTGACCTTGTACTCGCAACAAAAGAAGAATTAATAGAGAATTTGAATGTTGGTGATGAATTCAGTAACAGCGACCATCGTACGATAACTTTCACTTTAAAGTTTACTAGTAACAAATCAAATAGCAGCATTGAGAAAGTCCCTAATTTCAAGAAAGCAAATTTTCATAAACTTAAATCAAAGCATAAAGAAACTGACTGGAGCTTTCTGACTAACAATAACGACATAAATACATCTTGGGAGTGTTTCACAACCACTTACCTTAAGGCAGTGCAAGACTGCATACCATCGAAAATACGGCGTCCAGGCCATAATGATAAACCCAAATGGTGGAATAAAGATATTTCAGACTGTCTGCTTGCTAAAAAATTTGCTAATGATAGATTAAAATCCTCACAAAATGACGAAGAACGGGTGAAATTTGTAGAGCTACGACGCAAAGCCAAAAAGTTAATTAAGCAAAGTAAAAAGACCCTGGCGTTACATGTTGCGAATCAAAGTAAAACAAACCCGAAAGAATTCTATAGTTATATCAGAAAGAAAAAAGTAGTTACTTCAACTGTTGGACCGTTAGTCGATGAAAATGGAGAATACATCAAAGACGAAGTACAAATGAGTAATGCCCTCAATACCTTCTTTGCATCAGTTTTTATAACCGAAGACCTCAGTGATATCCCTACACCATCGCCGATTCAGATTGATAATTCAGATGTTCTAAGCAATATCACCGTTACAGAGAGAGAAGTATTGAATTGTTTAGATAAACTCAAGGTAAATGAAATGCCTGGACCTGATACAAGCTCACCTAGAGTTCTAAAGGAAGCTAAGGATGAGCTCTCCAAACCACTGACATTGCTATTCAATGAATCCTTGCAGTCTGGGACTATGCCTGATCAGTGGAAGCTAGCCAACATAACACCGATATTCAAAAAAGGCAGCAAATCCCTACCCAGTAACTATCGTCCAATTAGCTTAACCTCAATTGTATGTAAAATGCTAGAAACGGTCATAAGAGACAGACTCGTAAATCATTAGAGGCAAATAACTTACTTAAAGATACTCAACACGGCTTCTTCCACGATATCCTCAACCTCTACGATGAGAGTAAAGCTGTAGATATTATATACCTTGATTTTCAAAAGGCCTTTGACAAAGTTCCCCACAAACGTTTACTGCTAAAACTAAAAGCGCATGGAATACAAGACGGTGTGTTGAAATGGATAGAAAATTGGCTCAGCGACAGAAAGCAAAGAGTAGTCATAAACGGTAAGGCATCTAAATGGACCAATGTAAGTAGAGGGGTACCCCAGGGATCGGTACTAGGACCAATTCTCTTTCTAATTTACATCAACGACATAGACGAGGGTCTCACCTGTACAATCTCAAAATTTGCTGACGATACAAAAATTGCAAGTAGCGTACTCTCAAAGGAACAAGTTGACGATATGCAACACAATCTAGATAAATTGTCATGTTGGGCCCAAATTTGGCAAATGAGTTTCAATGCGGATAAATGTAAAGTACTACATATCGGATACCTAAATGAGAAAGCAAACTATTCGATGAATGGCACTCAGCTTAAGAATGTAAACAAAGAAACCGATCTGGGAGTAACAATATCGAGAAACCTAAAACCGAGTCAACAATGTTCAGAAGTTGTTAAGAAGGCAAACAAAATAATTGGCTTTATAGGCAGGTCATTTGAGCATAAATCCAAAGAAGTTATCCTAACCCTTTACAATTCCTTAGTCCGCCCTCTTCTGGAATACTGCGTTCAATCCTGGTGCCCTTATTACCAAAAAGATATAAGCAAGCTAGAACGAGTTCAACGTAGAGTTACCAAAATGATACCTAGCCTAAAGAACAAACCATACGAAGAGCGTCTTAGAGAATTAAATCTATTTCCTTTAACCCTGCGCAGATTAAGAGGTGACTTAATTCAAATGTTCAAATTCATCAAAGGCATCGACAATATGAACTGTAGTAAGTACTTCACTATCGACCAATCTAATTACACGCGGGGAAACGGTTGCAAAATTATTGGTAAATCTTTTAACTCACACGAATCTAAGAATTTCTTCTTCAATCGAGTTGTCAACTTGTGGAATGGGCTTCCCCGAGACGTTATAGACTGCAGCACCGTTGATTCATTTAAACTCCGCTTAGACAAATATCTCAAATCAAACCCGCGACTGGACTGACTGCGTTTGTAAATGAATAACTTTATTTTATCCCCCCCTCAGTTACTAACCCATCTGTCCCCTACTAACTTCCTAATCCTGCCACGGACATTAGTTCTAGGGCAGTAGTTCCCTTTCCAATGTTCCCTTACCCACTCTAAACCACTGTTTGGACACTTGATCCTCAGTGTTTTGGAGGACAAGCAGCCTAGAAGAGTCACTAGACCTGTTGTTGCTTGATTTCCTTTGTACTAGTATATTAACCCCTTGTGTGCAGTTACACTTTATTTTTATATAATCTCTATTTGGTGAATTGTATATTTAGTTACATATTCTATTATATATATATATATATTTGTTTTGCTTTTTTAGGTAGGTTTATCACCCCTGGTAGCCTACTTCTGCATATTTCATACTTTTTTGTTTTTGGTTATTTTTGTTTTAGGTTAGTCTAGGCTATCATCCCTGGTACCCTATTTCTGCGTACGGTACTTCAATTTTTAAATTTTCAGTTAGGCTATCACCGCTGGTGGCCTATTTCTGCGTACCGGTATTTCATAATTTTTGTTTTCGGTTAGTCTAGGCTATCATACCTGGTGGCCTATTTCTGCGTACTTCAATTTTTAAATTTTCAGTTAGGCTATCACCGCTGGTGGCCTATTTCTGCGTACCAGTATTTCATAATTTTTGTTTTCGGTTATTTTTGTTTTCAGTTAGTCTAGGCTATCACCGCTGGTGGCCTATTTCTGCGTACCGGTATTTCATAATTTTTGTTTTCGGTTATTTTTGTTTTCGGTTAGTCTAGGCTATCATCCCTGGTGGCCTATTTCTGCGTACTTCAATTTTTAAATTTTCAGTTAAGCTATCACCGCTGGTGACCTATTTCTGCGTACCGGTAGTTCATAATTTTTGTTTTGTTAACCCCTGGTGGCCTATTTCTGTTTAAATAAACATAAAATTGTTTTCGGTTCGGCTATCACTGCGTATTCAAATTTAATTTTGTTTTGTTTTAATTTTTGGTTAGGCTATCACCGCTGATAACCTATTTGTGTGTATTTCAACATTTTTGTTTTCGGTTAGGCTTATTTAAGTAAGTGAAGCGACCTGAAGGGAGTGAAGTGTTTTTAAAGTGAGTTTAGTGTTTTTAAAGTGAATTAAGTGTTTTTAAGTGAGTGAAGTGAACTGAAGAAAGTGATCGTCACCATGCCTCGTGCCTGTACGAACTGCGCCGGTAGGTTTGGTGCTTCCATGTTTGCTCCTGCCGATCCACAAGTCTGCCGACTCTGCCAGCAACGAGAGGATTTGACAGAAAAATTGGATGAAGCCCTCAACAAGATCAACGCCCTCACCAGGAAGCTGGAATCACTCCAAGAGTTTGTAACACTCAACGTTGGAGTATCACTAACTCAAATTGTTTCAACTCCAGCATCCACCACCGCCCCAACGTCATCTGCCAACAATCCAACACCTGCAGTAGACACTGCAGCAGATGCTTCTGACGAACCTGAGCCGACATCAAACCAGGACAGCCGCCCTGTTCACCTTAGTCTCTCCCCCACTCCTCGTGCAAGAAGCCTGCTAGCACCAACAGTACCAACCCCTTGCCCCCGTTCTACCCACTCCTCTCCCCGACCTGTACGTAGAGTCCCGCCACCACAGGTTTCCGGATTTACACCAGTGAGGAACGGTGCACGGCCAACGCAGAAAAGATCTCATCTACCAGTCACAATGTCAAACAGATTTGAGATATTGGTAGAGATGGAAGACGAACCAGAAGAGACCAGGCTCGTTGGGGATTCCATCCTACGAGGACAGGTCGAAGAGTTCTGCGACAGAGTCCCAAATCAACGAAAAAGATTTTGCATCCCAGGAGCTGGACTGGACGACATTGTGGAAGCTTTCGAAGATACCACAAAGGATGCAAATGAAAATACCCTTTTTGTCATCCATGCTGGTTCAAATGACGTCATGCGCACCAGATCCGAAGAGTTGATGGAGAAATATCGCAAGATGATCCAGCACTACAAAAACAAGTCAAGGAATATCATCATCTCAGGCATTCTCCCCAAGATCGACGCACCTGACAAATTCTACGACAAGGCCTTCAGCACAAATAGCCGACTAAAACATTTGTGTCTGAGGGAAGAAGTTGAATTCATCAACCTCTGGGACAACTTCTACAACCAGCCTACTCTGTTCCGCAAGGATGGCACTCATCTAAACCCTGTGGGTTCAGCACGCATGGGTCGTCTCCTACACGAAGCAGTCCGCAGCCATGGATCAAAAAACGCCATCCGAGAAGAAGCAGCAGTGACATAAATCATCCAACGCCAAGAAAAAAACAGAGGCAACCGAGGACCACCAGCGAAAAGGACCGGAGACAGCGAGGACCGAGGACAGCCATGAACATAAATGTAGATCCGACAAGAACCAAAAATATTATTAAAGCGCGTTCCGCGAGTTCTAAAATAACAAATTTAAAGGTTTTCTATGCAAACGCTCGTAGCATACGCAATAAATTTTCAGATTTAGAGGAGCTAGTGTTTACAGAAAATTATGATGTGATTGGCATAACAGAATCTTGGCTCAATACAGAAGATAGAGACTTTTTAGCAGAGTATTCACTTCCCGGTTATGTAATGTTTGAGAAAAGCCGAATAAATCGAAATGGAGGTGGCGTTTTACTTTATATCAAAGAAAGTCTTAACCCTACCCTCTTGTCAAAACCTCAAATTGTGAACGTCGACGCATCTTTTGTGCTAATAAAGAATAATAAAGGTACCAAAATAACACTTGCATTAATATACAGACCTCCAGCTCAATCAGTGCAAACTGACCGAGAAATTTACGAACAAATTGCAGATGTAAGTAACTCACAAGATACCGTAATTTTTGGTGACTTTAATTTACCTGTGACCAAGTTGGGCGATACTCTTACTTCACACTCCGGACATGACTTGTATACGAACTTGCAAGAGAGTTCGCTTTATCAATTTGTTGGAACGCCGACCCGTGGTAATAACGTTCTTGACATTGTACTTGCAACAAAAGAAGAATTAATAGAGAATTTGAATGTTGGTGATGAATTCAGTAACAGCGACCATCATACGATAACTTTCACTTTAAAGTTTACTAGTAACGAACCAAATAGTAGCATCGAAAAAGTCCCTAATTTCAAGAAAGCAAACTTCCATAAACTTAGAGCTATGTTTAAAGAAACTGACTGGAGCTTTTTAATTCACAATAACAACATAAATACATCTTGGAAGTTATTCGAAGCCACTTACCTAAAAGCAGTGCAAGACTGCATACCATCGAAAACTCAGCGTCCAGGCCATAATAATAAGCCCAAATGGTGGAATAAAGATATTTCAAACTGCCTGCTTGCTAAAAAATTTGCTAATGATAGATTAAAATCCTCACAAAATGACGAAGAACGGCTGAAATTTGTAGAGCTACGACGCAAAGCCAAAAAGTTAATTAAGCAAAGTAAAAAGACCTTAGAGTTACATATTGCGAATCAAAGTAAAACAAACCCGAAAGAATTCTATAGTTATATCAGAAAGAAAAAAGTAGTTACTTCAACTGTTGGACCGTTAGTCGATGAAAATGGAGAATACACCAAAGACGAAGAACAAATGAGTAATGCCCTCAATACCTTCTTTGCATCAGTTTTTACAACAGAAGACCTCAGTGATATCCCTACACCATCGCCGATTCAGATTGATAATTCAGATGTTTTAAGCAATATCACCGTTACAGAGAGAGAAGTATTGAATTGTTTAGATAAACTCAAGGTAAATAAAACGCCTGGACCTGATACAATCTCGCCTAGAGTTCTAAAGGAAGCTAAGGATGAGCTCTCTAAACCACTGACATTGCTATTCAATAAATCCTTGCAGTCTGGAACTATGCCCGATCAGTGGAAGCTAGCCAACGTAACACCGATATTCAAAAAGGCAGCAAATCCCTATCCAGTAACTATCGTCCAATTAGCTTAACCTCAGTTGTATGTAAAATGCTAGAAACGGTCATACGAGACAGACTCGTAAATCACTTAGAGGAAAATAACATACTTAAAGATACTCAACACGGCTTTCGTAAAAAACGTTCCTGTTTAACAAACCTCTTAGACTTCTTCCACGATATCCTCAACCTCTACGATGAGAGTAAAGCTGTAGATATTATATACCTTGATTTTCAAAAGGCCTTTGACAAAGTTCCCCACAAACGTTTACTGCTAAAACTAAAAGCGCATGGAATACAAGACGGTGTGTTGAAATGGATAGAAAATTGGCTCAGCGACAGAAAGCAAAGAGTAGTCATAAACGGTAAGGCATCAAAATGGACCAATGTAAGTAGCGGGGTACCCCAGGGATCGGTACTAGGACCAATTCTCTTTCTAATTTACATCAACGACATAGATGAGGGTCTCACCTGTACAATCTCAAAATTTGCTGACGATACAAAAATTGCAAATAGCGTACTCTCAAAAGAACAAGTTGACGATATGCAACACAATCTAGATAAATTGTCATATTGGGCCCAAATTTGGCAAATGAGTTTCAATGCGGATAAATGTAAAGTACTACATATCGGATACCTAAATGAGAAATCAAACTATTCGATGAATGGCACTCAGCTTAAGAATGTAAACAGAGAAACCGATCTGGGAGTAACAATATCGAGTAACCTAAAACCGAGTCAACAATGTTCAGAAGTTGTTAAGAAGGCAAACAAAATAATTGGCTTTATAGGCAGGTCATTTGAGCATAAATCCAAAGAAGTTATCCTAACCCTTTACAATTCCTTAGTCCGCCCTCTTCTGGAATACTGCGTTCAATCCTGGTGCCCTTATTACCAAAAAGATATAAACAAGCTAGAACGAGTTCAACGTAGAGTTACCAAAATGATACCTAGCCTAAAGAACAAACCATACGAAGAGCGTCTTAGAGAATTAAATCTATTTCCTTTAACCCAGCGCAGATTAAGAGGCGACTTAATTCAAGTGTTCAAAATCATCAAAGGCATCGACAATATGAACTGTAGTAAGTACTTCACTATCGACCAATCTAATTACACGCGGGGAAACGGTTGCAAAATTATTGGTAAATCTTTTAACTCGCACGAATCTAAGAATTTCTTCTTCAATCGAGTTGTCAACTTGTGGAATGGGCTTCCCCGAAACGTTATAGACTGCATCACCGTTGATTCATTTAAACTCCGCCTAGACAAATATCTCGCATCAAACCCGCGACTGACTGCGTTTGTAAATGAATAACTTTATGTTATCCCCCCCTCAGTTACTAACCCATCTGTCCCCTACTAACTTCCTAATCCTGCCACGGACATTAGTTCCAGGGCAGTAATTCCCTTTCCAATGTTCCCTTACCCACTCTAAACCACTGTTTGGACACTTGATCCTCAGTGTTTTGGAGGACAAGCAACCTAGAAGGGTCACTGGATCTGTTGTTGCTTGATTTCCTTTGTACTCCTTTGTACTCTCTCATGTTCGTCTGGTCGGTACGGCAACGTGTTTTTTTATTTGATTTCAGCTATATTTAGACGATCTTATGAAGCTTGGGAGGGATATATGGTAGCTAAAAGGATGAATGGAGATAGTATGTAGCCTTTCAATGGGTAGACGTCCTTCCTACACTGAATGAAATTGTTTAATAGTTGCCAGCATATAATGAAAAGGACGTCATCGGTACCGAAAGGGTTAATCTCCGTCTGTGTGTCTGTATGTCTTGAGTACATTTGCTAAAATTAGTAAATACAAGATAGGTTTCTTACATTCGTTAAGTGGAAGTTTAATTTGTTTCTGGATCCCTTCTCCCTCATGCTTATCCCCATTAGATTTGAGATTTTAAGACGTTCGTCCCATTAGTTTAGTGATTTTAAAGACCTTTCGCCCCATCTGTTGCTCAATATAAAGACCTTTCGTACTATTTAGGTGTTAATTTTTTCCTGCCGAGCGAAATCGAGCCTACATGTAATTTAGGAGGAACCGCCCTTTGCCTGAACATTGCGTTTTACCAAAAAATTTACAAATTTATCTCGAAGGGGGGGGGGGGGGGGTCTTCACTATACCGTCTAAGTCCATTTATCTCTCTCTCTCTCGTTTAATATATATATATATATATATATATATATATATATATATATATATATATATATATATATATATATATATATATATATATATATATATATATATATATATATATATATATATATATATACTGTGACTTTGTTGCACCCCTCCAAGACCACGTTAGAAGCACACATTTACCTGTCTGTCTATCTATCACTATATATCTATCTACCTACCTGTATTTATCACACTATCTATATATCCATTTATCACACTATATATGTATCACACTCTCTATCTATCTATCAATCACTATCTATCTATCTACGACACAATGTTTGTTTTCTATGTGTATGGAGGAGACAAAAGGCAGGTTGTCTGTAACAAGTGTCTCCCCCAGAGTCAAAATAGTGACAGAGTCAAATTCAAGGGACGTTGGAGTCACAATGCCTGGACACACGAAGTTTAAAGGGGCTCGCCTGCTTTTTATCTATTGATCTTTTTATCTATTTCTTTGGCTTGTATCCGTTCGGCCCCATTCAGCCTACTATTTTAAGACGTTTATCCCCAACCAGGTTTCGATTTCTTCTTGGCGAGCGATACCGAGCCAGCATTGTATGGTTAGATCCGGCTTCGCCGGAGACATTTTCTATCGAAAAATGTAAAAATTTAGCCTGCTGTCAAAACTGTTTAAAATAATATACTGGCTCGCTACGGTGCTACCGCTCGCAAGGAAAAACCGGCACCTGGATGGGGATAAACGTCTTAAAACAGTAGGCTGAATGAGGCCAAATGGATACAACCCAGAAAGAGAGGGAGAGAGAGACAAAAAAAGCCAGGTGGGTCCCCTTAAAGCAGTCTAAGTCAGTGACCTCTCAGTTGCTCTCCTCTCTCCCAGGTCACTTTAAAAGCATCCTTCCCTTGCCACCTCTGTCTCCCTCTCCCCTTCTCCATCTCACACCCTGTCTCACTTCAATCAACTCTCTCTCTCTCTCTCACTTTCTTTCTTTCTGCCTTTCTTTTCTCTCTCTCTCTCTCTCTCTCTCTATATATATATATATATATAATATTATATATATATATATAATTATGTACTTCTTTGATTTCCCATGGAATTATTTCTGCTTCCGTGGCCGGGGACCCTCGGTGAGTGCTGAACACATTACCGAGGTAATCCTATCGGGCATGGAAGCATACATTCCATTCTCTTTCTCTCAGACTAATGCTAAAAAATCTTGGTTTACTCACGCCTGTTCTACTGCTTTCCGCAATAAGGAGGAAGCTTTCAAACGGTACTGACACCTTAAAACTCAAGACTCTCATTCTTCCTTTGTTTCTGCCCGGAATTAAGCCAAATCTGTTCTTCGACTTGCCAAACACTTTTTCATCAATAATAAATGCACTGAACTATCCAACTTTAGCTCTTCCCAAGCTTTCTGGCATCTAGCCAAAAACCTCTCCAACAATTTCTCTTCCTCGTCTTTCCCTCCCCTTTCCCACTCTGATGGCACAACCATCACTTCTTCCTCTGACAAAGCTAAACTCTTCGCTCAAACTTTTGCTAGAAACTCCACCTTGGATGATTCCGGTGCTATTCCTCCCTCTCCACCCTCCTCTCTCTTACTTATGCCTAATATCCTAATCTCTTCTATAGATGTACTTTCTACCCTCTCTGGGCTTAATACTAATAAGGCGTACGGTCCGGACGGTGTTCCTCCTGTTGTTCTCAAAAACTGTGCTTCCGTGCTGACTCCCTGACTAGGCAAACTCTTTTGTCTCTGTCTATCCTCTAACGTCTTCCCTTCATGCTGGAAGTTTGCTCACATTCAACCTGTCCCAAAGAAGGGTGACCGCTCTCAACCCTCCAACTATCGTCCAATTGCTCTCATCTCTTGTCTTTCTAAAGTTTTTGAAACTATTCTTGCTTCCAAATTTCTTAAGCATTTCTCTTCTCATAATCTGCTCTCAGATCGCCAGTATGGCTTCCTTAAGGGTCGCTCTACTGGTGATCTTCTTTCATATCTTACTAACTCTTGGTCATCCTCCTTTCGGGACTTCGGTGAGACTTTTTCTGTTGCACTAGACATATCGAAAGCCTTCGATAGAGTCTGGCACAAATCTTTAATTTCTAAACTACCCTCCTTCGGTTTCTATCCCTCCATCTGTGCCTTTGTCTCTAATTTCCTTTCCGGCCGTTCCATAGCCGCGGTTGTGGACGGCCATCGTTCACTTCCTCACCCTATAAACTCCGGTGTTCCTCAGGGCTCTGTCCTATCTCCTATTCTCTTTCTAATTTTTATAAATGATCTCCTCAACTGTACCTCAATTCCCATCCATTCATACGCAGACAACTCAACCTTACACTACTCCATTAGTTTTTCAGAACGCCCCAGCCAGCAATCCCTCAACGACAAACGTAATGAAGCCATAGAACTCTTAAATTCTGATCTAAATACTATCTCCAATTGGGGCAGAGAAAACCTTGTTACCTTTAATGCTTCCAAAACCCAATTTCTCCATCTATCTACCCGTAAGGAACTCCCAGCGGACTATCCCTTTTTCTTCAACAATACAAAAATCAATCCTTCATCTTCTCTCAATATTCTTGGTGTCTCTTTTTCTTCTGCTCTCAGTTGGAAGGACCATATTACCAGTCTTGTTAAGGCAGCCTCCCAGAAGCTGGGTGTGCTCAACCGCCTTAGGGGGTTCTTTTCCCCTGCACAGCTTCTTGCTCTGTACAGGGGCATAGTGCGTCCTTGTCCTGAGTATTGTTCACATGTGTGGGGAGGTTCCTCTCACACCGCTCTCCTAGACAAAGTTGAAAGGAAGGCCTTTTGTTTCATTAACTCCCGTCCACTCACCAACTCTCTGCAATCTCTCTCTCTCCGCCGCAATGTTGCATCTCTCTCGCTATTCTATCGCGACTATAATAATCAGTGTTCCTCAGAGCTTTCCCCGTGTATACCACCTCCTTTACGTAGGGCACGTAGTACCTGTCTTGCAACTCAATCCCACCCCTACTCTGTGCAACTCTCCAACCCGAGAGTGAAACGTTACTCTCAAACTTTCTTCTATTCAACAGCTGAGCTCTGGAACTCTCTCCCAGAATCAGTCTTTCCCTCTTCCTATGACTTAAATTGATTCAAACTTCGTGTGTCCAGGCATTTTGGCTCGAACGTCCCTTGATTTTGGCCCTGTCACTCTTTCAACTATGGGGGAGGCACTCGCTATAGGCAGTTCTGCCTTTTGCCTCCCTCAATGACAGAACAAAAATATATACAGTATATATATATATATATATATATATATATATACCGGTATATATATATACAGTATATACTATATATATATATATATTATATATACAGTATATTCACGTACACCCTCTCCTTCTTCATGAAATTATATATTTTACTACTTTATAGCTTTCTCTCCCCCCTCCCCCCCCCCCCCCCCCCCCCCCCCCCTTACACACACACACACACACTCACTCGCTTCGTTTCAATGAACTAACACTCTCACTTTCACTTAAATTACTACAGCATATGTGAAGAAAGTTGAACAGACAATACAGTTGTGGAATCATTACATTGAGACTATACCCTGTTCCAAATAGGTAGCCCAAAACTCTTGAACATTAACCTCTATAACTCACAGACCACTAGAGTAATTGAAGTAATCTCTTTACAATTTAGGAAGGGTCAGCCAGGGAATAGGTGTGGATATTTACAGCCCATTTGCTCTAGCCCTTTTTGAGTTACAGAGGGTATAGTTCAGGATTTCTGGCCTACCTATTTGGAACAGTGGAGAACTGTATATATATTTAGCTTTCTAGATATCTACAAACTCCCTCCCTTCAATTATCAATATAGCTATGGATCTATTTACTTCTAGCTATTCATCTGTTAGAATTGTCTTAAGAGGTGGTAATTTTTATGTTTTTGGTATATTTAATTATTTATTTAAAATTGTACCGAAAAATTTCCCGGCCTTCTAAAATTACAGGCTCGCTATCGATCGTCAAGGAAATAAATCGACACCTAAATGGCATGAAAGGTCCTAATATTGACAAAGAAAGGGGTCGACAGGTCTTAAAATCGCTAAACTAATGGAACGAAAGTCTTAAAATTTCAAAATAAATGAGGCTAAACATGGGGGAGAAGGAGTCCAGAAAAACGCCCACCCCCTCTTGAATTACAGTGTCAACTCTGGGGAATGGAAACCTATCTGCAAAAACCATAAACAAACAATTTTCTGAACATCTTCACCTACGTCGGTAGTTTGGCTTTAATGTTGCCTTTCTCTCTCCCCTTTCTTTTGCCTTTTGGACCCCCCCCCCCCCTTTCACTCACTCTCTCTCTCTCTCTCTCTCCCACACACACACACACACCTACGTCTCTATTTAGGTTTTCATATTACTTTTCTTTCTCCCTCTTGCCCCCTTCCCCCCTCTTTCTTATGCCCTTTTGACACCACCTCCCATCTCACTCACTAACTCCAACTCTCTCTCTCTCCTATTCTTCTTTCGACCTTTCCTTTACACTCCTGACATCTGTCCTATCTTGCCCCCTACCTCCCCTCTTTTCAATTCCGTTTTCATGGTACTCTCTCCCCATTTCCTTTTGAGATTTCACTCATAATACCACCACTTTACCTCCCATATTCATCTCCCCCTTCCCTACCCTATTCTCCCCTTTCCCTTGCTTTTGACATTTCACCCTCTATCTTCCCCTTTTCCCCTCCCCCTCCTCTCTCCCCCTTCCCCTCACTCAAATCCCCCCCCCCCCTTTGCCGTTTTCTTTGAGGTTTCCCTCTTCTGACACCACCCCCTACTCTCTTCTCTTCCCCTCACCCTCCCCTTAACCTCTCCCCTCCCTTTTCCTCTGAGATTTCCTCCTTCTAACCCCATCACATTACCTCCCTTCCCCTCCCCTCCCCCCTTCCCCCTCCCTTAGATATTCCACCGTCTTCTCCCCTCCCTTCCTCCCTCCACGACATCTCTATTTTCTGCTCTTATATGCTTGCGTCTTGTTAGCGAGTCTCGGAGCCTCTTAGACCCCCACTCCCAGAATACACTACTTGGTCTCTTAAACTTGCTTGTCCTTCTCTCTTTTTATTTGATAGATAGATAGATAGATAGATAGATAGATAGATAAATAGATAAGATAGCTATATAGGTAAGAAATAGTCTGATCCATAGATAGACAGCTCTCTCATCCTCATTTATTTTATCTTTCTTCCTTTTCTCCCTCTCTCTGCCTGTCTATCTCTCCCTCTCTCTGCCTGTCTATCTCTCTCCTCCCCTTCTCCCCTCTTTCTTCCTCTGTTTCCCCTCAGACCCCCCCCCCCCTCAAACAATCGCCCCTCTCGTCCCCTTTCGCCCTCTCTCTATTTACTACTATTCTCTCCTCTTTTATTTTTCTCCTCCCTCTCTCTCTCTCTCTCACTCATGTTTGTTATCTCCTCTCCTTCTCCCCTCTTTCTTTCTCTCTCTCTCTCCCCTGAGATTCAGCCCCGTTTCAACATTTACCGAGTTCGGACACTCTTTCCCCTCACCTCTCTCTCTCTCTCTCTCTCTCTCTCTCTCTCTCTCTCTCTCTTCTTTCATACTTCTTTCCTTTTTCCCCCATCGATGTCAGCGAGAGTGGAGGGTGGGGAGAGAGCCTTATGCTTTATAGTCCTTTTCTTCCACAGTTATAATATATGGGAATAATTCGTTTACGGGTAATTTTAAGGCTTGACCACCTCATCGGGACCAAGTGGTTTGTATGGTCTGCGTATATAGATAACTGTAACTCACTCACTCACTTTCACACTCTGTCTCCCTCTTTTATTCGCATCTCTACTATGTCCCGTCTCCGCCACCCTCCCCTCTCTCTCTCTCTCTCTCTCTCTAGCTATATTCTCATCTCTTATATCTCCTTCCATCTTTCCTTCCTCTCTCTCTCTCTCTCTCTCTCCACCTTTATTTACATACCTTCCCCTCAGACTCCCCCCTCACCCCCGTTCAAACATTTATCCTTCTCGCCCCCTTTCCACTCTGTCCAGGTTAATGAGGCTTATTTGGGAGGGGGGGAGGGGGGGGGGGGGGGAGGGGAAGGGGGCTTTAGGTGTGGTATGAGAAAGACAACAAAATATACCAAATATAGATGCAATAGAATAGATTAACCCCTTCTGTACCGGCAAAGTCTTTCTAGTTTTTGTTCTAGCTATATTTAGACGCTTTTGTGCAGTTTAAGGAAGATATGTGGTGGTAAAACGGGTTAGTGGGATAGTGCGATGCCTGTCAAATGCTGGGTGTCCTTTTAAAACTGAATAAAATCGCCTAATAGTTCTTCCTTCATTTCCCTAGAGTCAGCCATCCTTTTCTTCCTCCTCCTCCCCTCCTTTTTCGTGTATTCCTCCCTTCCTCCTCAACTACAATTCCTGGTAAACCTGGAGCTCGGCTACGGAATCTATACCGGTACTGTATGTCAACTTGAAGTATTGGATGCATTACTTTGGGGGGGGGGGGGGGGGGGGGGGTGCGTGCGTGTGTGTGTGTGACTAAAATTATTGCATATAAACACCTCAAAGTAAAAATAAATATATTCACAGTCAAATGTACATGCAATAATGGTAAACATTCTCTAACTTTAAAGGAAGAAAATGGAACATGATTAGGATAAAAAGGGAAACAGAAACAAAGAAATAAGTTTAAAAAGGCAGGAATAAGTAAAAAGGAAGGAAGAAGTTAAAAGGAAGGAAGTAAACAGGAAGAAAGAAGTCAAAAAGAAGGAAGTAAACAGGAAGAAAGAAGTAAAAAAGAAGGAAGTAAACAGGAAGAAAGAAGTCAAAAAGAAGGAAGAAGTAAAAAGGGAAGGAAGAAGTAAACAACAAGGAAGAAATAAACAGGAAGAAAGAAGTAAAAGCAAAAAAAGGAAGAACTAAAAAGGAAGGAAGTAAAAGTAAAAACAAGAGAAGGAAGAAGTAAAAATGAAGGAAGAAGTAAAAATGAAGGAAGAAGTAAAAAGGACAAAACAAACGTATAAATCAGGAAAGGAATAAAAAGGAATGAAGCAAAAAGAAAACGCAGAGAAAAGGTCTGCATATTATAGAAAACGGAGATAAGACAATTACCGACAGATAATATGGGAGAAGAAAACGTTTAGCAGGAACTATAAAATAAAGAGAGGGTCACCCAAAGAAATATAAAGTAGCTCTAGCCTGACACAAGGTTGATTTGACTTGCAGACGAGAGAGAGAGAGAGAGAGAGATGTAACCTAAAGGGAAAGGGTTTATTGTTGACCATTATGGTAAAAGCAGAATAAACTAGAGGGGAACTCGGTAGAGCGCATACCTCCACCTATGCTGGCAGAGGTGTGCCATTAATGCTTCCAAAACCCAATTTCTTCATCTTCCTACCCATTCAGAACTCCCAGAGGACTATCCCTTACACTTCAACAATACAAAAATCAATCCTTCATCTTCTCTCAATATTCTAGGTGTCTCTTTTTCTTCTGTTCTCACTTGGAAGGACCATATTACCAGTTTTGCTAAGTTAGCCTCCCAGAGGCTGGGTGTGCTCAACCGCCTCAGGGGGTTCTTTACCCCTGCACAGCTTCTTGCTCTATACAGGGGCACAGTGCGTCCTTGTATTGCGTATTGTTCAAATGTGTGGGGAGGATCCTCTCACACTGCACTCCTAGACAAAGTAGAAAGGAAGGCCTTTCGTATCATTAACTCCCATCCACTCACCAACTCTCTGCAATCTCTCTCTCTTCGCCGCAATGTTGCATCTCTCTAGCTATTCTATCGCTATTACAATAATCAATATTCCTCAGAGCTCTCCTAGTGTATACCTCCTCCTCTACGTAGGGTACATAGTACCCATCTTGCAACACAATCCCACCCCTACTCTGTGCAACTCTCCAACCCAAGAGTGAAACGTTATTCTCAGTCTTTCTTCTATTCAACAGCCGAGCTCTGGAATCCACCTCTCAGAATCAGTCATTTCCTCTTCCTATAACTTAAATTGCTTCAAACTCCGTGTGTCCAGGCATTTTGGCTCTGTCACTCTTTCACTTCTGGGGAAGTACTCGATACAGGCAGTTCTGCTTTTGCCTCCCTCACTCACATAGAACAAAACAAGTTGAATCGAAATACATATCCAATCTGGTCACAAAAATATGTGATTTTAAGATGTTCGCCCCATTAGTTTGACGATTTTAAGACCTTTATTTTGTCTTGGGGGTATTTATTAAAGCTTGATGGACGTCTTGAGAGGAAACTAAAAACCATAATGTATTAATACATTTAAATACGTGCGACCCATTAGTCAGGCGATCCTAAGATCTTATGCCCCACACCCCTGTTTCTTTATCAAAGTTAAGATGTTCCGTGCCATTTTTTTTCGTGGTGAGCGGTAGCGAGCCTGTAATTTAAGAGGAACCGGCCTTCTGCTGGTACATTTTTCAACCGAAACATGTACAGATTAATCTAGAAGGGGGATTTGGGGGATGTTTTTAAAGCTTGATGGAAGTCTAGGGAGGAAACTAAAGCAATCATACAAAAGTAGACCAATATATAACCAGCCCCCCTTAACCAACAACCATTTCCTCCTCCTCCCCCCCCACCCACACACACACACACACACTATGTGTCATCATATCCACATTGATTTGGCTGCTGTAGACCTTTAACCCCTTCACGTATACACACCTATACACACACAAACTTTGTGTCATCATATCCATGTTGTTGTTGTTGTTCCCCAAGCTGCCTGGCCGAACAGCCCCAAGCAAGGCCAAGGCCATAACCGAGCGCCCCCACAGAACCCTCCCTGCCGACCACAATAAAGCCTGGGTAACCGAAGCCACTCCATGGCGGGGAGCTGAGGAGGGTGTGGAAACGCCCGGGAAACCAAAGACCCACCCAGGGCCCTGTGCCCCTCAGCAATTATGAAGAGAAAGTTGAGGGGCAAAGGAAAAATGTGACACTTTGGCTTCCAATCTTGGTAGATTGGGAGGTCAATCCACGGAAGAGACGCCGTCACTTGAGATCTAGAAAATATATAAGTAAAAGGAACAGTCAGAGTAAGCTATGGGTATGGCAGAGATCGCTCAGTTCTCACTCTGATAGACCAGCCCATCACCACATGACTAGAACCCAATCCTCTCAGCATCAGCTAGGAAAGGCCCTAGAAAGCCGCCTTTGGCGGGGGGATAGCTCCCCTATTTCAACCCCTTTCGGGGTTGGGCACCCGCTCTCATATCCATGTTGATTTGGCTGCTGTAGACCTTTAACCCCTTCACCTATACACACCTACACACACACACACACACACACCTATACACACACACATACACACACCAAGCATATCAAAGAAGTAAAAATTATGATGTCCACATAATTATATACTGTACAACCATACACAACAAATAGATGCGGATTAATACCCTTCCCTCTTCCCACGATTATAAGTCAGTAGAGAATAACACCTCAAAATAATAACATGATTATTGTCATACCTATAACCAATACAAATTAACTTACCTGTTTATCTTCAATTATATGAGTTGATATGAGGTATTATTATATTGGTAATAGAATGGGAATACACTTATAGTCCAGTCAATCTAGTAAAAAAGGGGCTCAACCCAGGACAAATTGCAAAAGAATGTATTCCACTTGTTACAGGTTTATTGATACTATAGTAATAACATATACAAAGTGTACCACAGTCCTGGTAGGGGAGATGGGTCAAATAAGGGGTATTACATAATATGCCATGCGCCATTATGGAAAACAAAATCTTTTGGTGATATCTCAGCAACTAATCACCCAAATACTGTACACTAGAAATGGTGTCTAGACCCATGTGTTCTGGGTTAAAGAAGACAATGAAAGTATAGACAACCACAGTAACCTATTACTTAACACCAAAAATGCTAATGAGCTTCAGCCAAACAGTTCATCAGATGCTTCCCTACTTTGCTGCCGCAGGCCACAATCACTATACAAAATCTGCCTATGTGTACCTGCAGATGATGGAGGATCTGTCCAAGACCCATCCCATAGTGTATGAAAACTTCCTCAATGGTCATCATGTAGTTAGGCGGAGCAACCGATATTGGGCAGGACTCTCAACTGATTTAATTATTGAGCAGGTCTTGATATTGGTGAGGAGCCTGAAGACCAGCGGAGGTCTCACTCGAGGATGTGGGCTGACCGAAGTTCAGCTCCTAGTGTGGCTTTTATCAATGCCCTCCTGTGCGGAACTAAATCATGCAATGCAGGAGCTCACTGGAATCAATTGTGACACTAGCGAGCAGCACAAAGACTCTACTCCATCAAGGATTAAGAGGGACAGTGAGGATACATACAAGATTTTACAGACACTTTGTTATCTTGATCCATTATGTCCAGATCATACTCTTCGTGGGCTAGTTACTGGTTTGGTTGCAAGTGAACAGGTAAATGTAGATGATGCAAAATGCGTTGGGCAGCTAATCTTAGATTCGATGGTAGGGGAAGACATATACACATACTGTACTCATTTCGCCGCAAACTGCAATCTGTCACACTTGGAGCTAAGTCTGCTATAAAAATTGATGATGAACCAGTAGAAGTAGACCCCCAACTGCTTTTTCAAAGACTTAGTTTGATCGCTACCAGTGGTTCCTATGAAGACCCAGCATCAGTTTTTCAATATGAACTTTGCACCCATCCAGCTGCTTTTTTTGACAAATGGTCGAAGCCATGGGAAGCAGACAAACCAGTTTTTGCTGAAGCGATTTGGAATCTAGTAGGCTCTGACACTGCAGGGCCCATTCCTTCAGATGCAAGGTATGTTCTTGATGGAGGTGCCCTTCTACAGCGAATAGGGGTTTCTCCCCTTCCAGGGGAGAAACCTTTGAATCTGTCTGTCAGCGATAATGTTCATTATGTTTGCTCCAAGTATGACCGACCATTAGTAGTCTTTGATGGCTATAATGATGGCACCTCCAAAAAAAGATGCAACCCATCAGAGGCGCAGTAGTGGCGCAGGACCCACCATTGTACCAAATGCCCAAAATGTTCTGTCCTTGAAGAAAGCTGCTTTTCTAGCCAATAGTACCAATAAACATCGGTTTCTGTCACTTCTAACCATTTATCTAGAGCAAGCAGGCTGTGAGACTAAACATGCAAAGGGAGATGCTGATGTACGTATTGTCCAAACATTCATAGAATCTGCTAATTCCCGGTCTACAGTGCTTGTAGGAGATGACACAGACTTGTTGGTTTTGTTATTGTATCATGTTGACATGAATTTGAACCAGGTTTTCTTCAGGCCTGAACCAAAAGGTACCACAACTAAAGCTACCAGGTTATGGGATATCAAGGCTTGTAAAGTAAAACTGGGACTACGACTTTGTTCAGACATATTCTTTGTTCATGCACTTCTAGGCTTAACGACTCCACATCCAGGTTGTACGGAATTGGCAAGGCTGCAGGGCTGACAAAACTGAAAAGCAATGAAGATTTTCAGTCTATTGCAACAGTGTTTCTACAGGATAATGTTACCAAGGACAATGTGATCAAAGCCGGAGAAAAATCTTTGGTAATTTTATATGAAGGAAATACGCAAAGGGGATTGGATTAACTTAGGTACACACACTTCCAGGAAAAAGTGGCACGTAGTTGTAAGTTTGTTGAGGCACAGTCATTGCCTCCATCATCAACATCTGCTAAATTTCATAGCCTCAGAGTTTATTATCAAGTGCAGGAATGGAGAGGGAAGAGTGGACACTTGACACCTAAAGAATGCTGATGGGAGTTAGTAAAAAGAAAGCTACTACCCGAGAAAACTTACCTACCTTCTGCACCAGAACAAATCCTTAGAGTCTTTCGGTGTAATTGCAAGACAGATTGTTCGACCAAAAAGTGCACTTGCAAAGGCCATGGACTAGAATGCAACCCTGCTTGTGGACAGTATAATGGAATTAGTTGCAACCATACCTTAATGATTCAGGTGGAAGAATATGGTGAAGATTGAACCGTAGAGTGAAACCCAAATAATATACAAAAAATAATTTAGATTTTCTTACAATGACTGAAAGTTCATTATATTTAAGGTTAAGCAATTGATTTCTTAATTCCAAAATATTGTTAATGTTTCCCTTGGCCCTTACAATAATAACAGGTGTATACATAATACATAATATTAAACCTGGTTTGGCGGGTATGACCGAGATATAATATTACGAAGTATATTTTCTGTTAATGGTTGAAGCTCATTAGCATTTTTGGTGTTAAGTAATTAGTTACTGTGGTTGTCTATACTTTCATTGTCTTCTTTAACCCAGACAACATGGGTCTAGACACCATTTCTAGTGTATTTGGGTGATTAGTTGCTGAGATATCACCAAAAGAATTTTTTCCATAATGGCGCATGGCATATTATGTAACGCCCCCTATTTGACCCATTTCCCCTACCAAGACTGTGGTAAACTGTTGATATGTTATTACTATAGTATCAATAAACCTGTAACAAGTGGAATAAAAAAAATTGCAATTTTTCCTGGGTCAAACTATCCTTTGACTGGACTATTAATGAAAATCTATATTAACCCGTACAGTACCAGGGACGTAATTTTCATCATATTCTGGCAGCTATTAGACGATTTTATTCAGCTTAAGAAGGACCTCTAGCAATAATAAGGCTTCAAACTATCTCAAACGACCCTTTTAACTACCACAGATCCTTCCTAAGCTGCATAAAATCGTATAAATATAGCTATATTAAAATACAACACACGTTGCTGGTACTCAAAGGGTTAAAATCAAAATGTAAAACTTGAAAAACAAACAATCAAAACCAGAAATCCCACAATATATAAAGACAAACGAAGTTATCAAAATAATTATGTGGAAAATAATGAAGATATCGCAAATTATAATGTAAAACTTGCAAAATAAACAAACCAAAGCAGGAACGACACAATATAAAGACAAAAAAACTTATCCAAATCACTATGTGGAAATAACTTATTGAAGATTTAGCAAAACAATAGGAAATAAATAAATAAAAATAAAGCCACAGCTAAAGCGAACTACAAGTATGATATGGGTATTTCTCTTCAATAACAGGCCAATACAAAATAGCCAGAGCCAATTCAAAGCACTGACAACCCAATCCGGGCAATCGACACCACTTCCCACAAAAACGTAAAATGAAAGCTTCCCTCTAGTTGACCCTCGGCGCGGATACATCTCAATTCATATTCATCCCGCTCTGCTGTGGTCGACAAGGGTTTCCTGTGTTCCAGATAAATATAAAAGGTCAGGCAAACACAATGGAAACAAGGTAGAGATGTAAATAAACGAAGCAGTTGAATGAACACAACTCCAAAATTTTCTTCCCAAATAGTTTTTACTTGCTATCTCGACAGAATTGTACAATCTGCCAAGGGGATAGGGGCCCCTGCACGGGATAAAGAATACTTCCTCCGTAAGATCTGCATGTCGCAAGATGCGACTAAAAGGGATGGGTGGAAGGGATTCGTCAGCCTTGGTTGGCAACCCATCTAGGGGAGACAACCTTATATAAATCCGGGTGGATTGGACTCGCCAGCAGCTGGTATCTAGGGAAGTACACCGTATATAATTCTCGAGGAGAGCAACTCTCGCCGAAGCTGCTAACGGACGGCCAAACCTCCACTAGACATTAGACTCCGCTAGCGATGCTGATGTAGTAATTTGCTAACTACACGAAAGTATAAGGCATCCTACTTAAAACAAATGTGCTCTATGTATTATAGCCTACTCTAATAATGACAAAACCCAGACAATACCTTATCTGTATAACAAAAACTAACACCATAATAATATAACCATAATGTATCCTAACTATAATCCCTAACATACCTGTAATACCCCAAGCTCTCAAGTATCCTTACCTGATCCTTTTGATCAATAATGTTGCCTCTGTTGATGTAAGCTTGGGTATAGTTGGTCTTTATACTGAAACTACTGAAACTAAACTACCAAAACCAATCCAGCCAGGAATCGGGCTAACATTAACCCACGCCAAACTGTCCATCTTTTTCATAAAAAATTCAACCCTAAACACAAACGAACACGATCAAACGTTTAACCAAATCTAATCAACCCAGACTCGACCTAGCCTAATAAAATGATTTAAACACAAACCAACGCCATCAAACCTTAACCTAAACATAATTGCATCTCCAGTCTCAATATGTATGTATGTATGTCTATACTCAGGCACATACCCTATAGCTGGGGGTGGCCGACTCGAGCCAGAACCCAAACAGGGACAACACAACACAACACAAAAGACAAAATACAAAATTCAAACACATCTAGGTCACCCAAGAGAAGACTCAGAGACCAAGGATCACTAAGGGTCTCCAGTGTATCAATATGTATATATGTATGTATATACTCTGGCACCTTCCCCAGTTTTCCTATTTTTTTTTTATGGGGGTGGCCGACTCAAGACAGAGCCCGAACAGGGACATCACAACACATCAGAAAAAAAAACCACACAAAAGCACACACATCTAGGTTGCCCAGGAGAAAAACTCAGAGACCCAGGCCCATTTGGGGTCCCCAGCAAAAGATTCCAAGGTCCCAGATCTCCCGGAGAGGCGCCGATTTCCGCAGGTAAACCCACAGCGAAGCTGGACCACCACAAACCCGCACAATATACCTGCAATAAAACAAATGGTGGAGCTTACCTGTTCATCTTGATGAGTATGTCACCCCTGTTGATGTAGGCCTGGGTATAGTCGGCCCTCATACTGATAGCCTGGCGGTACAGAGCGTCCGCCTCCTCCAGCCGCGTCTCGTTCCGGGCGATCAGGTTGGCCAAGTTGAGGAACACGTTGAGGTGGTTCGGGGCGATGCGGGCCTGGTAGCTCTCCCCGGGTTTGGCCTTGGGTAGCAGCGACTTGGCCTGGTGGGAAAGAATATGAAGGATAAACAACTTAGCATATTAAGTTTTTAAAGAATAGTGTTGGTATTATTTTTCAATATTATTTACATGAGGGTTGGTCCTGTCCAGAGTGAGGCTTGGCATCCTCTACCCGACCTTAGCCGTTTCTGTCTGTCTTTTTCCTTGTACTACTTTTCCTACTTCAGGGGTGGGAGGCTAGGAATCCTCCTCCCCTTGTAAAATTCACCTACTAGACGAGACAGAGTAAGGGGCGAGGGAACGCGAAAGTGGTACCGGACCCTTAGAATTAGAACTTTAAATGTTGGTTCTGCTTGGGCTCTGTCTCAAGTTGGCCACCCCCAGCAATGGGGTATGTGCCTTAGTACATAAATACACATATACATATAAAATAGGATAATTTGGATTTCAAACAATGCATTACGAAAGAGTATAGTTATATTATTGAAGTAAAATAGGATTTTAGTAAGCGTTGTTTCCACATAGCGATTTTGATATGTTGTTTTGACTTTATATTGTCTTTGTCCCAGTTTTGGTTTGACTTTGTTTGCAAGTTTTACATTTTAACTTGTTGTCAAACCTTGAGATAAACCTGTTCCGCATCTGTGAAGAGTTTCAGGTTATTATATGTCCGGCCAACGTTGATGTGCGCCCCGATGTCGTCCTCCTGCACCGTGACGGCCGCCTGGAAGTACCGCAGGGCCTCGGCAAAGCGTCCCTGGGACTCGAGGGCATGGCCGACATTGTTGAACAGCTTCGCGTTCCTCTGGTTCACCTGCGGGACAAGAAAGTGGATTAATGGTTGTGTTTATGGCTCCCCTTCTCCTTCATGTTTAACTCTATTAGTTTTGAGACTTTACGACGTTCAACCCATTAGATTGGCGATTTTAAGACCTTTCACTCCATTTCTTTGAAAAAATATGACCTTTCATGCCACTTGAGTGTTATTTTTTTCCAACCAAAACATTAATAAATTCATATCGAAGGGGGATCTTATGGGTATTTAAATGCCCCTTTCCCACTGATGAGACAAGTCACGATTTTCGTCGCCGATGACTTAGTTTTGTCAAATTCGCAAGAATACGTGCGACGTTCACGATTTTGACCGTTACAAACAGATGACAAATTATAATCAGCGAAGATGTCGCCGATGTCGGTGACGCAATCGCCGACCTTCTGCGACGTTATCGGCGTAGTGAGCGATGTTTCGCCGATGACCTCTGCGAGGCATGTCACATTTTCAAAAATATCTTGCGAAATCATGCGAGGATGAAAGAAAACTCGCCGTATTTTCTGCTTCGGCGATTCAAGCGATGGTTCGGCATATTGAAACCTGGATGGGGGTAAACGTCTTAAAACCCCCAGAGTGCCAGGTCCGTATATATACGGACTAGGGTCTTGTCACGCCCAGTGCCAGGTCCGTATATATACGGACTCGCCGAAAATAAATCGTAGCAGCGAAACGACTGCACCTATGGCTTTCATATTTCTACCAAATGTACCTTACCCGTTTGGCTTCTTGGCACCATCAATACAACCCCCTCCCCCCACCCACTCACTGACTATAGGTCGCCTCACAAAGAAAAAAAAAGGAAAATATGTGGCGGCGAAAAGACTGAACCAATCGGTTCCATATTTGTGTGACAAGTCCCCTACCCTTCTGTCGTCCCCCCACCACACCCCCACCTCCCTCTCACCACCCACTTCCAGCGTATCCGTACGAAGAAAAGGAAAAAAAGGAAAATCCGTGGTGGCGAAACACTACCTCACCAATCGGCTTCATGTTTGTAACACGAGTCAATTACCCTTCTACCTTCCCCCCACCATCCCCCAAATATGAAAACTAATGGGTTTAACCATGAGGAAGAAAGGGGACCAGAAAAACGACCCAAAAACAAAAATATATATATGTTGGCTCGCTACCGCTCACCAGGAAAATATTGAAACCTGGATGGGGGTAAACGTCTTAAAACAGTAGGCTGAACGGGGCCGAACGGATTATAGGCAAAGAGAGAGGGAGAGAAAGAAAAAAAACACGAGGAGGGAGAGAAAGAGAAAACAGTGACGTGGGCTCAATTAGGCTAAGCCGTAACGTAAACATTGAGCCCACCTCGCTGTTTCGCTTTCTCTCCCTCCTAATTTTTTTTTCTTTCTCTCCCACCTCGCCGAAGGTGCTCTTTGGCATCGTCGATGTTCTCGGAACATCTGAGAGCATCGGCGAGCAGAGCATCGGTGAGCATCCATGCAGCGTTGCAAAGTTTTTTTTATGCGAAACCCTCCGCGATGTCTCGCCGATGTCGCAGATGATCGCAGATACCCTCGCAGATCCTTCGGCGATGCTCGACGATGCTTGCGAGGGTAACCAATCCTCGTGAGTACTCGTCCAAAATTTTGAACTGTCCGAACATTTGCGAAGGCCCTTGAGAGGCCTTGAGAGTCAAACGATTGTTCATGAGAGGTGTTAAGACATGTCACGAATGTGCCAATTTATTGGTGTCGGCGACGAAAATCGTGACTTGTCTCACCAGTGGGAAATGCCCCTTTGCATAGGGGCAGATCAATAGGACCTGGAGATAAAAACACACACTATACTCCGTTTATTTTCAGTAGATGGTAAATTGAATCTCCTACCACCTCATTTCTCGATACTTAATGGAAAAATAGGAAACTACTTTGTCCCTGCATCTTAATATGACCAAGTGTGTATAATGTTACGACCGGGGCTATGAATAAAACAAGGGAACTTAATGATTGGACTAGTAATATGGCACTATGCAACAACGGTACGCTAGATCCAAACCCTCGAACTTATATGCCGGCGAACAAAAACACCTATACCCTCCAGAGTTAATCTGCGATAACGGGGTATCCTTAACTGGGCATAAATGTACTCTACTTCAGGCTAACCCACACTGGTAGATGCCTGATAACAAACAAGATGCAAGTTACGTTAAAATGCATAAAAGGGAAGCTATGAAAAGTTCAATTAAATCACTGCAAGATTTAATACAATAAAAAGATGCTTCAATACAGTTACTCTAAATAACAATAAACTCTTCACTCCTATCTGAAAGAAAGTGAACTATAGTCCTACAGCATAGACCTGGAAACTTCTGAAGAAAGTCTGATGCTCATAAGATGCTCGTATCTTAAATTATATAAAGGCAGGAGGCAGGACACCATATGTGTAGACTGAATACACTAAAAGATAGGACATATAATGTTAACTGACACGAGAATATTATAAATGCGCAACGGCAGTAATGCTCGACACTAAAAGAAGTACTTCCTCACCAACGAAACAGTCTGGTATGGTTGTGCAACTCAACAACAACCTAGACTAATAAATACTGTGAATAATAATGCATACATAACAAAAGAGCTCATGTCCTAACTAGTGTCTGCTCGGCGAATAAAGTCTAGCTGGGATATCAAGGTTAGGAAACTGTGGCTGAGCAAGACAGGCTCATAGCGTAGCGTTGTCCTTAAGGCGGTATGATTATAGTTACGTTTATGATGGGGATGCTCTCTTGGTAGATCCAGATCTCAAGTATCTGGTTCTACCCTGGCGATCCCTCTAAAGTCAAGCAAAGAGACAGCACTGTGTGACAAGGTAGTAGGCAAATGCCCTCTTACAACACGATGCTGCACTCGCAAAAGGCACAACCAAAAGGACGACCTAGGCTACCACAGAAACCGTCGAAGTCGTGTAGGTATAAGCAAACCGTACACACATCGCTGACAACGACAACAGAAACCTCATCCCAGTCTAGCATTAAATAACCCAGCAGAGCACTAATGATAATGAGGGAGACACACAAAGAGTCATCAAACCTCCATAAACAAAGGACACTGAGGTAGACACACACAGAGTCATCAAACCTCCATAGACTAAGAACCCTTATAGCCTATTCTAATACATGTAAATATATATGAGAGCGACGCACACAATACGATGGGCCGATATGAAATCGTGTACAGAATCCAAAGGGAGTGCTGTGACATTAAAAGATTAGAGGAATGAAAGAAAGGAAGTTGAGTGAGAGAGACAGTATCAGAAATGTGGAGATATGGGGGACAGTTGTAAAAAGGATGTTAGTCGTGTGCATCCCTAGCCTGCTCTGAGGAGGGTAGCTCCTCCGGACCCTCAGGATCCCACAAAGGCATGGTGGTCGGCCAATCACAGGCCGATACGTCACAAGGCAGCAGGCCCCTAGGATGCGCCAAGAACCACCAGCCAATCAAAGACGAGAGAAAGCCCGAGCGGGCGGGAAACTCCTCCGAGCGAGGAGGAGGGAGGAGGGAGGCAACACTCACTACCCCCTCACTGCCCGCTCGCTCTCTCTCTCAACTTCACACTACAATGCATCTTATATTCTACTCATGATATAAAATGCTTCCCGTTGTCACAGACGAAAATAAAGACCACCACTGGCCTGTCTGTAACAATGCAAGTACTATGAAAGAAAGAACAACATTCTCTGATAACTGTAGCCCATTTCACTGCCCTGGCGAGTGCTAGTGGCTAACGAGAGGCGATTCTGCCAACGCTGGTAGGCGTCACAATAATTAGCACCACATTTCACAACAAAATCTTCAAAATAACTGAACAATCTTGATGGAAACATTGCATTTTACCGCCAGTTTATAAAAAACATACTATAATTCCTACTACGACCAAGAACCTTCCAGGGGACACCAGAATAGAGGAGTTATGGAACAAAATTATGCCTTAGTTTTTTTAGTAATGGGTTTGTACCGACATAACTTATTTAAGGGAGCCCACCTCGCTTTTTTTTATCTTTCTCCCCCTCTCTCTTTGGCTTTTATCCATTCGGGCCCATTCAGCCTACTGTTTTAAGGTGCTTACCCGCATCCAGGTGTCAATATTTTCCTGGCGAGCGGTAGCGAGCCAGCATATGTATATATTTTTGTTAGAACAGTAAGCTAAATTTGTAAATTTTTAGATAGAAACATTTCTCCGGCGAAGCCGTAATTCTCCATACAATGCTGGCTCGCTATCGCTCGCCAGGAAGAAATCTACACCTGAATGGTGATAAGCGTGTTAAAACAGTTGGCTGATAGGGGCCGAATGGATACAAGCCAGGGAAAGAGAGAAAAGGAGAGAAAGATAAAAAAAGCTGATGACCCCCCTTAAGGGAGTAGTGGTTAATTATTTGGTCTATAAAATGATTTATTTTTATAATATATAGTAACCTCACTAAACCTCCATCAAGCTTTAAAAAACACCCGCTAAACCCTCTTTCAAGATAAATTTTGACATCTTCGGCAGCAAAAGACCGTTTCCTCTACAGGCTCGCTATCACTCGTCTGGTAAACAAAATTAACACCTAAATGGCACAAAAGGTCTTAAAATTAACAAAGACATGGGGTGAAAAGTTTGAAAATCTCCTAACTAATGAAACGAACGTCTTAAACTCTAAAAGCTAATGGGATAAAACAACATGAGGAAGACACCAAGGGAAAGGAGGGGGGGGGGGGAGAAGAGAGAAAATATGGAATAAACTTATGTGTTCGGTTTCTCAGTAATATGTTTGTAGCGGTATAACCTTCTTAAGGGGGGTCACCTGCTTTTGTTCTCTCCTTTTCTCTCCTTCTTTGGCTTGTATCTATTCGGCCCTATTCAGCCTACTGTTTTAAGACGTTTACCCCCATCCAGGTGTCAATATTTTTCTGGCCAGCATATATATATTTTTGTTTTTGACAGCAAGCTAAGTTTGTACATTTTTCGATAGAAAAATGTCTCCGGCGAAGCCGGATTCTTCCGGATTCTTCTGGCTCGCAATCGCTCGCCAGGAAGAAATCGACACCTGGATGGGGATAAACATCTTAAAATAGTTGACTAAATGGGGCCGAATGGATACAAGCCAGAGAAAGAGATAAAATGAGAGAAAGATCAAAAAATCATGTGACTCCCCCTTAATGAGATAAGAACTTGGATCATATTGGCTTGTTCCGGCTTCCCTCAGATGGTTTTATGCAGTTAAGGAAGAATATTTTAGGCTATGTTCATCCTGTATCAAGAAGGAGTCCGCCTTGAAGGGGGATGGGCGTATTCATTTGCTCATTTGTATATATTTTCATCTTATTTGTTTTCCTCCCTAGACTACTATCAAGTTTTAAAAAAACACAAAAACAAAATCCTTTAAGATAAATGTGTACATTTTTCGATAGAAAAATGTCCCGACCGAAGGCCGGTTCCTCTTAAATTACAGAAAAAAGTCGACAATGTAAAAATTATGAAAAGTCTCAATATTGACAAAGAAATTGGGCGAAAGGTCTTAAAATCGCAAAACTAATGACCCGATCACGTCATGAAATCTGACAACTAATGGGGGCTAAACATGAGAAAGAAGGGGGACCAGAAAAACGACCCATTTCCCCTTAAATTGAACAATATCGTCTGGAGGTTGCAATAACAGAAGATCAAAAGGGGCCAGGGAATAACACAACTACACTAATTGACCACTTGCGACTTTCAGGCTATAAGGAAGTTGGAGTTTTTTACATTGTCATTTAGCTAAATTACCAGCTAAAATGCGGTTGTAGTACATTTATAAATTCATGCAACTAAATTCAACATAGATTTTATCCATTAGACATCTACTTTATTATATTATTTCTGTTTAATACCGATGTTTACGGCACCAACTTCCTTATAGCTAGAAACTCGCAAGTGGTCAATTACTACTACGACCTAGAACTTCCCTGGAGACACTAGGCCAGGGAAGAAGAAGAATTATGTGTTAACCCTTTGAGTATCGTGACGCGTTTTGACTATAATTATAAGATTATATTAAGCTAACTGAACTTGTGGGAGCTAAAGAGTTAATTAAGGGGAGGTTTTTAGTTTGGTCTCTAGATATCCATCAAGCTTAAGATTACACCCCCCTGAGCCCTTTTCAAGATCAATTTGTACATTTTTCGGTAGAAAAATGTCCGGCTGAAAGCCGGTTCCTCTTAAATAACAGGCTCGCTATCGCTCGCCAGAATAAAATTGAAACCTAAATGGCACGAAAGGTCTTAATATGGGGTGAAAGTTCTTAACATCGCTAAACTAATGGGGCAAACGTTTTGTAATATCAAAAGCAATGGGGCTAAACATGAGGGAGAAAGGGGTCAAGAAAAATATCCCTCAAGTGGAGATCTCCCCTTAAGATGGTTTTTACCCCTTTGATTCCTAGATATCACTCTTAAATTACATAAAATTGAACTAATTAATCCAAATAAAATCTTAGAAAGCGTCTGAGATTCTCAAGGGGTTAAGTTTCTTCAGCAATGTGTGTGTACCGCTTTATCTTCTTGTTTATTATATATCATCTTTGATCAGTTTAGCTCATTCCAGCTGCCATCAGACGCTTTTATTCAGTTATAAATGTGTGTGAATTTATTGTTATTTTGTTGCTTCTGTTCGAGCTCTGTCTTGAGTCACCCACCCCCAGCTATGGTATGTGCCTGAGTATATACGTAATTACATTACATACATACATACATACATACATACATACATGTTCATCCTTTAACTAGAAGAGGTCCTCCTTAAGGGGAGGTTTTTAGTTTGTTTCCTAGACTTCCATCAAGCTTGAAATTACACCCACTTGACCCCCTTTCACGATAAATTTGTAAATTTTTCGGTAGAAAAATGTCCCGGCCGAAGGCCGATTCCTCTTAAATTGCAGGCTCGCTATCGCTCGCCAGGCAAAAATCGACACCTAAATGGGACGAAAGGTCTTAAAAGTGACATAAATTGGGTGAAAGTTCTTAAAATCGCCAAACTAATGGGGCAAACGTCTTAAAATCTCAAAAACAATGGGGCTAAACATGAGGGAGAAGGGGGTAAAGAAAAAAATCCCTCAAGTGGAAATCTCCCCTTAAATAGAACCCATTCATATTGAGGTTGCAAAAAGAAAAAAAACAGAAAAAGGCTTCTTAAGATATGCAAATATAAAAAATAGGCTTGTTAAGCTAAAAAGCCCCCATAATTACTACTACGAGCAAGAACATCCCAGGAGACACGAGGCAAGGGAAGGAAAGGAAATATGGTCGGGAAATATTTCATTACTGTCGTTACTTGTTTAGTCACTATACACAGTACTCATCTTGAAATTGTTAACATACTTGCCCCTCCACTCTAAATGACTGCCTTAGTTACAGGCAGTTAGTATAGGCAGTTTACATTGCTAAATAAATTTATTTAGCAAATACTATAAACAGACCGATGAAACGAAAGGGGATACACAATGTTATTGAATAGTTTTCGAAAATGGTAATTTAAGTATTTTTACTATTAATATTAATTGACTGAGATACATAGAACAGTCCTGCAGTGAAGAAAACAACATGTATTCCTCCCACCAGTCTGAGTTACATGTATACTGTATTCAATATATATGTACTATATACTGTATACATTTAATATATATGTAATATATACTGTGTGTTCTTTACATAATACTAAAAGACCTTAATACCCAATATCCTGAAAGGATATCTACTGCAGACCATTATAGCCAAAGTGCTATACTACCTCTATCCCATGAATAGCTTACATAACCTATCACCTAAAGGGACTACCGAATGAAGGGCTTTCAATGACCATCTGGAGGGCCTTTATCTATGTAACGAGGGGTCTATACCGGGCAATATACAACACAACGAGGGGTCTATACCGGGCAATATACAACACAACGAGGGGTCTATACCGGGCAATATACAACACAACGAGGGGTCTATACCGGGCAATATACAACACAACGAGGGGTCTATACCGGGCAATATACAACATAACGAGGGGTCTATACCGGGCAATATACAACATAACGAGGGGTCTATACCGGGCAATATACAACATAACGAGGGGTCTATACCGGGCAATATACAACATAACGAGGGGTCTATACCGGGCAATATACAACATAACGAGGGGTCTATACCGGGCAATATACAACATAACGAGGGGTCTATACCGGGCAATATACAACATAACGAGGGGTCTATACCGGGCAATATACAACATAACGAGGGGTCTATACCGGGCAATATACAACATAACGAGGGGTCTATACCGGGCAATATACAACATAACGAGGGGTCTATACCGGGCAATATACAACATAACGAGGGGTCTATACCGGGCAATATAAAACATAACGAGGGGTCTATACCGGGCAATATACAACATAACGAGGGGTCTATACCGGGCAATATACAACATAACGAGGGGTCTATACCGGGCAATATACAACATAACGAGGGGTCTATACCGGGCAATATACAACATAACGAGGGGTCTATACCGGGCAATATACAACATAACGAGGGGTCTATACCGGGCAATATACAACATAACGAGGGGTCTATACCGGGCAATATACAACATAACGAGGGGTCTATACCGGGCAATATACAACATAACGAGGGGTCTATACCGGGCAATATACAACATAACGAGGGGTCTATACCGGGCAATATACAACATAACGAGGGGTCTATACCGGGCAATATACAACATAACGAGGGGTCTATACCGGGCAATATACAACATAACGAGGGGTCTATACCGGGCAATATACAACATAACGAGGGGTCTATACCGGGCAATATACAACATAACGAGGGGTCTATACCGGGCAATATACAACATAACGAGGGGTCTATACCGGGCAATATACAACATAAGGGGGAGTCTATACCGGGCAATATACAACATAACGAGGGGTCTATACCGGGCAATATACAACATAACGAGGGGTCTATACCGGGCAATATACAACATAACGAGGGGTCTATACCGGGCAATATACAACATAACGAGGGGTCTACAGTATACCGGGCAATATACAACATAACGAGGGGTCTATACCGGGCAATATACAACATAACGAGGGGTCTATACCGGGCAATATACAACATAACGAGGGGTCTATACCGGGCAATATACAACATAACGAGGGGTCTATACCGGGCAATATACAACATAACGAGGGGTCTATACCGGGCAATATACAACATAACGAGGGGTCTATACCGGGCAATATACAACATAACGAGGGGTCTATACCGGGCAATATACAACATATATAACGAGGGGTCTATACGGAAACATAACGAGGGTCTATACCGGCAATATACAACATAACGAGGGGTCTATACCGGGCAATATACAACATAACAAATATACAACATAACGAGGGTCTATACCGGGCAATATACAACATAACGAGGGGTCTATACCGGGCAATATACAACATAACGAGGGGTCTATACCGGGCAATATACAACATAACGAGGGGTCTATACCGGGCAATATACAACATAACGAGGGGTCTATACCGGGCAATATACAACATAACGAGGGGTCTATACCGGGCAATATACAACACAACGAGGGGTCTATACCGGGCAATATACAACATAACGAGGGGTCTACAGTATACCGGGCAATATACAACATAACGAGGGGTCTATACCGGGCAATATACAACATAACGAGGGGTCTATACCGGGCAATATACAACATAACGAGGGGTCTATACCGGGCAATATACAACATAACGAGGGGTCTATACCGGGCAATATACAACATAACGAGGGGTCTACAGTATACCGGGCAATATACAACATAACGAGGGGTCTATACCGGGCAATATACAACATAACGAGGGGTCTATACCGGGCAATATACAACATAACGAGGGGTCTATACCGGGCAATATACAACATAACGAGGGGTCTATACCGGGCAATATACAACATAACAAAAATTAGTTCTCTAATTAATGAAGGCCCTAATCAAGCTTAACGCCTCCCCCCCTTCCCCCCTCCCCCCTTAGGACCCTCCTTCAAGATAAATTTGTACAATTTTATACATATAAATGTCCCGGGCGAAGGCAGGTTCCTCTTAAATTACAGGTCGCTATCGCTCGCCAGGAAAAAATCGACACATAAATGACACAAAAAGTCTTAATATTGACAAACAAATGGGGAGAAAGGTCTTAAAATCGCCAAACTAATGGGCTGAAAAATATACAAACTAATGGGACTAACAATGAGGGAGAAGGGAGGCCATAACAAACGATTATCCCCCCCCCCCCCTTAATAGCCAATTTCCTGAAAGGATATCTACCTCTACCCATTATGGCTAAATACATTATTTCAATTTCAAATTTCAATTTCTACTAAAACACCTACAGTATAGCTCCTGAATAAACCCCATAGCCAAATTACTAAAGCCCTTGGTGTACGCACCTTGAGTCACGCAGTAAAGATGGAAATTTGTCTACCGACAAATGTGCAATATATCTTGAAGGGTCCTAGGGAGAGTTTTTTTAAAGCTTGATGGAGGTCTATTGAGGAAACTAAAAAATAACAGAAAGATACATAAACTAGCAAAATAATACGCCCATTGAATTGGGAAAAAAAACAAAAAAAAAAACACATCTTCTACTCACCTTGAGTCCCGCAGTAAAGATGGTGTATTCGTCCCGCCAGTCAGAGTTTCTGACGTGCGTCTTGACGGCGTGTACGGCCAGTAGCCCCAACACACACACCCACAGGTACTTCTTGGCTTGACTGTACAACAAGAGAGAGAAAGGCTAGATTACAGTTCTTTGCCCTATTTAGAATGTACATAGTAATAAAAAAGTAGATATCAGAAAGTAGTGTAGATGTATACCATAAGCCCAACCACGCCTACCCAGAGGTACTTCTTTAATTGCCTGTAGAAGAGATGATGGAGGTTAGATTATAATTGTTTCATATATTTAGGGTATTGTATAGTATAGTAACTAGGAAAAGTAGATCATTATTAAAGCATTAGCCCAACCACGCCCACCCAGAGGTACTTCTTTGCTTGCCTGTAGAAAAAGAGATAGCAGTTAGATTACAGTTATTCGATATATTGAGAATAATTAGAAGAAATACACAATACTGGAAAACAATCAGATATAGAACATAAAACCCAACGCGCACACACACACACACACACACACTCTGGAACTCTCTCTGGAACTCTCTCCCAGAATCAGTCTTTCCCTCTTCCTATGACTTAAATTGCTTCAAACTCCGTGTGTCCAGGCATTTTGACTCGAACGTCCCTTGATTTTGGCCCTGTCACTCTTTCAACTATGGGGGAGGCACTCGTTATAGGCAGTTATGCCTTTTGCCTCCCTCAATCACATAGAAAAAAAAAAAAAACAAAAAAAAAAACACACACACACACACAGGTACTTCTTAACTTGCCTGTAGAAGATGAGATAGAGGTTAGACTAAGTTGTTTCCATATATTTAAGGTATATAATATAGTAATTAAAATAAATAGATTATATATTAGATAGGAGATGTGCAGCATAACCTCACCACATACACATACAGGTATTCCTTGGCTTGGCTGTATTAATAGATCATGTTTAGAGAGATTACAGTCCAAACTACACACATAACATAGACATTAATTACAGAGTGTAGCCTTAACGGGGGATGATTGGCTTTTCTGGCCCAGCTTCTCCCTCATGCTTAGCACCATTATTTTTCAGATTCTAAGACATTCGGGCTAATAGCTAAGCGATTTCGAAACATTTCGCCCCATTCTTTGTGAAGACTTTTCGTGCCATTTAGGTGTCGATTTTTTCCTGGCGAGAAATTTATCTTGAAAGGGGGTGTTTTTTAATCCTTGATGGAGGTTTAGAGAGGAAACTCAACAAAATATTAATAGATTTATAAACAGACCCCCCTCCCCCCCCCCCCTAAACAAAATAGCACTACCCCCCTACCTCCCCTTAAAACAGACCTCCGGACCTTCTTAGTATAGGCTACATGTAAAGGAAATATAGAGTTCAAATTACATATAGAACACAAACAGGATATGTATAATTGACGTGTGTAGTACGGTATATTTTAGTCCAATCAGTATATGTAGTTCAAAAATCGTGACCCCATAGCCTCTGTAACTCAAGAAGGGCATGAGCAAATGGGCTGGAGATGTCGATACTTATTCCCTGGCTGACTCTTCCTAAATGGTAGAACAAGAAGCTAGATTACCGTACTCGCCTTTTTTTTAGTAATAGAGGTTAAAGATAAATTTGTTTGGCCTACTTATTATGAATTGAGCATAGTATACAATGGTAGCTATAAAACTAACAAACCACCAAGAAAATACAATATAAACATGCATATCCCCTTCCCTCCACACACATACACTCATACTAACCCACAAGCACACACACAAACACCAATAATACACAACGAAAATACAATATAAGCATACATACCCCCTCCCCACACACATACACTCATACTAACCCTCAAACAAGTCATACACAAACACACAGATACCCACTCTGATCAACACAGGCCCACAAAAGTAAATGAAGGGGAGATGGGCGTATTTATTTGCTAATTTATGTACATTTCTATTTGTTATTAGTTTCCTCCCTAGACCTCCATCAAGCTTAAAAAAACACCCGCCCAAGACTCACCTTCAAGATAAATGTCTACAATTATCGGTAGAAAAATGTCCTGGCAGAAGGTCAATTTCTCTTAAATTACAGGCTCGCTATCGCTCACCAGGACAAAATCGACACCTAAATGACACGAAAAGTCTTAATATTGACAAAGAAAACTAATGGGCCGAACGTCTTATAATCTGAAAATTAATGGAGCTAAACATGAGGAAGAAGGGGGACCAGAACAACGGGCCATCTCCCCTTAACCGTGCTCATTATCGCCACCTCATTATACAAGCTCGCCTGTTTACTGTGATCTGAACCAACACAACGATATTAGGGGGGATTCATTCTGATGAGATGTGAGCTGGTTTTTCAGATTAGCTATTTTTACTCAAACACAAAACATGCTATTATACTCGCAACCTTGCACGTTTCTCCCTCGCACACACACACAATCATAACTCCCCCACATTCCAAAATACCCAACACATACGTACGTACCATAACCTCACACATACTGTATACACACACACACCATACCCCTACACACACACACACACACCATATACCCCTACACACACATCATATCCCTATACACACATCATACCCCTACACACACACACACACACACACACCATATACCCCTACACACACATCATATCCCTATACACACACCATACCCCTACACACACACACAGACCATATACCCCTACACACACATCATATCCCTATACACACATCATACCCCTACACACACACACACACACACACCATAACCCCACACATACGAACCAACATACCCACAAACCCCAAACACTACACACTCTAATACCCACAGCCCCCACATATATAAATTAACCCTGGCAATCATCGACACCTCATTATACAAGCTGGCCTGTTCACTGTGATCTGAACCAACACAATGCTATTCGGGAGATAAATCATGAGGGGTGAAGTGGTCGCTAGGATTTATCATTTGTATACATTTTACTACATTGATTATTTGTCGTAAAACACCTCTTATTAATAGCTCGTTCCCATATTCTCTGTCTGCCTGCCTGCCTGTCACACACACACACACACAATAACCCATTCAAACACGCGACTAAAATCAGGTACTGTATTAATCTCTCTCTCTCTCTCCCACCCCTAGTATTGGTACACTCGGATACCATAGTCTCTAGCCCACTCATACGAATTCGTGGACCCCCTGTTTTCTTTAGGAATTATAATTATCTGGATTGATTATTGGACAGAACTTGCTTTTCAATAAATACTGTATATATATATAGTTTTGTAGTTGATTTATTGAAAATTATATTACTTTATTAGTTTACAGAGACATACTTCCATAGTTTACAGAGACATACTTCCATAGTTTACAGAGACATACTTCCATAGTTTGCTCATATTCAACCTGTCCCAAAGAAGCGTGACCGCTCTTAACCCTCCAACTATCGTCAAATTGCTCTCATCTCTTGTCTTTCTAAAGTTTTTGAAACTATTCTTGCTTCCAAATTTCTTAAGCATTTCTCTTCTCATAATCTGCTCTCAGATCGCCAGTATGGCTTCCTTAAGGGTCGCTCTACTGGTGATCTTCTTTCATATCTTACTAACTCTCGGTCATCCTCCTTTCGGGACTTTGGTGAGACTTTTTCTATTACACTAGACATATCAAAAGCCTTCGATAGAGTCTGGCACAAATCTTTAATTTCTAAACTACCCTCCTTCAGTTTCTATCCCTCCATCTGTGCCTTTGTCTCTAATTTCCTTTCCGGCCGTTCCATAGCCGCGGTTGTGGACGGCCATTGTTCACTTCCTCACCCTATAAACTCCGGTGTTCCTCAGGGCTCTGTCCTATCTCCTATTATTTTTCTAATATTTATAAATGATCTCCTCAACTGTACCTCAATTCCCATCCATTCATACGCAGACGACTCAACCTTACACTACTCCATTAGTTTTTCAGAACGCCCCAGCCAGCAATCCCTCAACGACAAACGTAATGAAGCCATAGAACTCTTAAATTTTGATCTAAATACTATCTCCAATTGGGGCAGAGAAAACCTTGTTACCTTTAATGCTTCCAAAACCCAATTTCTCCATCTATCTACCCATAAGGAACTCCCAGCAGACTATCCCTTATTCTTCAACAATACAAAAATCAATCCTTCATCTTCTCTCAATATTCTTGGTGTCACTTTTTCTTCTGCTCTCAGTTGGAAGGACCATATTACCAGTCTTGCTAAGGCAGCCTCCCAGAAGCTGGGTGTGCTCAACCGCCTTAGGGGGTTCTTTTCCCCTGCACAGCTTCTTGCTCTGTACAGGGGCATAGTGCGTCCTTGTATTGAGTATTGTTCACATGTGTGGGGAGGTTCCACTCACACCGCTCTCCTAGACAAAGTTGAAAGGAAGGCCTTTCGTATCATTAACTCCCGTCCACTCACCAACTCTCTGTAATATCTCTCTCTCCGCCGCAATGTTGCATCTCTCTCGCTATTCTATCGCTACTATAATAATCAGTGTTCCTCAGAGCTTTCCCAGTGTATACCACCTCCTTTACGTAGGGCACGTGGTACCCGTCTTGCAACTCAATCCCACCCTTACTCTGTGCAACTCTCCAACCCAAGAGTGAAATATTACTCTCAAACTTTCTTCTACTCAACAGCTGAGCTCTGGAACTCTCTCCCAGAATCAGTCTTTCCCTCTTCCTATGACTTAAATTGCTTCAAAGTCAGTGTGTCCAGGCATTTTGGCTCGAACGTCCCTTGATTTTGGTCCTGTCACTCTTTCAACTATGGGGGAGGCACTCGCTATAGGCAGTTCTGCCTTTTGCCTCCCTCAATCACATAGACAAAAAATAAAATAAAATAAATAATTAGAAATGGGTGAAGTCCTGGAATTCATATGAGTGGACTAGAGACTATGGCATCCGAGTGTACCATATTATACAAGCTGGCCTGTTCACTGTGATCTGAACCAAAACAGGGTTATTATTGGGGGATGAGTAATGAGGTGAAGTGGTTGCTAGGATTAAGAGTCGTATTCTTAAACAATTCTTTCCCTTAGAAAATGAAAAGAAGGAATTTTCTTTCGATTTCGTATTCTTAAAAAAATCTTTCCCTTCAGGACCCCTTGGGAAGGGAAAATCCTTCCCTTAAACAGGGGAAAATATTGAAATTTGAAGGACACTCACAAGGCATGTCTTCAGTTTTCCCTTCGTCATTTTGTGCATAACATTCTTATCAATTGGAGTCAGTGTGACTAAATATTGGATTTGACCGCTATGTAATTTTATTAGCATTATATAATGCACGATATTGAAAATAAAGTAATGTTAGTAAAAGTTTTAGAAGAGTCCACTGATCTCGGCGTAAATTCGCGTGCGGACGATTCGGGCAATGTCGCCAGCTGATAGCCTATTCCTCATCTTATAAATATTTTGATTATTATTGACTTTCATTGGTTTACTGATGTAGCCCTTTCAAAGCATCAATTTTGTGCACGGTGTGACTATATTTTGGCACGTGTTAATGCAATAAGTGTCAACATCACCAGGTTTTGAGGCTTGCCAGAGATACACTATCAACAATTCCCAGTAATACCATACTTTACATAACTAAAAATAGCTGGGCATATACTGTAATATTAATATAAATCTGTGGGCTAACTGTAAGAGTGGTCAATCATCTTATATACTATTTTAGCCTACCTTACCAGTAGGCCTACCACATATTGGGTTAGGCTAGGCGGCTAGGCCTAGGCTTAGCCTATAGCCTACAGTAGGCTACATCATCATGTAAGCTAGCCTAGCCCAGGCTAATCTATTTTTGGTAAAATTCTAGTTTCACGTACACAGCGACAAAAGGGAGGCGCCGTTGTAAAGGCATAGCTTCCCGACCAACTATGAAGATCAGGGAAATTGCTGGGTAAAAGACGTAATATAATGATAATAAACTACATTAACGACATTAGCCTAACCTAACAACCTTACCTAACCTAACCTAGTATTATGTAATAGCTATGGTGGCGCATATGGGGAGAAAATATATATTTTGTTTTACAATAGGTATAATTCCTTATAATGCATTTCCGCCGCTTTGGACATATATAGGAATTAAGTATGGTATATGACAACTCTAAAGTAGCCATAGAAATTTATGAGTATGCTGTGAAAGCGAAACTAGAATTAAACCCTATTTTTCTTATGTATTTCATGACCCATACAGGATTGTAGGCCTAAGTTTTTTTTTTCTTAGGCTACATCCCCACTGAATAAACTAACCTAGGCTAGTCTCTGTCCCTCTAGGCTAGCCCATCATAATGTTCAAGCCAACATTTGTTAGATTTTGTCAGAATTGGCTCACCTCAGATAGGCTATCTGGATTATAAAATTTTGTGAATTTATTAGGCCTATGGGAAGGATGTAGTATTTGGACATACTACATGGCGCCTGCCTTGGTTTACACTACGCGGAACGGCGGCAGCAGTGAACGCTCGCGATCATGTTCCAGTCTATTTTGACTGCCGCGGGATACAATAATAGGTTGACGGGGAAGCCCCCCTCATCCCCCCATTACATGTTGTCATCATCATAATATTATATTGCCAGCAGGGGGCAAATAATAGAAAAAATAACCGTTAAAATAGACGGGAACGTAACCACGAGCGCACTACCTATAGACGTGATTTTCCGGTCCCGTCGCAAGACCATCGTCGCAAGATCTACCCCGAAAACTGTTATTCCGGTCCCGTCGCACGCTCTCTGCGTTTACTTTTAATTTGACAGTGTTTGGTGTTCAACTCCCCCCCTCCCCCCCCCCCCCCCCTCTGGATATAATAGTCATCATCATATTCATATATAATGCCAGCAGGAGGCAAATATCCACTCGCTGAGGGATGATTTCAGAAAAAAAGTGGTAAAATCTGACGCATAGAGCGTGCTAATATTGCCGCAGTGTCTGCTTGAATATTGTCATCATATTAGCCTAATCAAAACAAAATCCCTTGAAAAACATATTTGTAAACACTAGCCTAGTCAATACTATTGGTTGTGAGTACAATTATAGGCTACCCTAATTTTTCATTACAGTATATCCTAGCCTAATCCCTCTACTTTCTTTAAATATCCAAACAATATAACTTAACCTGAGAACCTAAGATAGGCCTAGACTAGGCTAACATATAGTGTTTGATTATGCCGAGTGCATAGGCTAACTTACTAACATTGGTAGTAGCTAAAAGTCTGGTAGGCTAAAAGAAAATTTATAAGATTAGAGCCCAAAATTGCTAATGAAAAAATGTGCCTACTTATTTTGGGCTGTATACAGTATGGTATGAGATTTTGTTGAAAACTTGGGATTGTTCTTGATCCCTGGCAAGCCTCAAAATCTGAATTTTCAAACTTATTACATTAACATGTGTCAAAATGTAGTCACACTGTGCACAATATTAATGCATTGAAAGGGCTGAATCAGCAAAGCAATAAGTCAAATATAGCCTACTCAATGTTTGTAAGGAAAACCCCACTAGCCACCAGAGTCCCCCACACACTGTTTCAAATACAATTTGTGGATTTTCTGTCTGAATTTACTTTACATCCTTAGTATTATCTAGTCTTGAAAGTGAGGAATACAATTAAATCTACTGTCAAAGTGGGTAATTGTGGACACCTGGGGCAATTGAAGACAGGCAATTATAACCTTAATTATAATTATTCAGGATTTCTGTCTTTAGTGGCAAAATTATGGCTTAATGGTGTTGGTTATGATAAAATTGATAAGACCCTTAGGCCTATATATTAAATAATGGGGATTTTATGGACTCCTCTTAATTGCAGCAGGTGTCCACAATTACCCCCTTTTACGGTATGTATTTCTATCCACCAATGATAGGGTATCTCAAGCTCTTTTCCTCACATTTTTATCGACAACTCTAAGTATGCCTGATTATGTGAGCAATCCGTAAGAAATTGGGCGAGGTCTTACAAAGATATTTGCTTAACTACATGGTAACCTAGCCTTTACCAAACTATATGGTAGCCTAGCCTTTGAGGGGGGAGTAAAGAACATGAGAATATCCTCCAATCTTGAAACTGCTAATGAATAACCTAATATGATGAATAACCTACTCATTGATGCATAAATTATAACTATTAGTGATGAAGCTTCTATTCAGATTACCCAAGAACAAAAATAATTGTCAAAATGGGAAGAATCGTATACAGTACAGGCTAATAAAGGTTCAGTATTATCCAAGCAACCTTTCGCGGAAATTCGCACGCTCTTAGCCAAGACCGTTAAGTTCACTTCTATTTTGTCCGCTTCTTAAGTTGAGGGGGGCCTCACCTTTCCAGGAATTATTTTCATTAATATATATATTGTCTGCAGGAGGGCAAATAACAAATAATGGAAAGGGTTGTGTTAGCGGGCGTACCATCCACTTTTTATACAAAGTCGCACGTTCACAGTTAAATTCGCATCTAATTTGACTGCTGTTATTTGCCCCTGCTGGTAATATATATGAGGATGACAATAAGTCATGGGAGGTGAGGGGGACAAAGCCTTCCACAGCCCATTATTGTATCCCACGGATGGTAACAAAACAATTTACTCAACACCTGGCCATGGGATACAATAATGATTTGAGGGGAGTTTTGTTTCCTATCATCTTCCAAGACTTTTGTCATCATTATAAATATTACCAGCAGGAGCAAATAATAGCAGTCAAATTAGGGGTCAATGTAACTGCAAGCGTGCGACTATGTAAACAAAGCGGGGTATTATTCTAGATCCGGTTTCATAGTACACTCATCAATTTATATGGCTTCTATGAATTTGTCATATACAGTACCATACTTCATTCCTATATCGGTCAGTAGTGGCGCAAATGGAATTATAATTACTGTGAAAAAGTTAATATTTACCTCCTGTTATCCACAGCCAAAGCTGAAGATTGCTGAGTAAATACCGTAGATTTCATTCACGTCTTTTTTGGCGACCGTCAATCTTTTATTAATTTAATACCAAACCAGCGGGGGTGTGGGGTCGGCAGCCCCCACCTAATATACTAGGTTAGGTTAAGTAAGGTTGTTAGGTTAGGCTAATATTACCCCTTATTTTCGTCTTTTACCCCGCAATTTCCCTGATCTTCATAGCCCTCCCCACTAGCGGGGGCAGTGTTTTTAGATTGTTGGATAATGGGTAAATATTCATTTCCGCCAGTCCTTAGTATAAAACAACACTGTATATTAAAGAAAACTGAGAAAAACAAAAACACAAAACGCTAAATTCGTTGTGAAACCGGTACTAGAATTTTACCCAAAGCGGACTGTACGCCCGCTGACACAACCCTTACCCGAATAATGTATTAAAATAAAATAAAATAAAATAAAATAAACGGTCAAATTAAACGCATAGAGGATATGACCGTGAACATGCAAAAGTTTACTTGAATGAAAAAAATAATAATAATAATTACATATCCTAGGCCTTAATAAATAAAAACATTGAGAAAAACTCTGTTTCAATATTAAATATAAGTGTAATTTTACTCAAATTGGGCCTACATCAAATATAGCCTAGCTGCTATTTTGTTTTTGTTGAGTAGAAAACAAATATATACCGGTATAGGCCTATAGGCTAGGCTATACAGTATATATAAATACAGAAGCTCAAGTAGTATATATTTGAACTCAGCACACCAGAATTTGCCAGACTAGCCTATATTGTGTATTGAAATTCAATTGAAGGTAAATACTTCTAAATAGTGGGCTAGGCCTATTGTAAGATTCCTATAGCTTAGCCTAGTTGTTACGTTGGATACAGTACGTTTCGTCACCACCTCTCAGATCCGTTTCGTCACCGCGATCTCGGACGTTTCGTCACCATAATGAGCCACTACCATTTCAAGGGCATTGAACCTTGATTTAAGTATTTATATAGATCGGTTTCTCTGTTTACATTCTTAAGCTGAGTGCCATTCATCGAATAGTTTGCTTTCTCATTTAGGAATCCGATATGTAGTACTTTACATTTATCCGCATTGAAACTCATTTGCCAAATTTGGGCCCAATGTGACAATTTATCTAGATTGTGTTGAATATCGTCAACTTGATCTTTTGAGAGTACGCTATTTGCAATTTTTGTATCGTCAGCAAATTTTGAGATTGTACAGGTGAGACCCTCATCTATGTCGTTGATGTAAATTAGAAAGATAATTGGTCCTAGTACCGATCCCTGGGGTACCCCGCTACTTACATTGGTCCATTTAGATGCCTTACCGTTTATGACTACTCTTTGCTTTCTGTCGCTGAGCCAATTTTCTATCCATTTCAACACACCGTCTTGTATTCCATGCGCTTTTAGTTTTAGCAGTAAACGTTTGTGGGGGAACTTTGTCAAAGGCCTTTTGAAAATCAAGGTATATAATATCTACAGCTTTACTCTCATAGTAGAGGTTGAGGATATCGTGGAAGAAGTCTAAGAGGTTTGTTAAACAGGAACGTTTTTTACGAAAGCGTGTTGAGTATCTTTAAGTATGTTATTTTCCTCTAAGTGATTTACGAGTCTGTCTCTTATGACCGTTTCTAGCATTTTACATACAACTGAGGTTAAGCTAATTGGACAATAGTTACTGGGTAGGGATTTGCTGCCTTTTTTGAATATCGGTGTTACGTTGGCTATCTTCCACTGATCAGGCATAGTTCCAGACTGCAAGGATTTATTGAATAGTAATGTCAGTGGTTTGGAGACTCTCATCCTTAGCTTCCTTTAGAACTCTAGGCGAGATTGTATCAGGTCCAGGCGTTTTATTTACCTTGAGTTTATCTAAACAATTCAGAGAGAGAGGGGAAGGGGAGGGGGGAAGATAGTGTCAAGGAGAATGATAATGCCGATGATATATGGTACTAGTTCACGATCCTGACCCCCCCCCCCCCTCTCTCTCTATATATATATATATGTACTATCCAATAGCTCTTTATCCCCCCACATTCTCTTCTCTTTTCCCTCTCACTCCAAAAAAAATATATATATATGTATATACGGTATATAATTATTCATCCCCTTTCTTTCATTCAATCTCTTCCTCTCTCCTTACTTTTCTCTTCCGTATTTGTTCTTCGCTCTTTCTGTCCGTATACTTGCTACCCCTCTCCCCCTTCTTTCACTCTCTCTCTCTCTCTCTCTCTCTAACTGTCTCATACGTCCCTGGATCCCAGGTTCCTAGAATTCCATTAGTTCCTGAAAGTAGGGTGACTGTCATTACGACAAATGTGTCAGTGTCCCCTCCTACATTATATTCTCCATTTTCTTCCTCTCTACAATATATCCCAATTATATTTCCTTGTGACTGTCTTGTTGCCCTCTATTATTTTTGTTATGCTTAAAAATCCCTGTCAGTAAACAAATACCAATTTTCTTCTTGTGACTATTTTGTTAGCCCAAGATATACGTGCCATTTCATACTAAATATTGTTTCTTTTCTTCATCCAATGTATCTTTTCATAAGATGTTTCCCCCTTTTGTCTTCATTACTTCAGTAGCGTATATATTAGTAAAATATGGTATGTCCATAAGTATGTCTTTACTGCATGTACAATTGGTCAAACAAATATTTACACCCCTACGCTGATCATCTGGTGTGTACAGCTCAGTAGAATAGGTCGTAGGTCTACTGTAGGTAGGTGGTAGCATAGATGGATAGAGATGCCAAACCTACCGAGCTGTACACACACAAGATGATCAGCGTAGGGGTGCAGATACTTTTGTTGACCAAGTGTACAGTTGCCCACATAGGTTATGTTCCCCGTTAAGTGTGTTTTCTTATAATTATCAGTGGTCTAGTTGGATGAGTTAACCATAAGAAACTACACTCGTACTACAGTCATGCGCATGATAATTCCATTTATCAGATCACGAAGAGGAACAGATTTTATGAAGACAACTGTATCCCTTTCTCTGATATACATATATAATATATAAATATAATAAATATATACTGTATGTACATAATAATTTACAGTATATTATATATATATATTATAGATATATATATATATATATATATATATATAATACGGTATATATATATATAATATATTATATATATATTATATATATATAATATATATATATATATATGTATATATATATATATATAATATATATATTATATATATATATATATATATATATATATATATATATATAATAATAATAATAATAACAAATATCAATCACAATAATAGTCCAATGGATTATAATGTAAAACTTGCAAAATAAACAAACCAGAACGTATACGAACACAGTAAAAAGACAAAACAACTAATGAGAAGGCAAAATTAATGTAATCCACTAATACAAGAATAAATAAAATATAATTATCTGTTCTGAATAACGCCCTCGAAATCCTTCACTAAATACAACGCCGAATCTGAATTAAAAAAATAATAATAACAATTGAATGCAAAAATCCAGATCTCGTACATAAAAACGTGATTTAATTAAAGCTGATTTTTGTATCTAAAGACATTTTATGGCTGTGGATTTTTTTTTTTTTTTTTTTAGAGAGAGAGATCTGGATTTTTTTTTTTTTTTGAGAGAGAGAGAGAGAGAGAGAGAGAGAGAGAGAGAGAGAGAGAGAGAGAGAGAGAGAGAGATAGGGGGGGGGAGGGAAAGGTACGCAGGTGAGATGTAGGAATTTAGACCATTCACATCTCTCTCTCTCTCTCTCTGTAGAATCCTTCGGTAAACTGAACACAATCGTCTGTGGTTTGAAATAAAATATAATGAAAGTTGTCCTCAGATTGAAAGTGTTAATGAGAGACTCTAATGTGTGTGTTTATAGAAGGTAGAGCATAATAATATAACACTCCTGCAAATTCTACTTATTGTAAGCAAAATACAACACACATACAAACAAACACACACACACACACACACACACAAACACTCACACACACAAGCCCTGTTCCTACTAACGTCCTTCCTCCATGTATAAACATCATGTAGGTAATTTCTGCATTTTCTCTCTTGAAGATATCATTTTATATTATACTATTCGCATTTTCATTCTTTCCTGCTCTCTCCCTCTCTCTGAAGAAGTTCATCAGTAGAACCGTTCAAGAAGAGAGTAGATGGTATTTTGCACACTCTACAATGAGTGTAGTGCACTACACAATCTCTCTTTCCAATTAGAGTTATCTCCCCGCCATGAATAGCAAGGTATGTGAGATACAGACTATTATTTGTACACTCACGGCGGTAAGTCATAGACCAGGGGTGTGCCAAAGGCCTAGCCACACATTGGCAGCAGGTTCGAACAATTTCTATCTTTGCTGGTTCAACGGTTACAACGACAGTTAAACAAGTGCATTACTAATTAAAAAGCTCCGTCCATACACAGGTATAGGTGCGTATGTATAGGTATACATAACGGCAACACAATAGAAAACGGTAAGTGATTACGGTAAGTGATTATTGTATTCTGATTTATTTATTTATTTGTTTATTATTTATTTTTATTTTTTTTTTGGTTCCTTACAGTTGAAACGTTACTGTTTGCATTAAATATGATCAGACTACAACGTGCATTGAAACTCCAGTAATTAGGTAGACTATAATTATATAATACGATATCAAATCTTTTGACGCGTGTTTGGAAGAAATATTTAGGAATCTTGAGAGGGACAATATAGGAATAAATGTTAACCCTTACCTGGCGGTGCGCAACATATGTCGAGTGAAATAAATTTGGACTATGTGGCGGTGCACAACAGCTGTCGAGTGCCATTTTCAGGACGTAATGTTGCTGAGAGAGAGAGCTGAGCGGTGGGACGAGCGTAGTAACCTTATGACCCCTCCCCACGACCACCGTGGACCTACTGAACTGTATTCCACCCTTCTCCCCCCTTTCTCACTCGCTACACAGGGAATTATGTACGGAAATTACCTTATTTTAGGATTTTTGCACTCATGTTGCACGATCGTTGCAAGAGAACTAGCGGTCGTACAAGGATGGTACAAGGATGGTCATTGGAAAGCTCTGTTTATGCCCTTTCAGGGATAGATACTTTTTTACGCTCTGGGTCTTGTTTATGCATGAAAATGAGCACGGAAACAACCCTATTTAGGGTAAAAAAAAAAAAACGCTGTGCGGTACGGTGTAAAATACACACCACCCGCTCTTAAGGCATTAATGGGAAACATCAAAGCAACCTCAAGTTTATACTAACGACTCAGGGGAAGAGTTACAACAAATGATAGATGATATAAACTGAGGAAGCCTTAAAGTAGTGTTGAAAAATAATAGAATGAAACCCAAGAGTATGTTGAATGATCATGTGCAACCAGAACTAATTAAGTTAGAGGATTGGGGGTCAGATTCAGTGGAGGAATATGTATACCTAGGCCAGGTTATAAAAACAAACTCAGAACACTCTAGATATATCAAACCAAGAATAAATATGGAATGGAGCGCATTTGGTAAACAAAATTATATTATGAAAAACTAGTTACCCCTTGAATTTAAGATACAAGTATGCAAACAATGTGTCCTTCCTGCACTAATTTATGGATCAGAAACTTGGAGTATAACAAAGTTTACTAAACGAAATCTGTGTAGTGCCCTTAAATAAATTGAGAGGATAATGTTAGGGATAACTTAGAGCGACAAGAAGAGAGCCTCTGGGATAAGAGAAAAACACAAGTAGAAGATAATCGCATTGGCAAGAGGAAATGGGCTTGGAAAGATCATATATTTATAAGAAATTATATCAGATGGACAAATAATGAATCACAAAGGGAATCTAAAGATGGAGCTAGAGGAATGGATAGACAGAGGACCAGATGAAGGGATGAGATCGGAAACTTTGATAAAGTTGTTGTTGTTGTTGTTGTTGTTCCCCAAGCTGCCTGGCCGAACAGCCCCAAGGCCCTGAGCAAGGCCAAGGCCACAACCGAGCGCCCCCACAGAACCCTCCCCGCCGACCACAATAAAGCCTGGGTGACCGAAGCCACTCCATGGCGGGGAGCTGAGGAGGGCGCGGAAACGCCCGGGAAACCAAAGACCCACCCAGGGCCCTGTGTCCCTCAGCAATTATGAAGAGAAAGTTGAGGGGCAAGGGGAAAATGTGACGCTTTGGCTTCCAATCTTGGTAGATTGGGAGGTCAATCCACGTTAGAGACGCCGTCACTTGAGATCTAGAAAATATATAAGTAAAAGGAACAGTCAGAGTAAGCTATGGGTATGGCAGAGATTGCTCAGTTCTCACTCTAATAGACCAGCCCATCACCACATGACTAGAACCCAATCCTCTCAGCATCAGCTAGGAAAGGCCCTAGAAAGCCGCCTTTGGCGGGGGGATAGCTCCCCTATTTCAACCCTTTTCGGGGTTGGGCACCCGCCTCTTGATAAAGTAGGATGGAACAGGGTAACATCTGACCAGCTAGATTATAAACTTTTAGGAGAGGTCTTAATCGTCCTACAGTGGACCAACTAAGGCTGCTGATGGTGATGATTATGATAATACTAAAATAATAGAAATCAAATCATTAAGTAACTGCTGTTAATGTAAAGCGTAGGTCAATTTAGATGTAGCCTATAAAATAAACTCACGTGACAGCAGGTAACTGACAGTTTTACGAGCGCTACACAACGCATCACCTCGTAATATTACTGAGACAACCAAGGATTTGGAAGTAATTAGTGTGACGCATGTCCACGTGTGAGCATGCTGTACAGAACGCCTAGTCATGCCCCACTCTCGCTAGGATCGTCAGGGCAGGAACTTTGGCTGTAGTCTATGTAGAGTTTCCTAACTTAGTTCGTGTGAGCCGTTGTACTATAAGTATTATGAATATGTATTTTGTTTTCATCTGAGTCAACGAGTTCTATTTTATATCATTAGTTATAAGTATTGTGTGTAAAACTTATTTGTAATGATGGGAAGAGAAACAGCCACAGTTGGGTGTCAGTGGGTACGCCAGGCGGGAGGTGGGCCTAACTCACTAGCACTCCTCCCTCCCTCAGTGCTAGGGGGAGCCTTTGTGTATCCCAGAGGAGAGAGAGAAATTACGTAATGATTGTCAGTGGGCGGTCCTTAGTAGTTCACGTTGGGCTCACTAGAGGGCCGGGTATAAAAGGGAAGTCTAGCCATTTTTTCATCAGAACTCATTAGGCAGAGCGACTTCTCATTTCCCTTGCTAACTTATTATATTCTTCTGACTGATGGGAACTTTCTCTACTACCTTACATTCTTATTTCCTCTTTTCCCTGCCCTGTTTAACTTCCATGGTCCCGTTGGTGCAGAGCTAGTCAGCCAACGTATTATCGCTTGAGTTCTCACGAGATACTTGCCTATTAGATAGCCTATTTTGGAATGGTTGACTTAGAATAGGATTGATTTATGTTTGTTCCACTTGTATATGCATTTCCCTGTGTGTTATTATTATTATTCCTGTTTTCTGCTGGTCTAGGTAATGCTAGACTGGGGTAAGGCTTTTCTGTGTTACGAGTTGTTGTTTGATGCAGTGGTTAAGCGATAAACCTGCATACTGGTTTCGGTTCAGTGAAGCCTAGGTTGTCTTCGCGGCTGACTGTGTTGAGTTTATAATTTACAGTGCGTGAGGGCAAGAGCCTAACTACCCTGTATTTTATTAACAGTTTGTTTTTACTTTGTCAAGGAGCCGGGAGAAAACCAGATACAAGGGATCTGGATTTCTCAAAGTGCACTTGTTAGTTTTAACGTAATACTTTAAACAGTCGTGAGGACTTCGCTAGGCTACAAGCCATTTTTGCTCAGTCACTGCTACCTTTTGCCCACAGTACCCCAGCTAGACTTTACTCGATTAGTAGATACAGAATAGTATTGAAGCTTTCCTTATGTATGATATTGTTTATGCACTATTGATTTCATGTGTTGCAAGCTTGGCTACTTTAGTGATTAGTGGCCCACGAGCACAATCCGAGTAGGCTATTGCCGTTGCATTTGCGGAGTACTTCCTTTTAATGTTTGCCATTTACTATTGCATATTCTTTTAATTATTCTTATGCCAATTTAAGCCTTTAATAGTATTTAATTGCCAGTGTTTTTGCTTATTGAATTACTGTTCAAAATCCGATACGTACTTCTTACGAGCATCCGAGAAGCATCTAACTTTTTTCAGAAGATTCCTTGCTCGATGCTTAAGGACTATTAATTAACGTAACGTAATAGTGCCGATCCGAAGTAGAGGGTGGTGGACTTCTTAAGTTCATAGTCAAGGGTGGATTACTTCGGCTTCGGCCAACACTATTCTTTGGTGTTGTTGTTTCTTACTTCATTGTTTGATTGTTGACCAGACTAGATAATTCCTGTCTCTTTATTAGTCTGTTGTTGAACACTAGTACCGAGTTCTTGTATTTTTTTTTTTTTTTTTTTTTTAAGAGACAATGAACGGAGGAAGGAAAACACAGATAAACAAAAAGGTCCATGTGCCTAAAGGCATCCTCCATTCATAAATGTTTGTAACAACTGGATTTAAACATTTGTTGATTGTAAGTTTGTGGAAAGCAATTCGAGGGAAGTGAATTCCAAAGAGTAGTAGCTCTGGGGATAAGTGAATTCTGATAAGCAGAAGTTCTGCATTGTGGAGGAGAAAGTGTAAATTCATGGGCGCTCTCAGCTGCCCTAGTTCTACGGGGAAAGATGTGGAGAGGCGGCACAATTGAAGCAAGTTCCTCGGAACAATTGCTGTGAAAATATCTGTAGAATAATGCAAGGGATGCAACGTTTCTTCGTATGGCTAATGTAGGAAGGTCCTGTGTGATTGCAGGGTTATTGATTAATCTAATAGCTTTATTTTGAATTTTGTCCAACTGCCTCAATGCAACCACTCCACTTCCACCCCACAGAGGTGAACAGTAATCCATCTGAGAGCGCACATGACTTTTATATATTACGGCCAACTGCTCGTCAGTGAAGAATTCTCGAACTCTGTACAGGAGTCCCAGTTTTTTAGAGGCATTCTTAGCAATGCTTCTAACATAATGTGTCCAGCTCAAGTTAGTAGTTAATGTTACACCGAGAATGTCAATACTAGGGGAAGTGGGAATATTTACTTCATTAAAAAATATATGGGAGTCCGTGAGATTCTGTCGGTTAGAAAATTGAATGTACTTGGTTTTCTGTGCATTAAAGGAAACTAGATTCTCTTGTCCCCATTCATTAATTCTAGAAAGGTCCTGGTTCAGAGAAATTGCAGTGTTTATTTTTGAATTTATAAGATCGGGTTGGGTGAAAGAATTGGTAAATGTGAAGGAACTGTGGAGTGTTGAGTCATCTGCGTAGGAATGTATTGGATTATGAGTGGTAGATATGAGATCATTGATATGAATGAGGAACAGAGTTGGGGCCAAAACTGATCCCTGGGGAACACCAGCATTTATTGAGTGAAATTGAGAATAAAGGCCATCTACCATTACATGTATTTTTCTGTTATGAAGATAAGAAGAAATTAGTGGAACTAATGATGCAAGGCCGTAGTGTGACATCTTCGACAATAAGGATTGATGCCAGACTCTATCAAATGCCTTTGATATATCCAGTGCTATTGTATGTGTTTCACCATGTTGGTCTGTAGCTTGGTTGATTTGATGCGTAAGAAGGCAAAGAATGTCTGCAGTTGATCGACATCGTCTAAAACCATATTGCCTATCACTGATTAATTTATTATTCTCCAGATGCTTAATTATGTGATTATTTAATATAATTTCAAAAACTTTGCCAAGAGTGGAAGTTATAGCTATTGGTCTGTAGTTTGATGGATCTGAAGAGGCACCTTTTTTAGGAACTGGATGGATGTTTGCTTCTTTCCAGGGTACTGGGAAGCATGAGGTATGAGTACACAGACGGAAAAATTTTGCCAATACAGGAGCGAGCACCAAGGAGCAATTCTTAAGTACTATTGGAGGAATTTCATCTGGACCAGGAGCCTTATCTACTGAGAGATTCTGCAAAATAGTTTTGACATGTCTGGTGTGGATCTTAAGTGAGGGAATTTCAGGTGAATTAAAATTAAGTACAGGGACATCTTGATTTATGTCATCTAAGGTTGAGTTGGTGGAGAAAATATCTGCAAGAAGGTTAGCTTTACCTCGTGGGTCACTTACAAGATTGCCAGTCGGAGATTTTAATGGTGGAATGGATGAAGCAGTAGTGAAGTTGGATTTGAATGAGTTAAGAGTAGACCAAAATATTTTGTTATCATTTGGATTATTTAGAAGTTTATTTGCCTGCTTATGGAGAAAGTTTGATTTAGTTAGGTTTAATACAGTTTTGGCATGATTTCTGATGTTTCTAAAGTAATTAAAGGCTTCATGTGTTTTTGATCTTGTGTATGCATTGTAGGCTATTGCTTTTTGTTCAGTTACTCTAGCACAATTATGGTCAAAACCATTTAGGTGAATTAGATCTTTTACTGTACTTTTGATGAGGAATAAAAGTTTCCATTCCAATTTTTACAAAATCTTGTATGTGGCTCAAGGTGGAGTGTGCATCATTAGAAAAGAAAGAGGTCCAGGGAATATCAATAAAGAAACCTTGAAGACCCTCCCAGTCTGCCCTATCGTAATGCCATTTAGTCACCAAAACAGGTTCAGAGTGGGAAGGTGTGGTAGGTGATAGACAGGTGGCCTGTATCAGACAGTGATCAGAAGATCCAAGTGGGGACCTCACTGTAACATCATAATTTTCTGAATTGGTTGTTAAAAATAAGTCCAGTAGGTGGGAATTATGATTAGGATTATCTGGTACACGGGTGGGTTGGTTGACTAGTTGAATGAGATTAAATGAGTCTGCAAATAGCTCACATTCAAGACCAGCATCATCAGTCCTGGCTGAATGAGTGAGCCATTCAACATTATGGACATTAAAATCACCCAACACAGTGATTTCAGAAGAAGCATTTAAGTTGAGGACACTGAGTTGTGAGGACAGAGAATCAAAAAGACTTTGCTCTGGAGGAGTATTTGGGGAACGGTAGATGCAACATATGTATTTAAATTTACCAGCAGAAATTAATTTGTATATAGAATAATCAAAATAGGGACAATTGAAACTAGTAACCTCCTCCAGGGCAATTTCAGATTTTGCGAAGCAACATACACCACCTTTAGGTCTGAAATTTTGGAGCAGTTGATAACCTGGAAAATTAAATCTAGATGTGTCAGATGTGGATGTTACTTGAGTCTCTGTCAAAAAAAGGAGAGTAGGGGATTCTGCTTGAAGAAATTGGTGTACAGAATTGATGTTAGAGTGAAGTCCCCTTATATTACTAAAGAAATAGCTGTACTGACAAGCAGCTTTGGGACGTTGCAATGCTCTTGACACAGTCGCATGATGACGACCGGGAGGGCCCTGTGTCAATAACCCAACCCTGCCGGGGGTGGATATCCGAGGGACCACCAGGTTTGCTCTTAACAATTGTACTGCCATATTTATAAGGTAAGTGTATGGTGTTACATGTATGATATGTAGTGGGAAGAGTAGTATTTTATGGATAGAGGATAGCGATGTAGGGCAATGTCGTGAAGTTGGATGTGTATGTTATATAAAGAGGGTTTTCCTGATACCCCTGATGTGTGAGGCAGAAAGATATGTATCCAGCTACCAAGGCCTGGGAGAGAAAATGGAATTCAGGCTATTCCCTGAGTCTCCCGAAACCTTGGCGGTAGTACTTCCCTGGGCGGGGCTGCCTACCCCTACTACCTACAATACCCCGTTATAGCAGATTGAACTCTGGAGGGTATTGGTATTTTTTGTTCGGCTAGCAGTACTCAGGGGTTGGGATCGTGTGTTTCCGTTGTGGCAGCGAGCCGTATTCGAGTCCTGATTGAGAGCCCTTGTGTACCCGAGTGCCAGTTCGTAACATTAGCACCACATTATATACTCCATGTACATTAACGTTTTAACGAATACAAATGACAAGGGACTGGAATTCTCGAACAGAGGCTCCAATCTTGATTACCCCACTGACATATCCGGCTTAAAAATACTGCAGGGTTGACAGCCACTAAGCCCTACTTTAAGTAATTAGTTTAACTACGAATACGAATGTGTATAATTTACACCATCATTATCGAAATCAAGGAAAACATAATCTCATTTACACATATAGCACTTTTTCATGGGGTAATGATTTATGGAAATTTACCTCTAGCACGTGTGACGCCTCCCGGCGTTAACAGAATGGTTGCGTGGGACATTGCAGCTCGCTAGCGCTCGCCAGGATGGGGGGATGGGCTACAGTTGTCCTAGAATGATCTGCTTTATGTAAATAGTGTCATGTTGCTACAGACAGTCTAGAAATGGTCTTTGTTTTGGTCTGTGACCGCGCCTTATATTTTATATTCGCTATAATATAAATGTTGCTTGTGTGGGAGGCGAGCGAGAGAGGGTGAGGGAGTACACCTGGCAGCGGGGTGAGCTATGACGTGGCTCGCTTGGGCGCTGACGGCGTTGGCGGCCGGGTGGTCAACTAGTCCCTTCCCGTCGCGGCCTCATGTTTTTTACCAGCTCAGAGCTTGCCTGACACGCGTATCGCCTACATCCTTTGCAATTCTGTCCCCCATACTCGCCACTTTGCATACTATTTCTCTCTCTCGACTTCTCCTTTCTCATTCTCTAATCTTTATTAAACTCAACATCCCTTCTGGTTTCAGCATAGACGTTCACCGTCGACCAGTCGTATTGTACGCGAAGCTCTCAGATATTTCCAGGTATTAGGTTAAGGAGGTATTATGCTTTATTGAGGGTTAGAGAGACGGACTTTTCCGTATGTGTCCTCTCTCGGGAGGGTTGTAGACCGGTATATGTCTCCCTGGCAAGGTGTTGAGTGATTCTGCTTGGTTATCTAAAGCTAGACTAGGGGTAAGGTTACTGTGTCGTTGTCTCCGATGTGTGCAGTGTTAGCTAAGCCCTGCACGACATCGACAGTACTGTGGGAGCCTAAGTTGTCTTCGGGTGGGTTTACTTTGCGAGCACAGCGCTGTGGTGTGAGAGGGCCATAGCCTATCCCTCACAACATAGTGCTGCCTCTTTGTGTTGACTTCTGAGGGATCGCCAGGATAGAACTAGGTACTAGAGACCTAGATTTATCAAGAGAGCATCCCCGTCATATAACGTAATCTTCATTATACCACCTTCGGACAACGTTAGGCTACGAGCCGCATGCTCACCCATTGTTGCCCTGCCTTGATACCCCAGCTAGACTTTATTAACTGAGCAGACACTGGTTAGAGATAAGCCCCCATTATTATATGTATGCTACATTATTATTCACTGCACTTTTGAGCCGAGGTTGTTGTCGAGTTGCACAACCCTAGTAGGCTGTTGCGTTGTGTCACGAAGCATTTCTTTAGTTGTCGAGCATTACTACCTTTGCGCAGTCTTTATTATTCGCCTGCCTATTATTACTATATGTCCTAGCATTTATTGTGACCCGTATTCTGCATTATAATTGTTCAAGATTCTTTACGAACATCTTCCCAGCATCAGACTTATTTCAGAAGTTTCCAGTTGGTGTTGCAGGACTAGCATTGCACTTTCTTTAATACAGGAGTGCCAGTTATTTGAGTATCTACCGTAACATTAATTAATCACGTTAACTATCTTTTCTTTGTGTAACATAATCGAGTAATCTTTTACTGTTTGAGAATAGGCTGTTTCATTGAGCGTCAGCCTAGTGTGTGTGCACCAGTTACCGAGTCATAGGATACCTCGTTGTCCAGGCACGACTCAGGGCGGTAATGGTGTTTTGTTTTCCAGTGTTTAAGGCAGGGGTTGGATCTAGTGTTACCGTTGTTGAAGAGCCCTGTGTCTTTGAGAACCTGGATCGTAACACACGGAAAGTGGTAATGGTAGTGTTTTTTTGTTTTTTGTTTTTTATACTAAAAATAGGACTTGTGAGAATATGAAACCTTAAATATTGCTAAACAGGCACATCAGGACATTCTAGTCTGGAGTCCCATTTGAGAAACCCAGTCTCTTGAATCTCGGTTTGTGTTAGCACATTGATTATCTCTCTCTCTCTCTCTCTCTCATCATCTCTCTCCTCTCTTCTCTCTCTCCGTCTCTCATCTTCTCACTCTCCTCTTCTCTCTCTCTCTCTCTCTCTCTCTCTCTCTCTCTCAGAAAATTGGCAGATGCCCTTTAATGTAAGCAAATATCAGATACTAGAAATAGGCTCCCAAAACAATAAATGCGAATATTACATGAATGATGATGAGACTCGAGTGGATGGGACTCGTTAGCCTTGGTCGGCAACTTATCTAGGGGAGACAACCTTATACAAATCCAGGTGGATGGGACTCGTCAGCCTTGGTTGGCAACCTGTCTAGGGGAGTAAACCTGATACAAATCTGTACTGCTTACCTAAGGGTAAGGCAGGTTAGTGGATGTATTAGCCGAACACCACTGTAGAAAAATAGTGCTAACAAGATACACAGAGGGCCTCGGAGTCGGACGGATCCTAAATTGAGTGGTCAATCCTGTAAGTCCTTCACTAAACTGGCTTGGGTTGTCCCTCTAACAGGGAATAGGTCCGCTTGGGGGCATTCTGTGTATGGCCACCCTCGTAAGGGGAGTAAGGCGTCCGGCAATAGATAGATAGATAGATGAAAAGGTAGAGAGCGTATCACAGATAAAAAAAACAAGAAGTGCTTATAAACAAAAATCTAAAATCCACAAGCCATTGTATTTCAGCAGTTAAGGAAGCAAACAGCACTAGGATCCATTAGAAGAAAATTAAATGTTCATTGTCTTAGTCTTAGGGTTGCTATCTCTACTAAGATTAAGTCCTGGCCACCTCTCAGGGATCGTAAGATGTGTGTGGCCAGTGTATCTATGTAAATATATGTAAATATATATCTCTCTCTATGACTAATAATATTTAAAAAAATCATGACACTGACGTATGCTAAACGAGGTCATAAACATGTACTATATGGTAGTTTACACAGGTAACATAGGCCTACTGTGTTTCGCCATTCGCTTTTACTCATCTCTATGATAAATTATACGTAAGAACTTTAACCCTTTCAGGAGGGGCGGACTGGGACTCAAAAGTGGCCCTGGACTTTCTGGTATGGACCAGCCCACTTGATGCGGTCAAGTGAAATAATATAATATATGATAAAATAACTATATTTTCGAATCAGTAATTACAGTTTGAAATTACTTTTGGCATTAAGCTTTAAAGGGGGGGGGGGGGAGCGAAGCAAGCCTAATAAGCGTTTGGGTGCATTTTGATGCTATCCAATAAGCTATATTTAGGTAACTAATGAGATAAGCAATGGCTATAAAAAACAACTTTATAATGGATGAGGAAATAATAGGCTACAATACTATCTATCTATCTATTGCCTGACGCCGTGATCCCCGAAGGGGTGGCCACGAACGAACCGCCCCCATGCACCTCTGTCCCCAGTCAGTCGACGCCCCTCCCCCCAACCAGCACCGCCTTCGTTCATGTAGTTCCTCACTCCATCCTTCCACCTCATATTCGGTCTACCTCTCCCCCTCTGTCCCTCCACCTCGCTCTCGTACACCCTCTTAGTCATTCTCTCGCTTTCCATACGTTCCATATGGCCGAACCATCTCAAGTTGTTCCTTTTCACACTTTCCAGCACATCTACCTCCACACCACACCTCCTTCTTACTTCCTCATTAGTCTGTCTATCCCTCCATGTAACTCCGCACGCACTCCTTAAGTAATTCATTTCCACTGCTCTCACTCTTGGTCTGAGTCTCTCAACCAACGTCCATGCTTCGCTTCCGTAAGTCAGTGTCGGGATTACCACACTGTCATGCAAGGACTTCTTCCTTCACTTCCATACTGACCACCCTATTTCTTGTTACTGCTTTTAGCGTTCCTACAACCCTCTTCCCCTGTTGTACCCTCTCCCGCACCTCTTCATCCATAGTCCCATCTTTACTCAACACACTGCCCAGATACTTAAAAGAGTTGACGATCTCCATAGCCTGACCGTTCAGCTTCACCTCACACTCTGTGACTTCACCCCTTTCGAAGACCATAACCTTGCTCTTCCCCATATTTACCTTCAAATTCCGTTTTTCGCACACTGTTCCAAACTCATTTACCAGACCCTGCAACTCCCATTCATTATCCTCATCAGAACTGTATCATCCGCAAACAGCAGTATAGGTAGCTTCCACTCAATTCCCTCCCTTTTCAGCGATACACCAACATCCACTGCTCTTGATAGTATTTCTTTCATAACTCCATCCATATATACAGTAAACAACCACGGGGACATCACACACCCCTGTTTCAAACCAACATTCAGGTCAAGAACTCGCTCTGCTCACTCTCCACACGTACTGCCGCCTTTGCACCCTCATACATGCTCTTCACTGCTTTCAGCAACTTGCCCCTCTACTCCGTATATTCTAAGTACTTTCCACAAACCTTCTCTATCCACTCTGTCATAGGCCTTCTCTAAGTCCATAAAGGCAACATACACCTTTTGTTTCTTCTCCAGATACTTCTCCACAACACAATTCAGGGTAAAAATCTGATCTACACATCCTCTTCCCTTCCTAAAACCTCCCTGCTCGTCGCCTATCCATTTCTCCGTTCTCACTCTCACTCTCTCAATCACTACCCTACTGTATACCTTCCCTACTACGCTTAGAAGACATATTCCTCGGTGGTTACCACACACTCCTCTTTCCCCTTTGCCCTTATATAGGGGGACTATTATGCCAGTCTTCCAGTCATCGGGTGCACTCCCCTTCTCCCATGCTAGTTTGCACATTTTCCATACCCATTCTATCACTATCTCACCACCATACCTCAACATTTCCCCACACACTCCATCTGTTCCTGGTGCTTTCCCCAACTTCACTCTTTTCATGGCTTCCCACACTTCTGACCTCCTGATCCCCACCTCCTCCTCCACTACTTCTCTTCTTCTCCCTCCCATACCATATCCAGCTATGTTTGCTGGCTCTTCATTCCTTTCATTTAGCAACTCACTGAAGTACTCCCTCCATCTTTCGACTCTCTCTTGCTTCTCGGCTAGCATTCTCCCATTCTTATCTTTCACAACCTTACTGTTTCCCTTGCTACCTTCCCTAACTTTCTTGACTTCTTTCCAGAACAGTTTCTTACTCTCCCTCCATTTTACACTCAGATTCCTTCCAAATTCCTCATCTACTCTTCTCTTACTTTCCTTCACTACTCTCTTCACCACCCTCTTACTCTCCACGTACCTCGCTCGTTTCTGCCTCTCGGAATCTTCATTCCCTCTACTACCCAACCACTCTCTATATGCTTTCTTCTTTTCTTCCACAGCTATTCTTACCTCTTCTGTCCACCATGCTGTACCTTTCACTCCCCTCCCTCTTCTCCTCACTCCACACACCTCCTCACATGCTGCACAGATCTCATCCTTAAACACCTTGCTCATCTCCTCCACTTCCTCCATAACTTCCAGGTCGAACCCACCTAGTCGTCTTTCCACTGCTCTCCTGTACTCCTCCCTGACTTCCTCCTCCTGCAACCTCTCCACCCTCCTCACCATTCCACCCTCCTCTCGCCTCCCTCCCGCTCTCCTCACCCACTTCTTTTGTATCCTAACCTTAGCTACCACTACATAATGATCAGACAGACCCCCTCCAATACCCCTATACACCCTAGCATCCATCACAGATTTCTTCATTCGTTCATCCACACATACATAATCAATCAATGACTTTCGTTCCACCACTGTCTTATCCTTCATCGTCAACATCCGTTTCCACGTGTACCTGTGGATCATTCTGTGTCGGAAGAAGGTGTTGGCTATCCACAGCCTCCTCCCCACACATACGTCCACAAGTGCACTACCATTCCCATTCACCTCTGATGGTACCCCCCACCCTCCCACCACTCCCTCAACTTTCCTATCACCCACCTTACCATTCATATCCCCAATCAGAAATATTCTTTCGTTCTTGTCAAACTTCTCCAGGCATATATATATACAGATATATATTATATATATTGATGCATAGCCTACATTACATATAACACACACACACATTACCATGGAGAAGACTTCCTCTAGTTAGTCAACATTCATTATTCAAATTATTTATACATAGGCTACACATAAGTTTAAATGACTGCATCCACAAAGTGCAATTTGCACTGATGGCTAAAGGACTTGACAGAGGAGATGCCAGGGACCATTGCCCCTGAATGGCTGGATCACCGCCATTAGGTCACGGTGAACAAAAACACTGACCTACCCTTGTTTTTAGAACATGTTCTTTATATGTACTGTATATGTAAGTAGGCCTACTTATGTATGAAATACCGATTGCCGGACAGTCGGTGTCATAGGCCTATTTCAAAACAACCTATGAACTTGGCAAGGGTATGCTAAGAATAATCTGCTTTATAGGCCTACGTTAGGCCTACTGTATAACTTACATATTTAAATGATTCTGTGGATGTACTGATGTCACTGGTATTGCCAAACACATACCATGATTAAATATTCTGCTAAGGGAAACAAAGTTGTATTCCAAGTTACAGCAAATAGCCTAGTGTGCTTAACTCATTGTTTTGATGATGACTAAAAAAAATACACACTGCTGTAGCTTGTTTAAATTGTTTAGACTATCATATTGCACGATTTTGTTCAATAGGCCTATATAAATTATAAGTGCCTGAAATGTTATCGGGAAATATTTTGCCATTTCATAGGAATGCTGAAAGCAGTAAAAAGAAATAGTGTGGTCAGTATGGAAGTGAAGAAGTCTTTGCATGACAGTGTGGTAATTCCGACACTGACTTACGGAAGAGAAGCATGGACGTTTGAGAAGAGACTCAGACCAAGAGTGAGAGGGGTGGAAATGAGTTACTTGAGAAGTGCGTGCGGAGTTACACGGAGGGATAGACAGACAAATGAGGAAGTAAGAAGGAGGTATGGTGTGGAGGTAGATGTGCTGGAAAGTGTGAAAAGGAACACCTTGAGATGGTTCGGCCATATGGAACGTATGGGAAGCGAGAGAATGACTAAGAAGGTGTACGAGAGCGAGGTGGAGGGACAAAGAGGGAGAGGTAGACCGAAGGAGAGGTGGAAGGATGGAGTGAGGAAGCATATGGATGAAGGCGGTCCTGGTTGGGAGGAGGGGCGTCGACTGACTGGGGACAGAGGTGCATGGGGGCGGTTCGTTAGTGGCCATCCCTTCGGGGATCACGGCGTCAGGCAATAGATAGATAGATATTTAAATATCTTTAAAATCTTGCTAAAAACGACGCACTCACAAACACATACTGAAACACACAAACTCGTGCAGTAGGAGGATCGACTGTATATAAATATGATGTTAAAATTAAAACTTCGATCCTTAGGAGATTAATAGGCTATGAAACACAGACGGGACTATATAAATATGAAAATTCAATAGTTCAATGTAACACACTTCCTTCCACTGCCTGGCGCTCGAATAAACTAAACTGACATTGGCTAAGGCCGCGAAGCGTAGGCTATACCTCGCAAACCGTTACCAAGTAAGCGTTGTGAATCACATCACAACGCCCACAAATAAATTACCGTATCGTATATTTGTATATATAGTAGTCCTATCACCCATTTACAATATATTGTTTAAAAAGCTATTGTCACAATGTGAACTTTTTTGCTGTTTTAATGTGAACTACATCTATTCATTTACATATATATGTCTTGCCACTTGGGTAACGTATATTTTAAATACAAGACATTTGTAAGCCAACTGTCTCGTATCTAGTGAATCTTTAACACCCCTGTACCGTTGATAGGGCCCTACACGCGAGTCTGAGTCTCTCTCTCTCTCTGCTAGGCCTAATAGTCTAATGTAGTTTCATTATACTTATGTATACTAATAATGTATCATATGTAGCTATATAGTTAAGAATTTATATTATTTTTATTATTATTTCTACTAGTAATAGTTTGTAGTAGTTTGTTTGTTTGTTTTATTTTCCGACCGGCCCATATTACCAACCGGCCCACCCGGAAAAGTCCCGGTGCTCCAGATGGCCAGTCCGCCCCTGCCTTTCAGTCTGGGAGACGTCATTTCAATGTAATTATATCTATATTTAGACGGTTTTATGCAGTTTCGGTATGATTTGTGGTAGTTATAAGGATTTATTAAGATAATAGGCTTTAATCGGTAGATGTCCTTGCTAATCTGAATAATAACGTTTAATGGTAACTAGAATATATTAAAACGGACGTTACTCGCGCTAAAAAGGTTAAAATGTAACTACAGTAGGCATTATACAAGGGACGTGGGTATTGAACATAACGCTCTTCTTCATCTTGATGCCTATTCCGCTATGTGCCTGAACGTAGCATAGTCGATACATAACTAACACCATCTCTGCATTATATAGCATTGAATATATAACTTGGCATACCTATGATATACAACGTCAAGTTTACACTCTCTCCGGGACTTAAAACTACATATGTTTTAGCTTACACACACTCTAAACTACATATGTTTTAGATTATACACACTCTAAACTACATATGTTTTAGCTTATACACACTCTAAACTACATATGTTTTAGATTATACACACTCTAAACTACATATGTTTTAGCTTATACACACTCTAAACTACATGTTTTAGCTTATACACACTCTAAACTACATATGTTTTAGATTATACACACTCTAAACTACATATGTTTTAGCTTACATACACTCTAAACTACATATGTTTTAGCTTATACACACTCTAAACTACATATGTTTTAGCTTATACACACTCTAAACTACATATGTTTTAGCTTATATACACTCTAAACTACATATGTTTTAGCTTATACACACTCTAAACTACATATGTTTTAGCTTATACACACTCTAAACTACATATGTTTTAGCTTATACACACTCTAAACTACATATGTTTTAGCTTATACACACTCTAAACTACCTTGTTTTAGCTTATACACTCTGAACTACATATGTTTTAGATTATACACACTCTAAACTACATATGTTTTAGCTTACATACACTCTAAACTACATATGTTTTAGATTATACACACTCTAAACTACATATGTTTTAGCTTATACACACTCTAAACTACATATGTTTTAGATTATACACACTCTAAACTACATCTTTTTAGATTATACACACTCTAAACTACATGTTTTAGCTTATACACACTCTAAACTACATATGTTTTAGATTATACACACTCTAAACTACATCTGTTTTAGCTTATACACTCTAAACTACATATGTTTTAGCTTATACACACTCTAAACTACATATGTTTTAGCTTATACACACTCTAAACTACATATGTTTTAGCTTATACACTCTAAACTACATATGTTTTAGCTTATACACACTCTAAACTACATATGTTTAGCTTATACACACTCTAAACTACATATGTTTTAGCTTATACACTCTAAACTACAATTTTTAGCTTATACACACTCTAAACTACATGTTTTTAGCTTATACACTCTAAACTACATATGTTTTAGATTATACACACTCTAAACTACATATGTTTTAGCTTACATACACTCTAAACTACATATGTTTTAGATTATACACTCTAAACTACATATGTTTAGCTTATACACACTCTAAACTACATATGTTTTAGCTTATACACACTCTAAACTACATATGTTTTAGCTTATACACACTCTAAACTACATATGTTTAGCTTATACACACCTAACTACATATGTTTTAGCTTATACACACTCTAAACTACATATGTTTTAGCTTATACACACTCTAAACTACATATGTTTTAGCTTATACACACTCTTTCTAAAAGCATATAGTGTATTGTGTGGGTGTGTATTTCTAAAACATTGTTCTACTTGATGTGTTCTGCCAACTGACTGGCGACCCAGAAGTGGGCGGGGCATGGTAGTTTAAACTACCCTGTTTCACTGAGTGTAGAATGTGTTCGGATGAGGTTCACGTGAGTGGTGTCTAGAAAGGGGTTCATCGCCTGGTCCACAATTTACCGCCGTGACTGTACCACCCACCCACACACACTGATTCATGCATTCATTCATTTTCATTCTCTCTCTCTCTCTCTCTCTCTCTCTCTCTCTCTCTCTCTCTCTCTCTCTCTCTCTCTCTCTCTCTCTCTCAGCTTATTGAGTGCTTTAAGATACTAAAAGGTTTCGACAAAGTCGATGTAAATGCACTATTCACATTAAACAATACTAATCAAACTCGCGGAAATGGAATGAAATTAAAAACCAAAAAGGCAAACCTAGATGTCACAAAGAGTTTCTTCACCTACAGTGTGGCGACAGAGTGGAATAAACTACCAGCGAGAGTGGTGGAGAGCGACACAATAAACGCTTTCAAGGGAAGGCTTGACCTCTATCTGCAGAGGGCTGGGGTGATATGAAAAAAAAAAAAAAAAAAAAAAAAAAAAAAAAAAAAAATTATGTGTATATGCACTGTACAGTATGTATATATATACTGTATATATATGTATGTATATGTGTGTGTGTATATGTATGTGTATACATATATTATATATATCTATATATATATTATATATATATATATATGTATATATTATATATATATATATATATGATATATGCATATACATATATAGTTTGTAAGGCCAGACTGCCTAGTAAGGACCTTGAGGTCTGTGTGGTCTGTGTATCTATGTAGCTCTATGTAGCTCTCTCTTTTTTTTTTTCTTTTTTTACATTCAAGCCGCATTTCTTTTTATTACAACGTAGGAGCTACACATATTCTGTTATCCCTCCTTTGCCTTTGCCGGCGAAGTTGCATTTGTGAGCGGGCTTTTTATTTTATCTTATGCTTTTTCTTTCTCTTCTGTGAATCGATGTCATTTTGTATTCTTTGTATGCGCATTTTTTTCGTCCGGCCTGGCTTGCTAATGCGTTTGAATTTCTTGAGTCTAGTTCTGGCTGGCTGGCTGACTCTCTCTCTCTCACATAATTATTCACGCTCACAATTCTCTCTCTCTCTCTCTCTCTCTCTCACGCACATGCACTCTCACTTTCACAAAATCACAACTCTCTCTCTCTCTTTAACACACACACACACACTGACTCCACATAATTTTATGTTAAATTGGACAGTAATTATTTAGGCTACGCTATACAAATAATTAGGGCATGTGAATAGTTTATGTAAATGTCATAACTCACACACTCACTCTCAATCTATCTATCAACCTATCCATTCCCCCCCCCCCTCTCTCTCTCTCTCTCTCTCTCAATCTACCTATCCATCCCTTTCTCTTTCTCGCTCTCCCTCTCTCTACCTATTAATACTCTCTCTATCAACCCCCCCAATCCATCCCTTTCTCTTTCTCACTCTCCCTCTCCACCTCTCTCTCTCTACCTATCAACCCCCCCCCCCTCTCTCTCTCTCTCTCTCTCTCTCTCTCTTTCACCCACATAGAGTAAACTTTAAGCTAGGAGCAATTACAACATAGCACCCTCCCCCCCATTATACACACCCACACACACACCCACACACACACACACACATACACACACAATCTTTTCTCGAGTGTTCCGCTAAGTTATGCGTCGCTAATGTTTGGGCCGAGAGCGTCTTCAGCGGCCCATCACAGCAATTGCACACACTCGCCAAAATTAGGGCCCGCAAAAATAAGAAGGGGGAGAGAGAGAGAGAGTATATACAACTACCGTCACTATCACCACCAGCAACCATGAGAGAGAGAGAGAGAGAGAGAGAGAGAGAGAGAGAGAGAGAGAGAGAGAGAGAGAGAGAGAGAGAGACAGAGAGAGAGAGAGAGAGAGAGAATATATACAACTATCACCACTACCATCATCATCACTACCACTACCGTCGAAGGTCCTGAAGGTGAGGATAGTAATGAGATATGATGTGCCAGGAAGAGGGAGGGGGGGGGGGGGGTCTCTGAACTTCCTTAAGACGGCTAATTTTTAACTTTATCTTTTCATGCGATTGGCGAAAGACTAATCCAGAGAGAGAGAGAGAGAGAGAGAGAGAGAGAGAGAGAGAGAGAGAGAGAGAGAGAGATAGAGGGAGTGTGTGTGTGTGTGTGTTTGTTTGTGTGTGTGTGTGTGTGTGTGTGTGTGTAGACAAAGTCAACCAAAATATATACTGTATACGAAAAAACAAAAACAAAATAGACGAAAGGGATAATAAGAGAAACGAAAAGGGATATACAAGAATATAATATTAATAAAATGGATGACACGCGTTCGAATCCCATCAAGGCGGCAGCAAGCAGAAGAAAGAGCCATACAGGGAATTCTGGATCCTCGAAGCTGCACACGAAATGGGTTGACGAGAGAGAGAGAGAGAGAGCGAGTGAGTGAGAGAGACACTGAGTGAGTGAGTGAGAAAGAGAGAGTGTGTGTGTGAGAGAGAGAGGGAGGAGAGGGAGTGTGTATGTATGTAAGAGAGAGAGAGAGAGTGAGAGCAAAGGGATACCTATGGAGGGAACACCTTTGAAGTGGATAATGAATGAAGTACAAAGGCGTAAAGGAGTGATGGAGGAATTTTGATGTATAGGTTTGGAGGGAGGGAGGGAGGTAGGTAGATAGATAGATAGATAGATAAGACAGACAGATAGATATGTCGGGAGTTAGGTAGCTAGAGATAGATAAATAGAGATGTGAAAATATGAGGGTAGACAGGCTGAGAATAATAGTAGTTAGAATAGAAGTGCACAGACCGATAAATAGGTTGGGAGGGAGGGAGGTAAATAGTTGGATATATATAGGTTGGGAGGGAGGGAGGTAGATAGATAGACAATACAGACAGATAGATAGGTCGGGAGTTAGGTAGGAGGGACATGCTGAGAATAGTAGTAGTTAGAATAGTGTGAATAGAAGTAGACTGATCGATAGATAGGTAGGTAGGTAGATTACTATGTGGATAGATAGGTCAGGAGACAGTCAGATAGATATATATGCATAGATAGATTTTCGGCATAATACTTTCGTAATTTGTTTAGATATCCTGTTAACATGGACATTTTAAGATCAAGCCCTCCTACATTGGGATACATTACAATTCAAATTACACCAGAGGAAATGGTTGTAAAATCATAGGAAAGCCTTTTCGCGATCATGAGGCAAAGCTTTTCGTTTCCAATCAAGTGGTAAAAATTACAAAATGGACTACTTTACCGTGTTTCTTTTCAGCTGACCATAAATTGAATCCCCTAGCAGTAATTTCTCGCTACGTAATGGACAAATATGAAACTACTATGTCTCTGCATCATGTTGAGACCAAGCTTATGTAATTAGCACCATATTTCACAACGAAATCTTCAAAATAACTGACAAATCTTGACGGGAACTTTGCAATTTACCGTCAGTTGAAAAGAAACAACGTATAGTAATGTCATGGAGTATCACACCGTTCAAACTTTTTAAAAATATATTAAGTAAATATCTCTATCTGAACCCCTGATTAACTGCATACTGTGCTATCCTATTATTACCCCAAATATCTCTATCTGAACCCCTGATTAACTGCATACTGTGCTATCCTATTATTCCCCCAAATAGGCCAGGTAGATTATGTGCAAGCAGCCTCGTAAGGATCAATGGGTATGCTTTAAAAAAAAAAAAAAAAAAAAAAAAACGTTGTTGTTGCTAGTTTTCCTTTGTAATTGTAGGTACCCATTGAGTACAGTGACCAAATTATATATATGGTTCCGTGGAGAAGTGCTATAAAATAACAAGTACATATCGCAGTCAAGACCCTTAACTCCAATGGGATTTATTTATTTGTTCACCAATTTTATGTGAAGTCTTTGGATAACCAGCACACATTACAGATAGAATTGTGAGAATCATTAAACAAAAAAGTCCTATGTTAATTCTTAGCAGGTTCACTTACGTGTCTGTCTGGGGGTTATCATAATATATTGCTCAAAACTCAAATGCTTCAATTCAGGTACTAATTGAAGGAACATTTTTTTTCCCCAAAAAACACGATGACAATCACCTAATAAAACCTCCATAATATCAACATACTGTATACTGTATACATACATAGAAACAGTCCTGTCACAACACCACCCCATCATGTCATCACTTTGACTGATTTTGGCATAGTGCTAACTGTGACGTAGCAAGACTCAACTAAGTCCAACTGCAGCACCTGCACCTGCAGTATCTGCAAACCACACAAGCCTCATCATTGCTACAACAAGACAGTACCATACCAATACTCTACGGTACAGAAGGCATCTTGGGACTTTAGAACAACAAAATTCTGCCACAACACTGCCCCACCATGTAAACAGGGCGGGTGCCCAACCCCGAAAGGGGTTGAAATAGGGGAGCTATCCCCCTGCCAAAGGCGGCTTTCTAGGGCCTTTCCTAGCTGATGCTGAAAGGATTGGGTTCTAGTCATGTGGTGATGGGCTGGTCTATCAGAGTGAGAACTGAGCGATCTCCGCCATACCCATAGCTTACGCTGACTGTTCCTTTTACTTATATATTTTCTAGATCTTAAGTGACAGCGTCTCTTCCGTGGATTGACCTCCCAATCTACCAAGATTGGAAGCCAAAGCGTCACATTTTTCCTTTGCCCCTCAACTTTCTCTTCATAATTGCTGAGGGCCACAGGGCCCTGGGTGGGGCTTTGGTTTCCAGGGTGTTTCCGCACCCTCCTCAGCTCCCCGCCATGAGTTGGCTTCGGTCACCCAGGCTGTATTGTGGTTGGCAGGGAGAGTTCTGTGGGGGCGCTCGGTTATGGCCTTGGCCTGGCTCGGGGCCTTGGGGCTGCTCGGCCAGGCAGCTTGGGGAACAACAACAACAACCATGTAAACACTGAGGCCGACTCTGGTGTGATGCCAAACAGCGCCCAGGTAAGACTAGTCAAGTCCCCTGTGGCACCTATCCATGCCCTACCAGCCTTGGCAGTGCCATACCAAGACAGTGCCAATAGCAAGGCTTGAACGAGTAGTAATGGATATAAAATAGCAAAATTAGCAATAACCAACAGCTCAACAGTAAAACGATACTCCCAATCCTGCTTCTATTCAACAGCTGAGCTCTGGAACTCTCTCCCAGAATGAATCTTTCCCTCTTCCTATGACTTACATTGCTTCAAATTCCGTGTGTCCAGGCCTTTAGGCTTGAACGTCTCTTGATTTTGGCCCTGTCACACTTTCAACTCTGGGGGAGGCAATAGCTACAGGCAGTTCTGCCTTATGTCTCCCTCAATCACATACAAAAAATAAACAAATAAAAAGAAAATAGAAAATTTGTGCCAGTACTCACACTCTGTCGGTAAGGTTGGAGAAGCCGTGAGCCACCAACATACAGTAGCCCATGGAGGGCATGTAGAGCACCCTCTCCGCCACCACGAACCCCACGGGGAAGAACAGGTTGGTGGCTGGCAGGAACGGCAGCACTAGGAACGATAGGGCCTGTAGGGGGAGAGAGAGGAACAGACAATGAGTACATTAAAGGGACAGTGGCTGTTTTTTGGTCTATTAATAATAATAATAGGCTAGGTGACGAGCAGGGAGGTTTTAGGAAGGGAAGAGGATGTGTATATCAGATTTTTACCTTGAATTGTGTTGTGGAGAAGTATATGGAGAAGCAGCAAAAGGTGTATGTTGCCTTTATGGACTTGGAGAAGGCCTATAACACAGTGGATAGAGAAGGTATGTGGAAAGTACTTACTGTAGAATATACGGAGTAGATGGCAAGTTGCTGAAAGCAGTGAAGAGCATGTATGAGGGTGCAAAGGCGGCAGTATGTGTGGAGAATGAGCAGAGTGAGTTCTTTGACCTGAATGTTGGGTTGAAACAGGGGTGTGTGATGTAACCGTGGTTGTTTACTGTTTTTTTTTTTTTTTTTTTTTTTTTTTTAAAGAGACAATGAACGGAGGAAGGAAAAACACAGATAAAACAAAAAGGTCCATGTGCCTAAAGGCATCCTCCATTCATAAATTTTTTGTAGCAACTGGATTTAAACATTTGTAGATTGTAATTTGTGGAAAGCAATTCGAGGGAAGTGAATTCCAAAGAGTAGTAGCTTTGGGGATAAATGAATTCTGATAAGCAGAAGTTCTGCATTGTGGAGGAGAAAGTGTAAATTCATGGGCGCTCTCAGCTGCCCTAGTTCTACGGGGAAAGATGTGGAGAGGCGGCACAATTGAAGCAAGTTCCTCGGAACAATTGCTGTGAAAATATCTGTAGAATAATGCAAGGGATGCAACGTTTCTTCGTATGGATAATGTAGGAAGGTCCTGTGTGATTGCAGGGTTATTGATTAATCTAATAGCTTTATTTTGAATTTTGTACAACTGCCTCAATGCAACCACTCCACTTCCACCCCACAGAGGTGAACAGTAATCCATCTGAGAACGCACATGACTTTTATATATTACGGCCAACTGCTCGTCAGTGAAGAATTCTCGAACTCTGTACAGGAGTCCCAGTTTTTTAGAGGCATTCTTAGCAATGCTTCTAACATAATGTGTCCAGCTCAAGTTAGTAGTTAATGTTATACACTGAGAATGTCAATACTAGGAGAAGTGGGAATATTGACATCAATACAAAATATATGCGAGTCAGTGAGATTCTGTCGGTTAGAAAATTTAATGTACTTGGTTTTCTGTGCATTAAAGGAAACTAGATTCTTTTGTCCCCATTCATTAATTCTAGAAAGGTCCTGGTTCAGAGAAATTGCAGTGTTTATTTTTGAATTTATAAGATCGGGTTGGGTGAAAGAATTGGTAAATGTGAAGGAACTGTGGAGTGTTGAGTCATCTGCGTAGGAATGTATTGGATTATGAGTGGTAGATATGAGATCATTGATATGAATGAGGAACAGAGTTGGGGCCAAAACTGATCCCTGGGGAACACCAGCATTTATTGAGTGAAATTGAGAATAAAGGCCATCTACCATTACACGTATTTTTCTGATATGAAGATAAGAAGAAATTAGTGGAACTAATGATGCAAGGCCGTAGTGTGACATCTTCGACAATAAGGATTGATGCCAGACTCTATCAAATGCCTTTGATATATCCAGTGCTATTGTATGTGTTTCACCATGTTGGTCTGTAGCTTGGTTGATTTGATGCATAAGAAGGCAAAGAATGTCTGCAGTTGATCGACATCGTCTAAAACCATATTGCCTATCACTGATTAATTTATTTTTCTCAAGATGCTTAATTATGTGATTATTTAATATAATTTCAAGGACTTTACCAGGAGTGGAAGTTATAACTATTGGTCTTTAGTTTGATGGATCTGAAGAGGCACCTTTTTTAGGAACAGGATGGATGTTTGCTTCTTTCCAGGGTACTGGGAAGCATGAGGTATGAGTACACAGACGGAAAAAAATTGCCAATACAGGAGCGAGCACCAAGGAGCAATTCTTAAGTACTATTGGAGGAATTCCATCTGGACCAGGAGCCTTATCTACTGAGAGATTCTGCAAAATAGTTTTGACATGTCTGGTGTGGATCATAAGTGAGGGAATTTCAGGCGAATTAAAATTAAGTACAGGGACATCTTTATTTATTTCATCTAAGGTTGAGTTGGTGGAGAAAATATCCGCAAGAAGGTTAGCTTTACCTCGTGGGTCACTTACAAGATTGCCAGTCGGAGATTTTAATGGTGGAATGGATGAAGCAGTAGTGAAGTTGGATTTGAATGAGTTAAGAGTAGACCAAAATAATTTGTTATCATTTGGATTATTTAGAAGTTTATTTGCCTGCTTGTGGAGAAAGTTTGATTTAGTTAGGTTTAATACAGTTTTGGCATGATTTCTGATGTTTCTAAAGTAATTAAAGGCTTCATGTATTTTTGATCTTGTGTATGGATTGTAGGCTATTGCTTTTTGTTCAGTTACTCTAGCACAATTATGGTCAAACCATTTAGGTGAATTAGATCTTTTACTGTACTTTTGATGAGGAATAAAAGTTTCCATTCCAATTTTTACAAAATCTTGTATGTGGCTCAAGGTGGAGTGTGCATCATTAGAAAAGAAAGAGGTCCATGGAATATCAATAAAGAAACCTTGACGACCCTCCCAGTCTGCCCTATCGTAATGCCATTTAGTCACCAAAACAGGTTCAGAGTGGGAAGGTGTGGTAGGTGATAGACAGGTGGCCTGTATCAGACAGTGATCAGAAGATCCAAGCGGGGACCTCACTGTAACATCATAATTTTCTGAATTGGTTGTTAAAAATAAGTCCAGTAGGTGGGAATTATGATTAGGATTATCTGGTACACGGGTGGGTTGGTTGACTAGTTGAGTGAGATTAAATGAGTCTGCAAATAGCTCACATTCAAGACCAGCATCATCAGTCCTGGCTGAATGAGTGAGCCATTCAACATTATGGACATTAAAATCACCCAACACAGTGATTTCAGAAGAAGCATTTAAGTTGAGGACACTGAGTTGTGAGGACAGAGAATCAAAAAGACTTTGCTCTGGAGGAGTATTTGGGGAACGGTAGATGCAACATATGTATTTAAATTTACCAGCAGAAATTAATTTGTATATAGAATAATCAAAATAGGGACAATTGAAACTAGTAACCTCCTCCAGGGCAATTTCAGATTTTGCGAAGCAACATACACCTCCTTTAGGTCTGAAATTTTGGAGCAGTTGATAACCTGGAAAATTAAATCTAGACGGGTCAGATGTGGATGTTACTTGAGTCTCTGTCAAAAAAAGGAGAGTAGGGGATTCTGCTTGAAGAAATTGGTGTACAGAATTGATGTTAGAGTGAAGTCCCCTTATATTACTAAAGAAAAAGCTGCACCGACGAGCAGCTTTGGGACGTTGCAATGCTCTTGGATTGAGTCATGAAAGAAATACTAGGAAGAGCAGTGGATGTTGATGTATCGCTGAAAAGGGAGGGAAATGAGTGGAAACTGCCTATACTGCTGTTTGCGGATGATACAGTTCTGATGAGCGATAATAATGAATGGGAGTTGCAGGGTCTGGTAAATGAGTTTGGAACAGTGTTTTTTTTTTTTTTTTTTTTTTTTTAAGAGACAATGAACGGAAGAAGGAAAAACACAGATAAAACAAAAAGGTCCATGTGCCTAAAGTCATCCTCCATTCATAAATTTGTTGTAACAACTGGATTTAACATTTGTAGATTGTAAGTTTGTGGAAAGCAATTCGAGGGAAGTGAATTCCAAAGAGTAGTAGCTCTGGGGATAAATGAATTCTGATAAGCAGAAGTTCTGCATTGTGGAGGAGAAAGTGTAAATTCATGGGCGCTCTCAGCTGCCCTAGTTCTACGGGGAAAGATGTGGAGAGGCGGCACAATTGAAGCAAGTTCCTCGGAACAATTGCTGTGAAAATATCTGTAGAATAATGCAAGGGATGCAACGTTTCTTCGTATGGATAATGTAGGAAGGTCCTGTGTGATTGCAGGGTTATTGATTAATCTAATAGCTTTATTTTGAATTTTGTCCAACTGCCTCAATGCAACCACTCCACTTCCACCCCACAGAGGTGAACAGTAATCCATCTGAGAACGCACATGACTTTTATATCACGGCCAACTGCTCGTCAGTGAAGAATTCTCGAACTCTGTACAGGAGTCCCAGTTTTTTAGAGGCATTCTTAGCAATGCTTCTAACATAATGTGTCCAGCTCAAGTTAGTAGTTAATGTTACACCGAGAATGTCAATACTAGGGGAAGTGGGAATATTTACATCATTAAAATATATGGGAGTCAGTGAGATTCTGTCGGTTAGAAAATTGAATGTACTTGGTTTTCTGTGCATTAAAGGAAACTAGATTCTTTTGTCCCCATCCATTAATTCTAGAAAGGTCCTGGTTCAGAGAAATTGCAGTGTTTATTTTGAATTGATAAGATCGGGTTGGGTGAAAGAATTGGTAAATGTGAAGGAACTGTGGAGTGTTGAGTCATCTGCGTAGGAATGTATTGGATTATGAGTGGTAGATATGAGATCATTGATATGAATGAGGAACAGAATTGGGGCCAAAACTGATCCCTGGGGAACACCAGCATTTATTGAGTGAAATTGAGAATAAAGGCCATCTACCATTACACGTATTTTTCTGTTATGAAGATAAGAAGAAATTAGTGGAACTAATGATGCAAGGCCGTAGTGTGACATCTTCGACAATAAGGATTGATGCCAGACTCTATCAAATGCCTTTGATATATCCAGTGCTATTGTATGTGTTTCACCATGTTGGTCTGTAGCTTGGTTGATTTGATGCGTAAGTGTGCGAAAAACGGAATTTGAAGGTAAATACGGGGAAGAGCAAGGTTATGGTCTTCGAAAGGGGTGAAGTCACAGAGAGTGAGGTGAAGTTGAACGGTCAGGCTATGGAGATTGTCAGCTCTTTTAAGTATCTGGGCAGTTTGTTGAGTAAAGATGGGACTATGGATGAAAAAGTGCGGGAGAGGGTACAACAGGGGAAGAGGGTTGTAGAAACGCTGAAAGCAGTAACAAGAAATAGGGTGGTCAGTATGGAAGTGAAGAAGTCCTTGCATGACAGTATGGTAGTCCCGTCACTGACTTACGGAAGTGAAGCATGGACGTTTGAGAAGAGACTCAGACCAAGAGTGAGAGGGGTGGAAATGAGTTAATTGAGAAGTGCGTGCGGAGTTACATGGAGGGATAGACAGACGATGAAGTAGAAGGAGGTGTGGTGTAGAGGTAGATGTGCTGGAAAGTGTGAAAAGGAACAACTTGAGATGGTTCGGCCATATGGAACGTATGGGAAGCGAGAGAATGACTAAGAAGGTGTACGAGAGCGAGGTGGAAGGACAGAGAGGGAGAGGTAGACAGAAAGAGAGGTGGAAGGATGGAGTGAGGAAGTATATGGATGAAGGCGGTGCTGGTTGGGAGTAGGGGCGTCGACTGATCTGGGGACAGAGGTGCATGGGGGCGGTTCGTTCGTGGCCACCCCTTCGGGGATCACAGCGGCAGGAAATAGATAGATAGATAGATAGAATAATAATAATACAGTAGTAATAATGATAACAAATAACATATAAATGATGATACTAAAGAGGTGAAGAATGGAATTAATAAAAACAATGACAATAATGATTCAAGAATAATAATAATGAAACTAGTCATAATAAAAATAGAAATAGTAATAATAATAATACAAATAATAATAATAATAGCATGACAATAACAATAACAAAGATGAAAACTGGAATGAAAAAATATAATAGTGAAGATATAATGGTAGTAAACCAATGCAATATAATAAAACATAACAAAATAAAATAAATTACTCAAAACATTTAAAATACAATTGTTGTAGTCAGCGAGGCATAAAGATCATTTGCGCTCCCGACCTCCTAACCCCTTCTGTACCGCAGCGTCTTTTTAATTTTATTCTAGCTATATTTAGATGATTTTGTGCAGCTTGAAAAGGATCTGTGGTAGTAAAAAGGGTTAAGTGAGATAGTTTGTAGCGTTTTAATGAGTAGACGTCCTTCCTAAGCTGAATAGAATCGTCTAATAGTTGCCAGAATATAATGCAAAATACGTCACCGGTACAGAAGGGGTTAAAACTCAATCAAATAGTAGTAGTAGTAGTAGTAGTAACAGTAGTAGTTGTTGTATTAGTTGTAGTAGTTGTTGTTGTAATAATAAAATAGTAATAATATAAACAATAATAGTATGTCAATTATAATACCAATTATAACAATAATAAGAATATAAATAAAATCCAAATAAATGATGTTAAAATACAATTGTTGGAGTCATCGAGGCGTAGAGATCATTTGCGCTCCTGACCTCTTAAAACTCATAATCAATTTTCAGACTTCTGGGATCCGATTAGTGAAGTTAAATGCAAAAAATGGGTGTCTTGCAATTCCATCCCCGGGCGCGAAAAGGGCGAGATTAATGGGTTTGTGTAGGGGATGTGTGGTGGAGTGGGCTTGCCACTGGACTGGTAATCCAATGGACCCGGGATCAAATCCCGATATGTCAATGGGAAGATATTATTGGGATGGAATTTGTGCTGTACTTACTATCAGTACATTACCACAGAGCCCACCGAAATGCCAGATAAATACACTCATTGTTCCCTGATTAAATACTACTGTATCAATATTCCCATATTCAAAATATGCTACAGGGAGGCAATGCCTAGTGAGTTCATTGCTCAATAGGTGGTGTTCTGAGAGTGAGGGTCCGAGTCAGTGAAGCACTGGAGTGAGGCAGCTTCAGAGATGGGGCTGCTTCGAGCCATGAGTGAGCAACTAAGCCCCATGCATCCTGCGAAGGCAAGATGGCAGGGGCTGGTTGCAGCTAAAAATTGCTTCACATGTCTCACCCCTAGACTGGAACGAGACCTCACGGGCTTCTCCGTTCAATGTAGAACGGTTGAATGTACAAGCTCTCAGCCTATGCCCGAGAGAGAGTAGTTGGAATATTTAAAAAAAAAAAAAAAAAAAAAAAAAAAAAAAAAAATATTGGTATACTGTGGAAGTAATTGAGAAGATAATGGGGTAAATACGTAAACATGGGTAGAATGGGCAAAGCGTAATGGAATGCGCGAAATGGACGAGATTAGTGGGTTTGTGTAATGTGGGTGAATTCAGGTGTATAATGGGGATAAAATTGAGAAGATAATGGGGTTATAGGAAATTAAATGGGTAGAATGGGCAAAGCGTAATGAGATATAGAATGAGAGTTAATGGGTGTATTAATGGAAGATTATGAGCTTTAAAGGGGTAAATAGGGAAGGAAATGGGTAAATAGGGAAGGAAAGGGGTAAATAGGGAAGGAAATGGGTAAATAGGGAAGGAAAGGGGTAAATAGGGAAGGAAATGGGTAAAAAGACAACAATGGGTTACGAAACGGGCGGGATTAATGGTTTGTGTAATGGGGGGGGGGCGGTTGGATTAATGGGCATAATAAGTATAGTTATGGTCTTAAATGGGAGAGGGTGTTTTTAAAGCTTGACTGAGGTCTAGGGAAGAAACTAAACAAATCATTAAAAGATCCATAAATGAGCAAATAATTACGCCCATCTCCCCTTGAGGAGAAAGACCAGTCATAAAGAATAATTAACATAAAACAACAAAACTGTATTTATATTTAACCCCTTCTCTACCGGCGACGTCTTTTATATTTTCTTCGAGCTATAATTAGACGATTTTGTGCAGTTTAAGAAGGATCTGTGGTAGTGCAAATGATTAAGATAGATAGTTTGAAGCCTGCTATTTGCTGGACGTCCTTTTAAAACTGAATACAATCGTCTAATAGTAGCCTAATCGTCTAATTGAAGAAAAAGGAGAAAAGAGGGCTGGATGTGATGGAGATGAGCTGCTTGAGGAGTATGTGTGGAGTTACTCGTAGAGACAGATTGAGGAATGAAGAGATACGTAGGAGAGTGGGGCAGCAGGAACATTTGTCAGCCAGAGTGGACAGAAGGGTGCTGAGCTGGTATGGTCATGTTGAACGAATGGGAGATGAAAGGCTTACAAAGAGAATATGTGAGTCAGGTACAAGGGGAGATAGAAGGGCAGGAAGACCCCCATTGAGATGGAGAGACTGTGTAAGAAAGGCTTTGGATGATAGAGGAATGACTATAGATCAGGCAGGGGAAGTGGTGGTGGACAGGAGTGAATGGAGAATGCTTGTGAATAGTTGAGTGAACACGTGGTCATTTGGAGTAAGGGTCGGGCGCAAGTTCGACTAGATAATAGTCCATCAGGCGCCTGGCCCGGGGGGACGATTAATATGAAGGGTGTGCCTGGAAGTGTGGTGGGAGGGCTTGTGGCTTTGGCTTCGCTGCATGTCTGCCAGCCGAGATCGGAACCTCTCCGGGTGGTCAGGGGCCGGGGGAGTGCTGGAGCAACCTTGGTAACCCTGGTCTCTGGGTCTTCTCCTGGGTGACCTGGATGTGTGTGAGTTTGTGTTTTTTATCTGTGTTTATTTTTTGTTTTATGTTGTTTTTGTGTTTTCCCTGTTCTTGCTCTGTCTTGAGTCGGCTACCCCCAAAATGGGGATTGGGCCTGAGCATATAGATAGATAGATAGATAGATAGAATAGTAGCCAGAATAAAGCTAAAAGGACAGCCCTGGTACTGAACGGGTAAGTATAGAATCAAATTAAAGTAAATAAATAATAAAAGGAGACAGAAACACTAAACAACCGAATTCCACCCATTATTTGTTCTTCTTATTATTATTCAAGTGTGACGTATAGTAATCAATCGGTAACAACCCTTTGACACACTAGAGGTCTTTCTTAATTTTAAATTATATCGTGTATCGTAAGAACAAGTGTATCGGAATAGAGAATCACCGAACATATAAGAAGTCTTTTCCCAAGTTAAATTAAATCGTCTATCAGAGGAGGAAATTCAACAAAATAAAGAATTACAGAAAATATATAAATAAAGCGACTTTATCTCACTATTCGTAATATTCTCCAAATTACGAATCATAATAAAAGCAAATACATCACAATGCAAAGAGACACAGACAAAATAAATATAAGTAACATCCCGTGCTTAACATTAATCACCAATTACAAACCCCAATGTACTTGAATAAACAAATGAAAGCATATGGTCCTCCCAGGATTCGAACTCGGGACACCACACTCAGAACACAAGCATCTAAACCAGGCTTTGATCCCTTTTCTTAATATTATTATTATTCGTTTTTTGAGTGAAGCCTTAATTAATCAATTACCTACATAATAATGTAATTTAGAGCAAGGCCGCCTTTTTCCATCAAGCCTCCCCCCCCCCCCCCCCTCAGATCCAATACCACTTTAATGGATTCTCAAAATTAAGTTAAAAATGAGGAGAGGCGAGAGTTGGAGTGAGGTTGGTTTATTTATTTTTTATGATTTTCGGTGTTATTATTATTATTATTATACTATTATTAGTAGTAGTACTAGTCTAGTTACAAATGAACAAGAGAGAGAGAGAGAGAGAGAGAGAGAGAGAGAGAGAGAGAGAGAAAAGAAAAGAAAAATAGAGAAGAAGAAGAAAAGAGAGAGAGAGAAGGAGAGAGAGAGAGAGAGAGAGAGAGAGAGAGAGAGAGAGAGAGAGAGAGAGACACACACACACGAGGGGACGGAAACACATTACCCAATAAAAGAGACAATTTATTTGGAGAATCAAGCCTACAAAAACACCCAAGTGAGTTCCAGCGAGAAATAAAGGGTTTTACTATAATATGAAGTTATAAGCGAGAAATAAAGTTAGTCATAAAGGAATTTAGTATAATAAAAAGTAATAAGAGAGAAATGCAGTGAGGTATAAAGGGATTTAGTATAATATGAAGGAATACATGAGGAGAGGGGGAGGGGGTATTAGGGGGGGACTTAAAGGGGTAGTACTCGCTTTCTATGGACGCCTATTAGTTTTGAGGTTTTAAGACGTTCGTTCAATTAGTTTGGCGATTTTGAGACATTTTGCCTAATTTTGTATTCAATATTAAGACCTTTCGAGCCCTTTAGGTGTCGATTTTTTCCTGGCGAGCGAAAGCGAGCCTCTAATTTTTAGAAGGAATCGGCCTTTGGCCGGGACAATTTTCTACCGAAAAATTTACAAATTGATCTTGAAAGGGGGTCCAGAGGGTGTTTTTCTAAGCTTGATGGAGTTCCAGTGAGGAAACTCAAAAATAAATAAATAAATAAATATATAGCCCAAAAACCAAGTACTACCCCCTTTAGGGACCCCACCTCGGTTTTTTACTCTTTCTCTCCCTCTCTCTTTGGCTCGTTTCCATTCGGCCCCATACAGCCTACTGTTTTAAGATGTTTACCGCCATCCAGGTGTCAATATTTTTGTTTCGACAGCAAGCTAAATTTGTAAATTTTTTGATAGAAAAATTTCTCCGGCGAGGCCGGATTTCTCCATACAATGTTGGCTCACTATCGCTCACCAGGAAGAAATCGACACCTGGATGAGGATAAAAGTCTTAAAACAGTTGGCTGAATGGAGCCGAATGGATACAAGCCAGGAAAAGAGAGAAAAGAAGAAAAAGATAAAAAAGCCGGTGACCGGTTAAGAGTAATATAACTGAGAGGATTTACTGGAAAACGTTGAGGTAAAGAGGCGTTTATATACGTTGAGGTAAAGAGGCGTTTATATACGTTGAGGTAAAGAGGCGTTTATATACGTTGAGGTAAAGAGGCGTTTATATACGTTGAGGTAAAGAGGCGTTTATATACGTTGAGGTAAAGAGGCGTTTATATACGTTGAGGTAAAGAGGCGTTTATATACGTTGAGGTAAAGAGGCGTTTATATACGTTGAGGTAAAGAGGCGTTTATATACGTTGAGGTAAAGAGGCGTTTATATACGTTGAGGTAAAGAGGCGTTTATATACGTTGAGGTAAAGAGGCGTTTATATACGTTGAGGTAAAGAGGCGTTTATATACGTTGAGGTAAAGAGGCGTTTATATACGTTGAGGTAAAGAGGCGTTTATATACGTTGAGGTAAAGAGGCGTTTATATACGTTGAGGTAAAGAGGCGTTTATATACGTTTGTGGGAGTTATCTGCAAGGGACACACAACGTTATTAGGGGTTCGAGCCCTGCGGGGAACCCCTATTGTATTTATTAAATCTTCTTATTCTTCCAAATTATTTTTCCACGCCGGTTTTTACGTATTAACTCCAGAACCGCTTTTTGGTTCGGGATCAAACTTTCACACAAGGTGCGTTTTTGTATTGGGCAATTTTTGATAGGCTAAACATCCAAAATGGCGGCCAAACAGGTCCGTGGCAGCCCATTTCCCGGGAAATTTGACACCTCAATACCGTCTCTCCCACTCATAGGAAATGATTGGGCTTTGGCATATGGAATCCACTAATAATGCTCCGCAAATGTTATGGAAAAGATTTTGCTTTGCACGTGTGTTTTTTTCGGCAATCTTGAAAAAACCTCGAAAACACTTAAAAATCCACATCTTGAAAACTACGCGGATGATCAAAGCCATGTTTACGTAGTTGGGTGAGGCTCGCAATTCCGAACGTTTTGGTACAACAAGAATAGAAATTGGTGGAATAGTTTGGCCGCAGCATTGAAAACTGTCTATTCAAAAATTACTTTAAAACCGTATTAGCTACCCACACAACATTTTCAGTCTTCAGTCTATAGGTTTCCCCGCATCCCCTAGTTTTGCTTAATAATAGTTATGTTAATAATTCAGATCCACACATTTTTTAAATTTAACTCTCTCAAAATAGTTAAAGAGTCCCTACGAATTCCATCAATTATTTAACCAACCTACCTATACATACCTACCCTACCAAATAATAATAATAATTTAAATTTATTCTTGGTGAATAGCAGAGTATTGGCTAAGGTTTTTAACAATTCCTCCCTTTGCCAAATGCTTAGTTTAATAACAAAGTTCTAGACCTTTAAAGTTTTGACAATTTTTGGTGTGGTGTGACTTACCTTCCCTCCTCCCTCAAACAGCAAGCAACGTGCCCTTCCTTCCTACCTCCCTCCTCCCTCATATATTTTACTTTATCAACATCCACTCTAGTGAACTTTCGGTATTTAGTTTATTCAGCTTAATACTATTTATTCAAATAAAATAGAAACTTATCACTATTTGTTTCTAATACAACCATAGACAGTGCTATTACATATTATTTGAACATGATGTCCCTAACAGGCAAAATATTGAGTGAAGTGCAGAGAATTGATATACAATAAAGAAGAGATGGCCGAATTCTCCCCATAGACGTCAAACTCAAACCGAGAGAGGGCCTGATGTCATGTTGTGATAAGCAGTGGCGCGGTAATGTCGGCCTTTATGGAGTCCTGTAATACGGAAAGGGATATCGTGTTTACATAGAGTAGGAGTCTCTCTGTCTCTCTCTCTCCCAGGTGTTGTTCTCCATTCTCTCCACTTCCTCATTCCGTTTCCTCCCACTGATCGTTATTTCCGCTTTATGTTGTCGCTCTCTATTACACACACACACACACACACTATCTATCTATCCATATATTTATTTACTATTTTCTCTCTCGCTCTCTCTCTCTCTCTCACACACAAATGAGAACGTTAGAACATGACAACGAGAGTCTGCAAAGAGCCGATTGGCCCACAAACGGCAGATCCCTTCCACACCCAACCCATCTTATAAACTCTCCTCCCTCTCTCTCTCTCTCTCAAAAATGAGAACATTAGAACATGGCAACGGGAGTCTGCAAAGAGCCGATTGGCCCACACACGGCAGATCCCTTCCACACCCAACCCATCTTATAAACTCTCCTCCCTCTCTCTCTCTCTCTCACAAATGAGAGCATTAGAACATGACAACGGGAGTCTGCAGAAAGCCGATTGGCCCACAAACGGCAGATCCCTTCCATGTTTGTTTGCACACTGGTGTGAGGTGCTAGAGTTCCCTGTGACAGAGTGACAGGTTAAAACAGCCGATATGCCTATCATTTGAACCAAAATCAGTTAAATCACGACTGTATTTCGATATATTTTACTTAATGTTATTGTATTAGGTTAGGTTGGTTAGGTTAAATTAGTAAATGCAATAACATTAAATAAAAATCCACCGAAATAGAATCGTGGTTAGCGCCCCGGGAGCCGTTACCTTCTATATGTAGATTCTATACTTTATCCCACCAAAATATTGTTATTTAGAGTTATTTTCTGCATTAGTATTATTGTAAGTAGTGGTAGGTTAGGCTCGCTAACGATATATCGAAATACAGTCGTGATTTAACTGATTTTAGTTCAAATGATAGGCATATCATCCATTTCTCCTTTCTCAGAAATCTCCATCTTAGGAGATTTCAATGTTCACCACCGCCATTGGCTCTCCTCTCACACTACTGATCCACCTGGTGAACAAGCCTACGTCTTTTCTATCCTAAATGACCTAGAGCAGTTAGTTCAGTAACCCACCCGTATCCCGGATTGCATCGGAGATCGGCCCAACATTCTTGACCTGTTTCTAACTTCTAACCCTTCTTCTTATACTGTCGATCTTTTCTCTCCTTTGGGCTCCTCCGACCATAAACTTATCTCTGTCACCTGTCCTATCTCTCCAGTACAGCCACCCGATCCTCCTAGCCGGCGGCGCTTGTGGCACTTTGGCGCTGCCGACTGGGAGGCTCTTCGGCAGTACTTATTTGATTTCCCATGGAATGATTTCTGCTTCCATGGCCGAGGACCCTCGGAGAGTGCTGAACGCATTACCGAGGTAATCCTATCGGGCATGGAAGCATACATTCCATTCTCTTTCTCTCAGACTAATGCTAAAAAATCTTGGTTTACTCACGCCTGTTCTACTGCTGTCCGCAATAAGGAGGAAGCATTCAAACGGTACCGACGCCTTAAAACTCAAGACTCTCATTCTTCATATGTTTCTGCCCGGAATCAAGCCAAATCTGTTCTTCGACTTGCCAAACACTCTTTCATCAATAATAAATGCACTTAACTATCCAACTCTAGCTCTTCCCAAGCTTTCTGGCATCTAGCCAAAAACCTCTCCAACAATTTCTCTTCCTCGTCTTTCCCTCCCCTTTCCCACTTTGATGGCACAACCATCACTTCTTCCTCTGACAAAGCTAAACTCTTCGCTCAAACTTTTGCTAGAAACTCCACCTTGGATGATTCCGGTGCTATTCCTCCCTCTCCGCCCTCCTCTCTCTACTTATGCCTAATATCCTAATCTCTTCTAAAGATGTACTTTCTACCCTCTCTGGGCTTAACACTAATAAGGCGTACGGTCCGGACGGTGTTCCTCCTGTTGTTCTCAAAAACTGTGCTTCCGTGCTGACTCCCTGCCTAGGCAAACTCTTTCGTCTCTGTTTATCCTCTAACGTCTTCCCTTCATGCTGGAAGTTTGCTCACATTCAACCTGTCCCAAAGAAAGGTGACCGCTCTCAACCCTCCAACTATCGTCCAATTGCTCTTATCTCTTGTCTTTCTAAAGTTTTTGAAACTATTCTTGCTTCCAAATTTCTTAAGCATTTCTCTTCTCATAATCTGCTCTCAGATCGCCAGTATGGCTTCCTTAAGGGTCGCTCTACTGGTGATCTTCTTTCATATCTTACAAACTCTTGGTCATCCTCCTTTCGGGACTTCGGTGAGACTTTTTCTATTGCACTAGACATATCGAAAGCCTTCGATAGAGTCTGGCATAAATCTTTAATTTCTAAACTACCCTCCTTCGGTTTCTATCCCTCCATCTGTGCCTTTGTCTCTAATTTCCTTTCCGGCCGTTCCATAGCCGCGGTTGTGGACGGCCATTGTTCACTTCCTCACCCTATAAACTCCGGTGTTCCTCAGGGCTCTGTCCTATCTCCTATTCTCTTTCTAATTTTTATAAATGATCTCCTTAACTGTACCTTAATTCCCATCCATTCATACGCAGACGACTCAACCTTACACTACTCCATTAGTTTTTCAGAACGCCCCAGCCAGCAATCCCTCAACGACAAACGTAATGAAGCTATAGAACTCTTAAATTCTGATCTAAATACTATTTCCAATTGGGGCAGAGAAAACCTTGTTAACTTTAATGCTTCCAAAACCCAATTTCTCCATCTATCTACCCGTCAGGATCTCCCAGCGGACTATCCCTTATTCTTCAGCAATACAAAATTCAACCCTTCATCTTCTCTCAATATTCTTGGTGTCTCTTTTTCTTCTGCTCTCATTTGGAAGGACCATATTACCAGTCTTGCTAAGGCAGCCTCCCAGAAGCTGGGTGTGCTCAACCGCCTTAGGGGGTTCTTTTCCCCTGCACAGCTTCTTGCTCTGTACAGGGGCATAGTGCGCCCTTGTATTGAGTATTGTTCACATGTGTGGGGAGGTTCCTCTCACACCGCTCTCCTAGACAAAGTTGAAAGGAAGGCCTTTCGTATCATTAACTCCCGTCCACTCACCAACTCTCTGCAATCTCTCTCTCTCCGCCGCAATGTTGCATCTCTCTCGCTATTCTATCGCTACTATAAATCAGTGTTCCTCAGAGCTATCCCAGTGCATACCACCTCCTTTACGTAGGGCACGTGGTACCCGTCTTGCAACTCAATCCCACCCCTACTCTGTGCAACTCTCCAACCCAAGAGTGAAACGTTACTCTCAAACTTTCTTCTACTCAACATCTGAGCTCTGGAACTCTCTCCCAGAATCAGTCTTTCCCTCTTCCTATGACTTAAATTGCTTCAAACTCCGTGTGTCCAGGCATTTTGGCTCGAACGTCCCTTGATTTTGGCCCTGTCACTCTTTCAACTATGGGGGAGGCACTCGCTATAGGCAGTTATGCCTTTTGCCTCCCTCAATCACATAGAAAAAAGAAAAAAAAATGGGCTGTTTTAACCTGTCACTCTCACAGGGAACTCCAGCACCTCTCACCGGTACAAATGAGGCAGATCCCCTACACACGCAACCAAGATGAAAATTTGAGCCTGCAGAGAGACAAGTGGCCCACACAAGGCAGAACACTTTCACATCCAACCCATCTCATCCATATCCCTATCTGATTTTAAAATGAAGCTTTCTATTGTTCTTGATACCACTATAGCACTCGGTAGCCTATTTCACATATCTACAACTCTGTTACGAGAGGCAGATCCCATACACAGCCAATCTCTCTCTCTCATTTGCACACCAGTATACAAATGAGGCAGATCCCTTACACATGCAACCAAGATTATAATGGGATCCTGTAGAGAGCCAGTGGGCCACACAAGGCAGATGCCTTTCACACCCAATCCATCTCATAGGCTACACATGTTACTTACACTACTTACGATACACCAATGTTATCATATACCAGCAACCAAGCTATAATTGTAAGTAATAGGAATGTAAGAAAATGGGAGTCAGCAGAGAGCCAATTGACCCATACAAAACAGATCCCTTTCAAACTCTGTTACTAAACGAATAGAGGCAGATCCCTTACACACCCAGTCTCTCTCTGTCGCTTGTTTGTTTGCACACCGGTACAAATGAGGCAGATCCCTTACACATGCAACTAAGATGAACCTGGGAATCTGCAGAGAGACAAGTGGCCCACAAAAGGCATATCCCTTTCACATCCAACCCATTTTGTCGAGACTCTTAAGTAACTCGACAGTTTAGGTTAAGTAAACATACTTTAAGTTCAAATTAGGCGCCAGTAGTAGGCTAAGTTATATATCTATATAAAAGATATATACTATTTCGTATTAAGTTTATATGGGTTTATTAGCCATAAATATATCGGGTTATCATTATAATCAATCCGGTATATCCCTTTAGTTAGCTAAATGGCGCATTGGTGGAATATAACTGTGCATGCGTCATTCTCGGAACTGGCGGGTTCATCGCCACAAACCTCAGACTCGCTGTACCTACGACCTCATCAAGATCTCCTTATAGCCGCTCCAATACAATCACCTGTTTCCTGCTAAGTCATCCTAATTCTTATATCATAGTGGCCACTATATCTTCCATGTATTCCTACCACTATCATAGAGCTATCTATCCCTATCAACAAATAAAAGTAAGTTAACTCTTGTGAGTTTATAGGTAAATTTCACTTTGTTTACTCTTGAATTCTCACAATATGGTCCTTCGTAACCTCTGACTTTTGCCTTATGCTGTCTTTTCTTCTTTGTCTTTTCTTTCTTCTGCTTTCCTATTGTCTACTATTTCCAAGCTTTTCATTCTTTATGTTCCCTATTTCCGCTTCCCTGGTGTCCCCTGTAGGTTTGTGGGCTGGGGTTTGTTGTCTTTGGCCTAATTTCCGCCGGGTCCCGCTTATTTTGCCCGACCATATAGGCCGCCGCCAGCCGATGTACCACCCATTTTTCCTGGTGGTAACTTAACCCAAGGGGGGCTAGGGTGGACACTATCGCGTCTTCTGCGGCCTGGGAGAGCCACGTCAACAATAATTAGGTGATAGGCTGTAGGCTAGGTATAATTGCAACAATTAAATTAATGTAAAGTAAAATTATAAGGGTTAAATTGAATTTGTTCAGTCTTAACTAAATTTAAAGGGGGTAATTACCACAAACATTTTGGGCTAGCCTAGTTTAATATATGTTTACAATTTAAATTGGCTTGTTATACACCCTTTTGACCTCCCTTCCTTAGTGTGCTCTAACAACAAAATTGCCACATTTAATATAAGGTTTAACTTTTAAATTTAAGTGTGGAGATATTTATGCGTTCGTTTACTTTTATTTTTGCGTTCCCCATCATATTTCCCGCTTATTGCCCGACCCCGGCATCATACGTTTAATTAATTATTACGTTTAAGTCGGGGTTCCCTATATCTTGCCTTTATTGGCGTCAGCTAACTTTCTGAGTGCGCTTTACGTCCATATAGGTAATATTCTATTCTATTTCCAGTGTATTGCCATCATGTCGTTGACACTGTCCCAGTACAAGCGACGCAAGGGGGGTATCAAGAGTGGTTTGACTAGGATTACCAAAGATATTACTACATTTTTAGTTAATGAGATAATGATGCGATTGAGGCTAAATTGGCTTCGGTATTAAGACAGCTCGAAGATTTAAATTTATGTCGCCGCGAAATGGAAACGCTCTATGAAGATGACGCCGAGTATTTCGCGGACATAGAAACAGACGTGGATTATATAGAGTGTCTTGATAAAGTTATCATCCTCCTCAAAGGTAAGCTAAAACACAAGGAGCCAAATCGTGCTGCAGTTAACAAAAATGCCGGTATAAGATTGCCGAAAATAACCCTTCCTGTGTTTGACAGTGATCCCACTCTATGGCTGGGATTCTGGGATATGTTCCACTGTAGTGTCCACAGCAATGCGGAGCTCAGTGACATCCAAAAATTCACCTACTTAAGAGGTCAACTGAATGGTGAGGCAAAACAACTCATTGAAGGTTTCGCAATTGAGGGAGCCAGCTACCAACCAGCGGTTGCCCTTCTAAAGAAAACCTATGGGTACAGGGATAGAATTAAGACGGCACATATAACTAACCTTACTACGTTGAATCCTCCCTCTTACGATGTCGAGGAACTAAAGGGTTTCTATGCTAGTTTTGAAAGTACACTGAGGTCAATAGAGACCCTACAAATTACCCTTCATGAAGCTAGTGTTGTAATTTTCATGAATAAATTGCCATCCCCACTAAAGGAAACATTAAAAAGAACTTTAGGTGAAGAAGGTCTGGACCTAGAAAGGTTTGTCCAGGCTTACCAGACAGAAGTGTTTAACATGGAAAGTGTAGCAGAACGGACTACACTGCACATACCTGTTGCTTCAGCATCCTTTGCGGTGCAGGAGGCCTCGGTGCGAAGGAAGGGTTGCAAGTTGTACGAAGGGGCACCTGCATGGTTTAAGTGTCTCAGATTCAAAACCAGTGCTCTGAAAGTAAAACGCGCAAAGCAACTCAACCTTTGCACCGGGTGCTTATTTTCAACCCACGGGAGCAATGGTTGTGTGAACCCTGACATCCGTAGCTGCAAGTTCTGTCAAAACAGACACTACCATCTCCTCTGTCAGTCCAGATCTCAATGGGACAGTGCAAAGAAGGAGCAAAAACATCAACAGGTAACAAAGACCAAGACGCAAACTACCACGATGTCTGTGTCGTCAAAGAAGACTAGTATTATCCTCCCAACTGTAATGCTGCCAACAGTTAAGGAATCAAGAGGAACAGTCAAGATGAGAACACTGCTGGATCAGTGCTCACAGCGCACCTTCATTTTAAATTCCGCTCTAGACTCGATCCATTATATAAAAGTGGGTGATGAAAAGCTAGAGTTGCGAGGGTTTACCGGAGCATGTGAGAGCAGAAAGTACCCAGTAGTGTCCTTCAATTACAAGTTCCGGGGCAGAAACTATCCTCTACAAGCAGTTGTGGTAGAAACTCTCCCGGATCACAAAGGATCAGAATGCCTTGAAGCGGACATGAGAGTTTTGCGAAACAAAGGTTACAAATTAGCTGATCCTCTAATGACACAGACATCTCGGCTGGACTTGTTGGTTGGTGCCGATTATTATTATGACTTAGTGCGGCCAGGGTACAAGAAAGAGGGTGACATAATTCTCTTGCCCACTAAATTTGGTTATGCACTAAGTGGCTCCTGCCATAGCGACAAGTCTAGCACCCAAGTAGAGGTAGTTACAATTTTGAAAGTTGCGGTCACCCCGATGGATCAATATATATCCACGGAATCAAGTAATCCATGTCATAATGAATTAAAATGTATGTGGGAACTGGATCATCTAGGTATTTCTCCAAATGAAGATTCAAAGGAAAACATGACTGCATTGGACATATACAAGGAGACAGTAACATACTCTGCACAAAATCAGCAATATGAAGTCAGACTGCCATGGAACCAACATAAAGAGAAGCTGCCTTCGAATTATGGTTTAGCAGCGGGTCGCCTAAAAGGTCTGCAGAAGCGTTTCAAGGAAGATCCTGTCTATTGTAGTCACTACACCAACGTTATCCAAGATCAACTTCATCGTGATTTTATTCAAGAGGTTCCTTTCGGTGTTACTGAAAACAGTCATTATTTGGCACATCACGGGGTCACCAAGAATAGCACAACGACGCCCGTTCGTATTGTGTACGACTGTTCCGCTAGTATTGGCAAAGGCAGGCCAAGTCTTAATGACTGCCTTTACACAGGGCCATCACTGGTGCCAGATCTAGCAAAAATATTGCTGCGATTCAGGGTACACAAATATGCCTAGATAAGTGACATTGAGAAGGCATTTCTCATGTTGAGACTTCATGAAGAAGATCGTGACTACACCCGATTTCTGTGGCCAAAGGATCCCTTGGATTTATCTTCACCCTTACTTTGCTACCGATTGAAGGTAGTGTTGTTCGGATCGACTTGCTCACAGTTTCTTCTTAATGCCACGATCTTAAAACATCTTTCCATTATTAAAGAGGATCCCAAAGTTATTAAAGCTATTAAGGAAGGTTTGTACATCGACAACCTCCAGGGTACAGGCAGTGATGAAGAGACTGTCGTTCAGCGTTACTGGGATGCCCAAAGAATAATGTCTCAAGCACATTTATATCTCAGAGAATGGGCTACCAATAGTCCTCAACTACGTGACCTCCTGCAATTGGATGGTGATGCTGCCAAGAATCAAGAGCGAGTAAAGACATTAGGACTCTTATGGTTACCTGACTCTGATCTGTTGACGTTCAACGCTAGTCTCCCAGAGACCAATAAGGCAACAAAGAGCGAGTGCTTAAGAGTGGCGGCACAACTGTTCGATCCACTCGGTGTACTACTGCCCGTTACAATAAGGTCCAGAATTTTCTTACAACAACTACCGAATGGTCTACAGTTACCAAGGACCTGCACCTCTGCTGTGACTTTACTTATCCTAGGAGGACGGTATATGCTGATTCAGTGGAACTTCATGCGTTTAGCGATGCAAGTGGTGTCGCCTATGGCACTGCAATATATTTTGTGAGCCCGGGACATAGCTGTCTGGTCATCGCTAAGCAAAGGTCGCTCCCATATGATCCATAACTATACCAAGATTAGAGCTAACTGCTGCTTTGCTAGCCGCCAGATTAATCAAATTTGTGGAGGAAGCCTATCATAAAATTGTAAAAGTCAACAAAATTGTATTATGGTGCGACAGCCAGGTTGCATTGCATTGGTTGCATAGTATGAAGAAGCTTCCAGTGTATGTCGCAAACCGTGTTGACGAAATCAAATCCCTTCTTCCGACTGTAGAATTCCGGTATGTGTCCTCTAAAGAAAACCCTAGTGACTTACTGTCTAGAGGTGTTTCGGCAAAACATCTGAAATCTTCCACGTTTTGGTGGGAGGGGCCCATGTGGCTCCGAAACAAAGACGAGTGGCCAGAAGACATATTACCAGATGACCCAACGCCAAAAGTAATTAGCCAAGTCATTGGGACCAATGATGAACAGGACACACAGTTATGGAACTGGGAAAAATATGGCAGTTATGATAAATTAGTTCGGGTAGTTGCATGGACTATTCGATACAAGAATAATTTGAAGGCAAAAATTATAGGGGCGTCTCCCACAGACAGTGCCCTCCTCAACATAAAGGAACTAAAAGTAGCAGAAAAGATTATAGCTCAAAGATGCCAGCATGAATGCTTCCCAAAGGAGTAAGAGATGCTGTCTGGTGACAAGGGTACTCGCAATAATTTGGTAAACCAATTAGGACTTGTCATGAAAGGAGGATTAATTGTATGTGAAGGTAGATTGAAGTTAGCGGCTCTTCCGGATTCAAAGAAATATTCGATACTACTGCCTTCCAAACATCCTTTCACTACCATGCTCATCAATAGGTGTCATCGTGTCTGTTGTCACTATGGAGTTAATCACGTGGTCGCATATATACGGCAAAGGTGGTGGATTCCTAAGATAAGACAAGCGGTAAAACAAGTGACCAGTAAGTGTATAACCTGTCGTAAAATACAGGGTAATACCTACGCGAAAGCTAGAGTACCTCCTCTACCAGACATCAGGACTACTCCTAGAGATCCCTTCGAGGTCACGGGGGTTGATTATACAGGAGCAATTCCTGTCCGGGGCTCACACAACAACAAGGCTTATATGCTTTTATTTACGTGCGCTACTACAAGAGCTATTCATATTGAAATAGTTAGCAATATGACCTGTGACAGCTTTATCCATGCATTCCAGAGATTTTGTAGTAGGCAGGGATTTCCGCAGATAATGTTAAGCGACAATGATGCTACATTTGTGGGACTTTCCAGACACTTGGAAGACATACAAAGCGATCCCAGTCTTCGGGCTCATCTTGCCGAAATCCGATGTGAATGGCGTTTTATACCAGCACGTGCGCCTTGGTTCGGAGCTATTTGGGAGAGAGCCATAGGTATAGTGAAGGCTGGGCTTAAAAAAGTACTAGGTCGTGCTCTAGTCTCCTTTGAGGAACTATGATCGCCCTTTAACATATGTCTCGGGTGATCTGGAGGACCCTTGCCCTATTACTCCATCCATGCTGGTTAAAGGTCGTAGACTTCGTGACTTCCCAAAGGACCTAATTCAGCTAGATGAGCTGCAGGATCCTAGTCACAATAGTAAAGCAGCGACACACAGCAGGTACAATTACATCAATAAATTGATCCGGGACCTATGGAGGCGTTGGTCTAGTGAATACTTGGCATCACTACGAGAAGCCTATAAGAATAAAAGAGGCTCATCAAGCAGTGTATGGCCAAGGATAAATGACATCGTGCTTATGCATGATGAGGGACCTCGTGTCCTTTGGAAACTTGGTAGGGTAGTTAGACTCTATCGCGGACGAGATGATCTGGTTAGAGTGGTCCAGATTAGAACAAAGACTGGCCTGACCACTCGACCCATCGTCAAGTTGTATCCATTGGAACAGGAAATCGAAAGCATTTCGATCCCTCAACCGGCGGTCACTGGTGATGGAATTAGCTCTCACGACTCCACCCCTATGTCACCAGCGGTCGCTGGGCCATCTGCCAGTAATGATCCTGTTGGAAGATTACCTCTTCGCCGAGCCGCTGTTAGCTCTTCACAGCTATGGAGATCTAACATCGCTGCGGGATTATTGTAGATAATGTATATATTGGTGGTGGGAATGTGTCGAGACTCTTAAGTAACTCAACAGTTTAGGTTAAGTAAACATACTGGAAGTTCAAATTAGGCGCCAGTAGTAGGCTAAGTTATATATCTATATAAAAGATATATACTATTTCGTATTAAGTTTATATGGGTTTATTATCCATAAATATATCGGGTTATCATTATAATCAATCCGGTATATCCCTTTAGTTAGTTAAATGACGCATTGGTAGAATATAACTACGCATGCGTCATTCTCGGAACTGGCGGGTTCATCGCCACAAACCTCAGACTCGCTTTACCTACGACCTCATCAAGATCTCCTTCTAGCCGCTCCTATACAACCACATGTTTCCTGCTAAGTCATCCTAATTCTTATATCTTAGTGGCCACTATATCTTCCATCTATTCCTACCACTATCATTGAGCTATCTATCCCTATCAACCAATAAAAGTAAGTTAACTCTTGTGAGTTTATAGGTAAATTTCACTTTGTTCCTGAATTCTCACACATTTTGTCCATATGACTATTTGATTTTATCTTGAAATTCTCTATTGTTCTTGATCCCACTATTGCAAAAGGTAGCCTATTTCACATATCTACGACTCTGTTACTTTCTTACAGTTTCTTACAGTAGATCCTCTGGAAAAAGGCAAACTATGCCTATGTATCCAGCTCAGTACCAGTACTTGCACTGCTGCGGTCGTTCACGGTGTTGGCGGCGGCGGTAGCAGACGCAACATTTTTACTATTCTGTATTTTTGTTTTTGTTTTATAATCAAACTTCAAAATCTTGTCTTCCCCATGCTTTATCAAGATTACTTTCAAACTCCCTTATTGATTCGGAATCAACTACATACTGGGGCAGTGCGTTCCACTCATTTACCACTCTATCACAAAATGAGTTCTTTGCCTTCTCAAGCCTATTTCTTTCTTTGTAAATTTTCTTAGTGTCCTCTCGTTCTTGTTCCCTCCCGCATCAAGAAGATACCTTCACACACATCCTCATCGTACTTTCCTGACACTATCTTAAAAGTCTCTATCATATCCCCTCTCTTTCTCCTATATGCCAGTGTCGGAAGCCCCAGTGTCCTCAACCTTTGCTCATAGCCCGCGTTCTTCAACATTGGTACCAGCTTGCTAGCTCTCCTCTGCACTTTCTCCACTGCTTCTATATCCTTTACCATATATGGAGCCCACACCTGGTTTGTATATTCCAGGTGCGGCCTAACCAGCGCTGTATATAGATTCCTGAAGATTTCTTCGTCAAGTGACACAAATGTCCTCCTTATCAGCCCTACAATTCTATTGGCTTTGTTTATCTTTTCCGCTAAATGTTCTGAGAAATTTAACTTATTGTCTATCACTACTCCTATATCCTTTTCTGCACTCACTTCCTCCATCGCTTCATACATACTGTATCCTACCTTGTCTATCTTGCTGGTCCCAATCCGCATGTACTTGCATTTTTTTGGATGAAAAGGCATTAACCAATGCTCAGACCATCCCTTCATGCCCTCCACATCTCCTTGAAGCAAACCCATATCTTCCTTACTCCTCACTCTTCTATACAGTTTAGTGTCATCCGCATACAGGTATACCTCACTTCCATTAGTTATAACTTCAGGCAAGTCGTTGATAAATATAACGAACAGCAGTGGTCCTAACACAGATCCCTGAGGTACCCCACTTGTAATTTCCCTCCACCCCGAGCCTATTCCATTCACCAGTACCCTCTGTCTCCGATCTTTCAGGAAGGCTTCTATCCATTTCACACATTTCTCCCCTATATTATAGCTTCTAACTTTCTCTATTAACCTTTTATGTGGGACCTTATCGAAGGCCTTCATAAAATTGCAATATACCACGTCTATTACATCACCATCTTCTAGAATTTGCATCCAATCATCTACCACCTTAATTAGCTGTAGTACCGTCGACCTCCCCGGCAAGAATCCGAACTGTCTCCCACTGAAAAGTTGGTTTGACTTCATATGATCCATTATTCCTTCTCTAATTACCGTTTCCATTAGTTTACACACAACACTTGTCAAACTGACTGGTCTATAATTCCCTGGGTCATTTCTCTTTCCCTTCTTAAATATAGCTGTTATGTTCGCCTCTCTCCAATCCATCGGGATTTGTCCTGTATTAAACGATACCTCAAATAACATTTTCAATGGCTCTACTAACATCTCCCCTCCTTCCTTTATGATTCTTGGGTGTATCCCATCCGGTCCCGGTGACTTACTTCTGTTCATTTTTTCTATAGCCCTTCTTATTCTAGCATGGGAAAACTCTATTAGTTCTAGTGCCGGTGCCTGTTTGATGGGAATAGTAGGCACTACATCCTCCGACTCCACTGTTAGTACCCCCCCAAAGTATTTCCCCAGCACCTCTGCTTTCTCCTTATCAGTCTCCGCTCTACTCCCATCATTCAACCCCCCCACCAGCTCTGGGATCCCTACTCTTCTTGTTAACTTTTCCTGAATGTACTTCCAGAATATTTTTGGATTATCCTTCACATTTCTAGCTATCTCTCTCTCCCTCTCCTTCACCCCCCTCCTTGTTTCCCACCTTATTTATTCTTTATTTGTCTGCGTTCCAGGGCCACTTCCTTAGCCTCTATACTAGACCCCCTGTTCTTTTTTAACAATTTTAATCTTTCCCACAATCGTTTCTTTCTTCTAATCAATATCCAAAGCTTTCTTTTCATTGGCAATTCTGGGTTAGTTCTTTTCCTCAATTTTGTTTTATCCTTATATTCCCTTACTGGTACACTTTTGGATACAGCATTCTCCAGTTTGACTCTAATTTTCCTCCACATTCCTTCAGCGTCTTCACCGTTCAATATTCCCCCCAGTCAATGTCCAAACACCGTCTCAGCAACTCATAATCTGCTCTATCATACATGTATATTTTTCTATTGCTTCTATTATCCCTCTCCGATTTAATGTTACAACTAAAGCTTATACAGGCATGGTCACTACGACCTATAGGGCTATCCACATTAACATGTTCCACTATATCCTCTTCATTGCTAAAAATCAAATCAAGTACACTCCCCTGCGTCCCATCTCTATATCTTGTCATCTCTACAATATGTTGCGTTAAAAAACAATCTCTCACTTTCTCTATAAACTTATTTTCCAGGCTACCCTGTCCCGCTGGAGTAGTACAATTTGCCCAGTTGATCCTTGGCAAATTGAAATCTCCAATCAAAATTTTATATTTGTTCTCTCTATTATCTATCTCCTCCATTGCTTTCAGTAGGTTATCATCCTCTCCCCTGCTATTATTTGGGCTTCTATATATAGAGGCAATTAGAATTGATCCTCTTACACATTTTACTTCAATACACAAATACTCACAATACTGCTGTCTCATATCCACCTCATTAACCTTGAGCTCTTTTCTTACATAAATAAACAGTCCTCTTCCAACCTCTGCTCTAATAGCATTTCTCTCATATAACTCAAAACCCTCCAAACTATATTCCACCAGTTCCCTTTCAATTCTAAACATTTTTGGTCTTACTTCCTGTAGGGCTATGACATCAGGTTTTTCCTCTTCATCCTGCAACCTACATATCAGTTCTCTTTTCTTGTCCTGAGTAAACACATCCACATTACTAAACATAATCCTTAATCCATCTACCATTCCTTCAGCAATTACACCATCCCGCTCCTCCAGTCCGTACCCTACTCCCCTGTTAGCACTACTGGGTCTGCCTCTTTGTCTCCTGTCTCTCCCTGTGACACCTCCACCCCGTTCTCCTCCTCCGTCACAACTCTCATCACATTCTCTCCCCTCCCTGATCTCCCCCTCCTTTCTATTCTTATAAACCACTTCCTCACTTTTCCGTCCCTCACTCTCCAGTAAAAATTTCTCTTATCCTCCTCATCCAACTTTCCATTATTTTCATCAGCCTTTTCTTGTAATTCCTTAATTTTTTTCCTTTGTTCTATACTCAAATCCTTCTTTAGTCTTATGTGTTTCAGTTTATCATTTGTATTTAGACTCCAACTAAAATTTGTCACAGTCTCCGCCACTACCCTAGTTTTAAACTGTACCCTTATAGGTCTCATATCTCCCCTTTTATATCTACCTATCCTACTGATCTCCTCCACCTGCCCTTCCCATCCATATTCGTCCTCATCCACACCTTTCAAGACCTCCTTCACTGTCTCCATATCCCTCACTTTTCTCACTCCATTATCATTCATATGAGTCTCTATATCTCCATACAAGATTACACCCCTATCCCTGTCCATGGCCTCCCTCACGACACTCTCCTTGTTCTTCATGACCCCTACAACTGCACTCTCAAAACTTTTTTTGGTCATATTCATTTCTTCCTTTTGCTCTTTCATAATATCCTCCAAATCCTTGACTTTTTGTTTACCTACCACCGTCCATGCAGTCGACTCCTTTACTTCCGTGAAACGTCCTTCGTATTCCTTCAGCTGCTCCTTCAATGCCATATTCTCTGCTCCTTCAATGCCATATTCTCTGCTCCCAGTTCATCTACCCTTTTCAATACCATCTCTTACGAGAGAGGCAGATCCCTTACATAGCCAATCTCTCTCTCTCTCTCTCTCTCTCTCTTATTTGCACACTGGTACAAATGAGGCAGATCCCTCACACATGCTACCAAGATGAAAATGGGAGTCTGCAGAGAGCCGATTGGCCCACACACGGCAGATCCCTTTCACACCCAATCCATCTCGTCCTATCAAATTTTATGTTGAAGCTCTATTGTTATTGATCCCACTATAGCACTCGGTAGCCTATTCCACATATCTACAACTCTTACCAAGCGAATAGAGGCAGATCCCTTACACAGCCAAACACTTTCTCTCTCGCTCTTGTTTGTTTGCACACCGGTACAAATGAGGCAAATCCCTTACACATGCAACCAAGTTGAAAATGGGAGTCTGCAGAGAGCCAAGTGGCCCACATATGGCAGATCCCTTTCACACTCAACCCATCTCATAAACGTTACCTGTTATTTACACTACTTACTATACACCCATATTATCATATACCTGCAACCAAAACACACTTGTAAGAAATAGGAACATAGAAAATGGGAGTCTGTAGAGAGCCAATTGGCCCAAACAAGACAGATCCTTTTTACACCCAACCCATTTCATAAAAACTCTCTCATTTATCTCTGTCTCCTTACATTTATGACATCCTAGTCTCTCTCTCTCTCTCTCTCTCACACAAATGAGAACATAAGAAAACTGGAGTCTGCAGAGAGCCGATTGGCCCACACATGTCAGATCCCTTTCACACCCAAGCCATATCGCGCTCTCTTTCTCTCGCTCTCTCATATTTATCGCTATCTTCCTTACGTATGACATCCTATTCTCTCTCGCCATACTCTCTCCCTCACAAATGAGAACATAACAAGAATAAGAAAACGGGAGTCTGCAGAGAGCCGATTGACCTACACATGGCAGATCCCTTTCACACCCAACCCAGCTCGTTCTATCTAATTTCAAGTTGAAGCTCTATTGTTCTTGATCCCATTATAGCACTCGGTAGCCTATTCCACATATCTACAACTGTTGCTAAACAAATAGAGGCATATCCCTTATACAGCCAATCTCTCCCTCTCTCGCTCTTGTTTGTTTGCACAATCTGTTCCTTCTGTAGTTTCTCCATGCCCAATAAGTTAAATGATCTTTTGATATCTGTGACACAGCTTTTGTATCCAACACAATACCCTGCTTGCAAAACCGCTCGAACCCCGGACAACGTTGCTTGCAACTTTAATTATTATTATTATTATTAGTAGTAGTAGTAGTAGTAGTAGTAGTAGTTGTAGTAGTAGTAGTAGTAGTAGTAGTGGTGGTGGTGGTGGTGGTGGTGGTATTAGTAGTAGTGAGGGAGTGTGTGTGTGTGTGTATGTACCTATTTGTAGTTTACAGGAATTGAGCAGCGCTTGTGTTGTCCTGTCTTAGTTACTTTATAATCAATCCATTTTACTTATACAAGTATCGTAATGGATATTCCCAATTCCCAGTATTTTGGACTAACATATCATAACTTATGTTGTCCTATTTCCATATTTACTTTTATCCAACCTAGATTTGAACATGTTAATGTTCTTCGCTCCCACCATCTCCTCTTCCAAGTTGTTCCAAATATCTATACTTCATAATGGGAAGCTGAATTTATTTGTGTGTGTGTGTGTGTTGGCCAACTGTACATCCCGGCTTGCGGTGACCGTATACCCCGATAAATGAGTCACTTAGGATGGGTAATAGGCCAACATAAAGTCAAGCCCTAGTCATTTACAAAGGCAGAAATGTCGGGAGTTGTCCGGTGTTGATTTATTGAACTCTTTCTCTCTCTCTCCCACCCCCCCACCCCGCGGATCAAAAGACTCCCTCACACATGATCACAGCCCCCCCCCCCCCCACCCCTCCTCTCTTATATAAAAAGAGGATCATTTAGCACCTACAAACGAACGGTCATTTAAAAGTTAATTACGAAAAATCCGGGCATTAAAAGGGTTTTAATCCAATTAATCATATAATAGAACGTGCGCCTATTCTCTATGGAATTGTAGTTGTCAAGGGGGCAGTTGTAGTTGTCAAGGGGGGACGGGTATATGTGGAGAGAGAGAGAGAGAGAGAGAGAGAGAGAGAGAGAGAGAGAGAGAGAGAGAGAGAGAAAGAGAGAGAGAGAGAGAGAGAGAGAGAGAGAGCTACATAGAGCTACATAGATACACAGACCACACAGACCTCAAGGTCCTTACTAGGCAGTCTGGCCTTACAAACTATAATATGCATATATACACATACACACATACACATACATACATATATATATATACATATATATACATATATACACATATATACACATATATACACCGGTACACACATATATATACAGTATATATACATACTGTACAGTGCACACACATACATATACATTTTTTTTTTTTTTTTTTTTTTTTTTTCCATTCATATCACCCCAGCCCTCTGCAGATAGAGGTCAAGCCTTCCCTTGAAGGCGTTTATTGTGTCGCTCTCCACCACTCTCGCTGGTAGTTTATTCCACTCTGTCGCCACACTGTAGGTGAAGAAACTCTTTGTGACATCTAGGTTTGCCTTTTTGGTTTTTAATTTCATTCCATTTCCGCGAGTTTGATTAGTATTGTTTAATGTGAATAGTGCATTTACATCGACTTTGTCGAAACCTTTTAGTATCTTAAAGCACTCAATAAGCTGACCCCTCAACCTCCTCTTTTTTAATGAGAACAGGTTCAATCGTTTAAGTCTTTCTTCATATGGTTTATTTCTTAATGAGGGTATCATCTTCGTCGCTCTACGCTGTACTGACTCGAGTCTTACAATGTCCTTGATCAGATAAGGTGACCAGAACTGCACACCATATTCAAGGTGGGGCCTCACCATACTTTTGAACAGTGGCACTATTACGTTTTCATGTTTATATGTAAATTTTCGTTTAATAAAGCCCAATGCTATGTTTGCCTTATTTGCAGCTGCTATACATTGGTCGGAAGTTTTTAGGTTTTCAGATATTAGTACCCCTAGGTCTTTTACTACCGTTGCGGTTTTTATTTGTTTGCCATTCATTTCGTATTTGTATTTCATATTTCTGCTACCAACCTGCAGCACCTGACATTTATCGACATTGAAGGGCATCTGCCATTTTTTTCGACCACTCTGATATCTTGTTTAAATCAGATTGCAACGCATTTCTATCATCTTCGTTCAGGACTGTATTTCCTATTTTTGTATCGTCGGCGAATTTGGAAATGGTGTTGTTTACCCCTACATCGATATCGTTAATGTAAATGAGAAACAGGACCGGTCCAAGGACTGAACCCTGTGGAACTCCACTAGTGACAGGCTCCCACTCCGATTCCACTCCATTTATCACCACTCTCTGTCTTCTGTCCGTAAGCCAATTTTTTATCCAAGAATGAATTTCACCTTTGATACCTATCCTCTCCAGTTTAGCCAATAGTTTTTGGTGAGGCACCTTGTCGAAAGCTTTTTGAAAGTCCAAGAAGATTATATCTAGTGATTTCGTCATGTCGTTATATGTGAATAGTTTGTTATAAATTTCAATCAAATTTGTTAGGCATGACTTATTTGATCTAAAGCCGTGTTGACTATTTTTGATTAGGTTGTTTGATTCGAGGTAATCTACAATCTTATCTCTAATGATTTTTTCCATGATTTTTCCTACAATTGAAGTTAGGCTAATTGGTCTGTAATTACTCGCTTTGGCCTTGCTACCCTTCTTGTATATCGGCGTAATGTTCGCATCTTTCCAATCACTCGGTACAATCCCCTGTAGTAGTGATAAGTTAAATAGTTGTGTCAGGGGTTTTGCTATTTCGTCCTTGACATTCTTAATTATTTTCGGGTGGAGCATGTCGGGTCCCGGGGTCTTATTTACATTTAAATTACTCAATTTGCTTTGTACTTCGGTAACACTGATGGTGAAATCTCCTATCTCATGAGTTGAGGTGTTATTTTCAAGGGTATGATCGATAATTTCTTCTGTGAAAACTGAGCCAAAATATTTGTTGAGCAGATTTGCCGTGTTTGTGTCGCCTGTTATTGTCTGGCCATCTTCTATTAGCGGTCCGATTCCGCTTTTGATCTGTTTATTTTTGTTTACGTAACTGTAGAATTTTTTGGGGTTTGTGGCACTTTCTCTGGCAATAGTCATTTCGTAATTTTGTTTGTTCGCCCTAATTATTTTTTTCACTTCCCTTCTACTATTTTTGTACAAGTTTTTAATTACTTCAGTGTTTGTGTTATTTTTACAAGTTTGTGGAGTTGATTCCTTTTCCTTATTGCCTTGCCAATGTCTCTACTGTACCAAGGGGGCATACTTGATTTCGTACTACGTTTTGGTTTCATGGGTACAAATTGTTTATGCGCTTCTGTAATTGTAGACTTAAAATGTCCCCATAGTTCATTTACTTCGTTTATATTTATGAGGTTTGAGTGTATGTTTGATAGCGATTCCTTAAGTCCGTCATAATTTGCGTTTTTGAAGTCCGAAACCATTCCTGTTGTTTTTATTGAGGAATATTTGCTTATAACGTTGATTCTTAAGATTTTATGATCGGACGTTGCCAGATGTTCACCTACATCCAGGTTTGATAATAAATTTTCTTGGGTAGTGATTACGAGGTCTAGTATATTCCTGTCTCGCGTCGGCTGTTTTACGTGTTGAGTCAAAAAATTGTCCTGGATGAAGCTTGTCATTAGGCGTGACTCAGCATTTTTTCCGGTCGTGGTATTCCAGTCAATTAGGGGGAGGTTATAGTCACCTAGTAAAACTGTTTCGTCGGAATTAAGGGTTTTCTCTAGTATTTCATAAAAAATTGTATCATCGGCAACAGTTAGTCTCGGTCGGTACGCTGTAGTGATATTTAAGTTCATGTTTTTTGTATTTATTTTGACGCACACTATTTCTGCATTACTTTCGGGGAGAGTCACCTCGACTGGGTTTAAGTAGGTTGCAACGTACATTGCAACCCCCCCTCTTTGTTTTCCATTGTTACGGTCTTTATGAAAAAATTTATATGGCTCTATGTGATATTCATGAAGTAGATCTTTATTTTTAAGGTTCAGATGTGTTTCCGTTATACAAATAACGTCAACTTTCTCATTTAATAACAGACATTTGAGTTCGTCTATTTTGTTTCTTATTGAGCAGGCATTTATGGATATTATTTTTATATCATTTCTCTCAGCATGCGCTGGATTTGTTTTTCTTATTGGTGAGGATGGGTTTGGGGTTATGACTTGAAGCCGCGGCGGGTTGTCAAATTCATTCAGTTGGTTGGGTTGGCTTGGATGGGGTTGGGTGGGGTTGTTTAGTTTGTTTTGGGGTTCAGGTAGGTAAGTTTTTCGCAACTTGTGGGCCATTGGGGTTGACGGTTTCCTTTAAATGGTTGTGATGGACTTCTAAGGGTTGGGTGGGGTTATTTATTTCTCTTAACTGTGCGGGTGGAGTTTGATTGGGTGGGGTTGTGGGAGGGCTTTTCCGGGGGTAGCGATATCAATACTCAGAGGAGTCTATTAGCATAGTTATTTCTCGGTCCTGACTGGCGTTGTTTTCGTGGGCAATGTAGGTTGCTTGATTTAGGGTGTCACTCATGTGCTGAACGCCTTTTTCTGATAAATGAATGCCATCTCCTCCGCTGTACAGGGACGAGTTCCCTACAAAGGTGGTCCAATTGTCCACATACAGTACCTTCTCTTGTTCGCACATGACCTTGACTGCGTTGTTAATTTCTATGGCTCTATTTTGTCCGTATGAGCTTGTTTTAATCCGGGGTATGACGCCGCTTACCACACATTTCGTGGTCTTCCTTTTCATGACTTTAATTAGGTTCTCAAAATCTTTTTCTATGGTCTTAATTGGGGCCTTACCTCCGTCAAAGCAGTCATTTGAGCCAACATTGACGACTACACAGGTGCCCTCTGGTATGGCGGAGTTAGTTATGTCTTTCAGGATATGTTCGACTTTACCGCCTGGAATGACCTTTACTGACCTTTTTCCTCTGTTCTTGGTGGCAAAGGCAGCTCCTTGACCTCGCATGAGACTGTCACCATATACTAGGGTGAGTTTCTCCTTCCCGCTGACTCCGTGATTTGATGGTTTCGTTGTTTTCCTGTCAGGAGTTTTCTTGCCTTTCGAGCTTGCTTTCACGTGGTCAGTTACCTCGTGTGCAAATCTGTTTTTGGTGGGGTTACCTGGTGTCGCTTTTCCATTCCCATTCCCATTCACGTGGTCAGTTACCTCGTGTTCGTTGTTTTCGGCGAGAACAGCAAATCTGTTTTTGATAGGGATACCTGGTGTCGCTTTCCCATTCCCTTGGGATTTGTTCTTGTTACGCCTGTTGACTACTGTCTGATATAGATCATTGGATGGGTTTTCTTTTTGAAGATATTTAACAACGTCGACTTGCTTACTCTCTATGTCCTTTACTCGCTCTTTTAGTGAGAAATTTTGATGCGAAAGTACACCTACAGTCTCCTTTAGTGTGAGATTATCTCGCTTCAGTTCGTCAACCTGTGCCTTGTGTGCTTCTAATGTGCACTCCAAGAGCAAAAAGTTTTCACCAGTTAAACACATAAAACACTTGGCATTTGGATACCCATGACGCGGATACCATTCCTTGTAGTAGTTCTTGTTACAGGAGGGGCATTTAATTCTGATCGGTGCCATGATTTGGGGTTAGTGAGGGAGAATTTGCAAAAACGAAAGGTACAAAATGTTGGAGTGGTCACTTCCCTTAAAAGTTGTTCCGATGTTGATGATGCAGGTTGCAAGGTGTTGGTGGGGGTTGAGGATAGTGTCTGTTACGTCGGCACTTTAGAATAAATTTGGGACGGGTTTTGGGGGTGGGGGGGGATGGTCCTATGGCCCTTATTTTATACCCCTATTTCCCCTCATAAACCGGGGTTTGAAGGGGGGGGGGGGGCCTGGTGGTGTTGACACTTGGCGGTAGCTCCGGAAGCGGTGCAGCCCGGGGGGGGGGGGGGGGGGACGAACTAGGGATGAGAGGAAAAGAAAGAAAGAAAGAGTGGGGGGGGGGGGAAATTTATTGGGATGAGAGGAAAAGAGAGAGAGAGAGGGGGGGTGAGAATGAGAGAGGACGAAAGGTAGAGAGAGGGAGGGAGAGAGAGATAATATCTATTAGCGAGAGAGAGAGAGAGATATGAGCGAGAGGAGAGAGAGAGAGATATGAGCGAGAGAGGGAGAGAGAGGAGAGAGAGAAACGAAAGGGAGAGAGAGATGGAGAGATATGAACGATGAGAGAGAGAGAGAGGAGATAGAGAGGATGAGAGAGAAAACGGGGGTGGTGAGAGAGAGAGAGAGAGAGAGAGAGAGAGAGAGAGAGAGAGAGAGAGAGAGAGAGAGAGAGAGAGAGAGAGAGAGAAGGCAGGGAAATAGGTAGTGTAGGCAGGGGAGGCAGGTAGGAAGGGGAAAGCAGGCAGGGAGATAATTAATGTAGGCAGGGGAGGCAGGTAAGGAGGGTAGGTAGGCAGGGGAAGGAGGCAGGGAGATAGTTACTGTAGGCAGGGGAGGCAGGCAGGGAAGGCAGAGACGAACTAGAAGAGAAGATAGAAGGATGTGTGGGAGGGCCAACACTCAATCTTGACATATCCTGTTAGAGCGGCGACCACTATGAGCACATACAATTGCATGACGGTGTGATGACGCAGGGGCACCATCCCTCCCCACAGGTACCGGTACGTCGCCGGGGCTCTTGTGGCAACCCTAATTGGTACGCCCATCGTCATTATTCCAGAAAATGTGGACAGAGATCACTAGGAATTCCCACGGGCATCGGTTCTCTCAGGGTCACAGTCACAGTTTGTGAATGTGTGACAGGGCCTTAAGAGAGAGTGAGTGAGTAAAACAAATATTCAGATAACTGGGAATAGATAAGACAGTAAACAACTAAAGCTCGTTACTGACCATAATGATGACTTGTGCATGGTGTCTGGGTGCCACAAAGAGGGCATGGTAGGACATCTTAGCCAGACCCAGGTACACTGCTATGGTGCCAAGATTCCTGTGGGGGAGAGACAAGTTGTGGGTTAGTTAGTTACACTTTAGACCTAGATGTGTGCGAGTTTGTATTTTATTGTTGTGTGTTCATTGTTTTCTGTTATCGTGTCCCTGTTCGGGCTCTGTCTTGTGTCAGACCCTCCCCCCCCCCAAAAAAAAAAACAAAAAAAAACAAAAAGGAAAAATGGGGATTGGACCTGATTATATACATAGTTCATTCTTTATAGGAAGGCCAGAAATTGTGACCTCTAACCTCTGTAACTCTAACAAGGGATAGAGCAAATGGGCTGTCAATTTGCACACCTATTCTCCGGCTGACCCTTCATAAATAATATAAATATTAGCTAGAATTACTCAAGTAGTTTCTGAGTTATAGAGGTTAGTGGTCAAGATGTTTTACCTAATTATACTGAATAGACTATAGTATATGTTCAATAATTATAAACATCACATAATTAGTTTAATCTATACCTTGTTCATTATAGGTAGGCTAAGATTCGTGAACCATGATTAGGTAGTCTTTCCTAAGCTCCATAAAATCGTTTAATGTTACCCTGAACTAAAGAAGGCTGGGACTATTGCATACAGATGGGGTTAATGTTACCCTGAACTAAAGAAGGCTGGGACTATTGCATACAGATGGGGTTAATGTTACCCTGAACTAAAGAAGGCTGGGACTATTGCATACAGATGGGGTTAATGTTACCCTGAACTAAAGAAGGCTGGGACTATTGCATACAGATGGGGTTAATGTTACCCTGAACTTAAGAAGGCTGGGACTATTGCATACAGATGGGGTTGATTAGAGATAAAACTTGAGCACATCAATACTTCCTACATAAATAACTATGGCCAGAAACGAACACGTGAACAATCTTATCTTATTGACATAGCAGAATAAGAGGCTAAATAGTTAAAGAGAGAGGCGGACACGTGGAAATACTAGTATATTTAAATGGTACAGCGTCCAAGCCAATATTCTGAATACTGAAACCATCATGCTAAAGGGGGTAGTGGTTAGTTTTTGGTCTATCTATTTATTTATTCATTTACATCAAGTATATCTCACAAATACATGTGAGCTACTAACTGTCTATACTCCCAGCCGGACTTAACCACTGACAATCAGGGCGAGTGTCCGTGCCTTAATACACTACACCACGGTGTGATAAAGGATACTTAACCTTTTCATATCTATGTTAAGAAGGGAAATCCTACTTGGACAATGTATTTCAATTCATACACAAGTCTTACGATACATATTCCAGGATACCATACAGGGATTTTTACAAGTACCCCCACGCAACTCACTCGGGTCTAAGTGATTTCATTTAAGTCTCGCCCAGCCAAACACGAGACATTAATATCAAGTATATATCAAAAATACACATGAGCTAGTAAGTGTTTTTTTTTACCAGCCGGACTAGAACCACCAACAGTCAGGACGGGGGTAAAGAACCCACAGAGGCGGGTGTGGTCAACCGCCTCCAGAGGGTCTTTACCCCTGCACAGCGTTTTGCTCTGTACAGCGGCACAGTGTGTTCATGTATTGAGTATTGTTCGCATGTGTGGGGAGGATCCTCACACACAGCACTTCTTGACAAAGTAGAAAAGAAAGCCTTTCGTCTCATTAACTCATGTCCACTCACTGACTCTTTGCAATCTCTCTCTCTTCGCCACAATTTTGCATTTCTCTCGCTATTCTACCACTATTATAATAATCAGTGTTCCTCAGAGCTCTCTCAGTGTATACCACCTCTTCTACGTAGAGTATGTAGCACCTGTCTTGCAACACAATCCCATACTTACTCTGTGCAACTCTCCAATCCAAGAGTGAAACGATATTCCCAAACCTTCTATTCAACAGCCGAGCTCTAGATTTCTCTCCATGAATCCATCTTATCCTCATCCAATGACTTAAATTGCTTCAAACTCCAGGCAAACTCCGTGTGTCCAGGCATTTTGGCTCGAATTGCTGTCACTCTGTCAAACTATGGGGGAGGCCAGGCAGTTATGCCTTTTGCCTCCCTCAATCACATAGAACAAAAAAAAATGTGTTTGGCTCTAGCATTCCTTGCTTCTGACCCTGTCACTCTTTCAACTCTGGGGGGGGGGGGGGGGGCACTCGTCACAGGAATCTCTGCATTTAGTCTCCCTCATCCACATAGAAAAAAAATAAAAAAAAAGATGACCTGATAAAGCCTAGCCTCTCTATTTCTTAGTCTGTTTATGAAGTGGTTTGACACTGCAAATCCTTAATCTATAAATGTGATAATTCCGGAGCCCTGTAGTTGCAAGGGTCCAACCGTCAAGTGCTTCCTGCATAACCAATATTCTGCGCGGCACCCCACAGTTATTGTATAACATACCTTTGTCCTGCTTACTTAAACACACAGAGAGATAGGATGAGATATATACAGACTGATACAAATATGTATACATTTAACACTCGCACACACACATACGGTACAGACTGTACACGTACACTCAGGAACACACACACACATCAACTCTTAACAGTCTATCTGTCATTCCTTTCATATAGTCTTCTCTCCTCCCATCTATCTATCTATCTATCTCTCTGGCTCCAGCAAAAATTAATTAAGCCAGCTCTTCAATACAGTTACGACACGGCAGAAATCACGTCCAGAATTCCGGCCCCCTTTACATTTGATCAGGGCAATTCTTAGTCTGATTAATTTGGAAGCAAACATCGGCGCTAGTCGTTATCGATAATTTTTTTTATTTTTGTTTTATTTGTGTTTAATGATTATTATTATTAGTAGTAGTAGTAATTACGGTACGTTGTTATTCTTACTTATATATATTTACCCTATATTCATTTTGTTTAATTATTCATATATATATATATATATACTAATAACAGTATATATATATAATATCTATAATATATATATATCTATATATATATAATATATATATATATATATATATATATATATATAAGATTTATCATATAGTTTTATTATATCTTTGTTCATTCTATTTATATTATTATCATATTTTTTATTTATATTGGATAGGTGTGTGTGTGTGGTGTGTTTGG
>CM064506.1:40931372-41006372 GCA_032716605.1 Paralithodes platypus
ATTGAACTATCGGTTATTTCTCATTAAAAGATTGAGGTTTTACGATGGAGGTCAGCTATTTGATAAGTATATATAAGGTGGCTTATATATATATATATATTCTTTCATATATAATTAATATTATATCTTATATTTATATAATAATAATTATTATAGAGAAGTTTGTAGGCCAGACTGTATAGTAAGGACCTTGAGGTCTATGTGTCTCTGTGTATCTATAGCTCTATGTTATTTTTTCTCTCTTCTCTCTTCTCTCTTCTCGTCTCTCTCTCTCTCTCTCTGTGGCTCTCTCTCTCACTCTCTATGTCTTTTTGTCTTGGATATTCTTTCTGTCTTGTCTTTTTCATGAAGAGTGGGGCATGTACTCTCTCATGTAGGGAGGGCATTTTGATGAGTATAAGATTATAGGGTTTAGGTTAAACAGAGGTATGGAATGGTAAAGGGTTTATTGCAAGAGGTAAGCAAAGAAGGGTATTATTGGGGGAGTTTATCAAGAGATTATATATTGGAAGGGTATTATTGGGAGGGCATTATTGGAAAGGTATTATTGGAAAGGTATAATAGGAAGGGTATTATTGGAAGGGTATTATTGGAAGGGTATTATTGGAAAGGTATTATTGGAAGGGTATTATTGGAAGGGTATTATTGGAAAGGTTTTGTAGGAAGGGTATTATTGGCAGGGTATTATTGGAATGGTATTATTGGAAGGGTATTATTGGAAAGGTAATATAGGAAGGGTATTATTGGCAGGGTATTATTGGAAGGGTATTATTGGAAGGGTATTATTGGAAAGGTATTATAGGAAGGGTATTATTGGAAGGGTATTATTGGCAGGGTATTATTGGCAGGGTATTATAGGAAGGGTATTATTGGAAGGGTATTATTGGAAGGGTATTATTGGCAGGTTATTATAAGAAGGGTATTATTGGAAGGGTATTATTGGAAGGGTATTATTGGAAAGGTATTATAGGAAGGGTATTATTGGAAGGGTATTATTGGTAGGGTATTATAGGAAGGGTATTATTGGAAGGGTATTATTGGAAGGGTATTATTGGAAAGGTATTATAGGAAGGGTATTATTGGAAGGGTATTATTGGAAGGGTATTATAGGAAGGGTATTATAGGAAGGGTATAATTGGAAGGGTATTATTGGCAGGTTATTATTGGCAGGGTATTATTGGAAGGGTATTATTGGAAGGGTATTATTGGAAGGGTATTATAGGAAGGGTATTACTGGAAGGGTATTATTGGAAGGGTATTATTGGAAGGGTATTATAGGATGGGTATTATTCGATGGCTATTATTGGAAGGGTATTATTGGAAGGGTATTATTGGAAGGGTATTATAGGGAGGGTATTATTGGAAGGGTATTATTGGAAAGGTAATATTGGAAGGGTATTATAGGAAGGGTATTATTGGAAGGGTATTATTGGAAGGGTATTATAGGGAGGGTATTATTGGAAGGGTATTATTGGAAGGGTATTATTGGAAGGGTATTATTGGCAGGGTATTATGGGAAGGGTATTATTGGAAGGGTATTATTGGAAGGGTATTATAGGAAGGGTATTATAGGAAGGGTATTATTGGAAGGGTATTATTGGCAGGGTATTATAGGAAGGGTATTATTGGAAGGGTATTATTGGAAGGGTATAATAGGAAGGGTATTATTGGAAGGGTATTATAGGAAGGGTATTATTGGAAGGGTATTATTGACAGGGTATTATAGGAAGGGTATTATTGGAAGGGTATTATAGGAAGGGTATTATTGGAAGGGTATTATTGGAAGGGTATTATTGGAAGGGTATTATAGGGAGGGTATTATTGGAAGGGTATTATTGGAAGGGTATTATTGGAAGGGTATTATTGGAAGGGTATTATTGGAAGGGTATTATTGGAAGGGTATTATTGGAAGGGTATTATTGGAAGGGTATTATAGGGAGGGTATTATTGGAAGGGTACTATTGGAAGTGTATTATTGGAAGGGTATTATTGGAAGGGTATTATTGGAAGGGTATTATAGGAAGGGTATTATAGGAAGGGTATTATTGGAAGGGTATTATTGGGAGGGTATTATTGGAAGGGTATTATGGGAAAGGTATTATAGGAAGGGTATTATTGGGAGGGTATTATAGGAAGGGTATTATAGGAAGGGTATTATTGGAAGGGTATTATAGGAAGGGTATTATTGGGAGGGTATTATTGGAAGGGTATTATTGGAAGGGTATTATTGGGAGGGTATTATTGGAAGGGTATTATGGGAAGGGTATTATAGGAAGGGTAATATTGGAAGGGTATTATGGGAAAGGTATTATTGGAAGGGTATTATTGGGAGGGTATTATTGGAAGGGTATTATAGGAAGGGTATTATTGGAAGGGTATTATTGGAAGGGTATTATGGGAAAGGTATTATAGGAAGGGTATTATTGGAAGGGTATTATTGGAAGGGTATTATTGGAAGGGTATTATAGGAAGGGTATTATGGGAAAGGTATTATAGGAAGGGTATTATTGGGAGGGTATTATAGGTATCATTGGTATAATTAACATGGTGTTAAAGGCAGCTTCAGACAAAAAGCTTTTTCCCGTATAACTCTCTCTCTCCCTCACACAGACACACACACACACACGCGCACATACCGTTTATTCCGAAGCGTGACATCGCACTCGATACACAGTATATATACAGTATATATATATATATATATATATATATATATATATATATATATATATATATATATCGGTATATATATACTGTATATATATATATTTATATATATATATACCGGTATACTGTATATACTGTATAATTATATATATAATATATATATATATATAATTATATATCTATATATATATATATGTTAGTATAGCCAGGTAATAGATTATCTTTTAAACAGACGAGGTTAAAGGCAATAGCAGTTTCAGCATTTAGTATTTTATTGTTACAGCTGAAACTGCTATTGCCTTTAACCTCGTCTGTTTAAAAGAGAATATATATATATATATATATATATATATATATATATATATAGTATATATATATATATATATATATATATATATATATACCCCGGCACATACCCTATAGCTGGGGGTGGGCGACTCGAGACAGAACCCGAACAGAAACAACAAAGTTCCAATTCTTAGGGTCCGGGACCACTTTCGCGCTCCCTAGATCCTTTTACTGTCTCGTCTAATGGGTGAATTTTAAAAGGGGAGGAGGATTTCTAGTCTCCAGCCCTCAGAAGGAAAAGTAGTACAGTACAAGGGACAGACAGAAACGGCTAAGGTTGGGTACAGGATGCCAAACCTCACTCTGGATAGGACCAGCCCTCATATATATATATATATGTATAATATTTAACTTATTTACTAGAAAGATAAAACAAGAGGCTAAAATGTGAACGTATAAGTGTTTGTTTTCTTCTTTTTTTGCATGATGCTGCCTACACGGTGCTCGGGGCAGAAAGTGTTCTTTATGCAAGAGAGTGCTGGCGGATTATAGGTTACGTATCACAGCCATCACACAAACATCAATAACTGCCTACATATACACGAAGAAAGCTCCTATATTTCCTAGGTTTTAATATGTGTTACATTACATATAATAATGTGGAATTGGTTAAAGTTAATTGAATTAAAAGACGTTGTGTTTAATAAGGCTAACCTCTATAGATCATTTAATTGATTGCCCCAACTCGGTTATACAGTATATAATATATATATATATATATTATATACTGTATATATATCTGTGATAATTAAAGTAGTTGGACCAAATAGCCTACATGTGAATTTAAATATTATATAGTGCATAGTTCCTTGATTTTGGGGGGTTCAGCAATAAACCAAAGACTCCATTAACCTGGCCAAACCCCCTCTCAATGGACGCCCCCCCCGCCCTCATAAGCCATAACCGACGCTCAGATTACCTACAAACATCGGGTCAGGGGGAAGCTGGCCAGACTAAACAAACATACACACACACACACACACACAATACACAGCCACCTTACATCTATTTACTACAGCTTGACCAGAATTGTTAACCCCTAATCTCTTATTACTCAAAAGGACCAGAATTTCTACCAATTTAGGGAGACTTAACCAGGAAGTAGGTGTGGAAAATTACACCCCGTTTACTCCAGCCTTTTTTGTTATTTATAAGAGGTTGGGGAGAGTCAAGATGCCGGAAACAGATATAGTAAACAGATTCAATACTCTGTTAATTATAAGTAGGTGAAGAACTATGCCTTTGAATGCTAAGCTGTGCCAGGGCCAAGCTGTACGGTGTAAACTATTGAGATCCGATATTGAAGTAATATTCTCAAACATCTACACAACAATAGCATGTGTAGTCTCTCTCTATTATATATATATATATATATATATATATACAAACAAACAAAACGATGCGGGGCCGTGGTGGTCAAGTGGTGAGCACGCTCGCGTGTGAATCTGAAAGACCCGGGATCGAATCCCTGCCACGGCGGACATTTAGTGGGTGCGGTAGTACGTCTTAGCATGTTTCACATGCTTGCACCCAGTCAGGGACATCCTGACGATTCTGACATACGGAGCCCTGTATGTTAATTTAAGAGTTAGAATTAGAGTTCAAGGAGCCAAACTACCCAAGTGGTGAAGCAGACTAGCGAGCGAACGAGCGAGTGGGCAAACCATCTCGCCCCATACCAGCTCGCCCCATACCTCGATGACCGATGCTATGACGTATGATCGACGCCAGGAGCTGTGAGTGGACGACACACCTGTTATGTGATTCGAGGAGCTATGATTGGAGCGCGCACCATCACTCGCCTCCTGATTCGTTTCTACACCATCATTGTTTGGTATATAAGACCCGAGTTGTGGGCATTCAAATCCGTCTCATTTGGAGTTGGGGAAGGTGAACTTGCAGCTGGAGGAAGACGGGGTGAAGTATTATAATGGGATTGTGACTGTCAGATTATATAAATGTGTGTTAAGTGTGTTCGGTGTAAACACTTATGTTATGTTGGTTAGTGAGATATGTGATTGGGAATTAACGTTAACGCTACTATTATGTGTTTAACTATTTAATTGGGAATTAACGTGAACGCTACTATTATGTGTTTAACTATTTAATTGGGAATTAACGTGAACGCTACTATTATGTGTTTAACTATTTGATTGCGAATTAACGTTAACGCTATTATTATGTACTTAACTATTTTAGTTGACTAACTTGTGGACTAAAGCAACTCTTTAAGTAATTGGGTTATGATGAAAGTAATACTATTGTTTTATATTAATACTTACGAGTTCTTTAATTTTCTTTGAATTAAGCTTACATTGCTTAATGGTGCTTAGTACGGTGATGCTATTGTCTCGTATTAGTAATATCGCCTTAGACTAACATGGCTGTGTTAATATTACTTCTAGTGATTTCCTAAGCTGAAGAAAATTCTTTTGCTTCAAATTATTATATTTTGCTTTTCATATTTGAGTGAGACCTGAATCGAATCTATGAAACGATCCTGTAACTTTATTTACTCATAATCAAACCTCAATGTTACGTGGTTAAGAAATAAATTTAACTAATTATTAAATATATATCTAACTTTTTATGTGACTTTGATATTACTCCTGATGATAATAATAATATAATACTATTAACGTAAGACAAGAACCAAGAATAATTACATTAAATATAAATAAAAGGACATAGAAGAAAACTATCTATTCATTTCAAAGAGGGTAAGAGACAGAAATATTCTTACTTTAATATTTATCTTTCAAGACTTTTTATAAAATTAATAGTCCTTCTTTAGCTATAACTTCTTCGGTTCATAACCATAGCCTACTAAGCTTCGGTTAAATAATAATTCTTTATAAATACTACATGACTTTAATTAGTTTCAGTATTTTTCATAAGTAAAGAGTATCAGTCAATAAAGGATACCAAGTCCTAAGATCCAAAAGGAAAGGAAGCAACAACAGGAAATTATTTTATTAGATTTTACTTTTGTTTTGCCTTCAGCTGACTGATACCTTAATATATATCTCTGTGCTATCTAGATTCATCAAGTTAACCACTTGAGGATCAAGATACGTAACAGAAGAGTGGCGACCTTGCCAAGGATTCGTTTCATACAGTTTCACTGTTTCATTAACGTTTCACTACTTAAAAATCAAATATTAATCATGCCTCAACTAATTAATAACGAAGATGCTCGAGTTTTCATAGAATCAGAACCCACAGCCCCTGATATTGACTGTCTGTCAAAATCCGAACTGAAAGTGCTTGCCTCACATCTCCAATTAACTGTCTCAAACATGTCCAAAGTAGAGGTGGCTCAGACCATAAAAACCCACCTGTTCCCTGTAGAAGGCGGGGAGGGTGACGGAGCAGTTGGTGGGATCCCTAGTAAACTTAGCCAACTTGATATACAATTGCCAACTGGTTTGACCGGTGATCAAATATTCGAACTAGAACAAGCCAAACTAAAAATAGAACTAGCCAGAATAAATGCCGAACAAGCCAGAGCAACTACCGAACAAGCCGGACTAAGTATAGAACTAGCCAGAATAAATGCCAGTGCAACGATCGAACAATGTGAATATCAATATCGTACGGCTCAACTAAATGTCAATACAAATGCTCCCTTAATTGCTCCCCCTCTGGGATTGACTATGACTAGTGTCATTCCACCTTTCACTGAGGATAATGTGCAGGATTTCTTTGTTTTGTTTGAGGAAGTTGCTGGAGGTATGAAGTGGACAAGAGATCAATGGCCTTTTATGTTACAAACTGTTTTGACAGGGCAGGCTCGAGCCACGTATTTGTCAGAAGTAGCAGAAGTTAGGCAGGATTATGACAATCTCAAAGAAGCTATCTTAAAAACCTATCAATTGCAGCCTGAGGCTTACAGGCAATCTTTCCGAAAAAACCAGAAGAAAGTAGAAGAGACCCATAAGGTATTTGCCAGGACCATGACTAAAACTTTCAATCATTGGGTCAAGAGTAAGAAAGTCACAAGCTACAACGATCTGAAGGAGTTGGTCCTGTTAGAAAATTTCCTATGGAAAATTGATTCTTCTGTATCCTATCACTTAAAGGGGAAAAAGGTAGATTGTCTTGCCGACGCCGCTGACATGGCTGACACATACGTGCTCAACAACAAATTTCGTGGAAAGAAGCCCTACGATAATTCTAGCTCTAATTTTAAGTATCCCAATCACAAATCTGACGGACCCAGTCACAAGCCTATAACGTCTTCCCCAGCTAGCCAAAATAGAAACTTTCCCCCAACTAAAAATGCGACTCAGGGCAATGGTAACAGAGGTGGGCCCCAAACTAATAGTAATGCTCAAAGAGGGAACTTTCCCGTATCCCCTAAAGTATGTACTTTTTGTGGCATGAGAGGCCACCTAGCTTATCAGTGCTGGGCCAAGGAAAAAACCGAGAGATCGGGGCAGACAGTTGCCGCCGTATCTCAAATTCCATGTGTGCCTTTAATGCAGGACTCCCGACAGGAGTACCTAGCACCAAATGCTCCTTTAATGCAGGACTCTCGACAGAAGGAGTACCTAGCACCAAAAGTTCCTTTAATGCAGGACTCTCGACAGGAGTACCTAGCAGCTAACGTAAATCATCTAGACAGGGGTGTAGTAGCATGTGTGGTGCAACCCACAAGGGTTAAACCAATAATAATTTCACCATCAGTGCAGGACAGTTACCGTCCCTTTATTTCATCTGGCAACGTGAGATTAAATGGTTGCATGCATGAGGTAAAAATTCTGAGAGACACAGGTTCTACTAGCACCCTCATGGTGAATCCTTACACTGAGTGCCCACCTGGCGAACCAGTTGTAATGAGAGGTGCTGGAGGCCAGTTTTATGCATACTTGGTAAAAGGCGAAATTGAATGCGAGTTACTACAGGGTGAGGCCACCATAGCTTTGTGTAGGTCCCAAGATATCCCTGTGCCTGGGGTAAACACTCCTTTTGGGGAATGATGTAGCAGGTGAGAAGGTCCGACCAGACCCCATTTTGTCACTTTCCCCTGTTAACGAGCCACTAACCGGTGAGCTCGACAAGGAGTTGCCAACTGTTTTCCCGGTGTGTGCTGACAAACGTTCAATGTCTCAAGTAGCAGTTCCCTCAGACAGAAATGTACCGAATGTAAGAGTTGATGAAAGGGATGATGAGAGTGTGAATGATGCTCCAACTGTGCCTGATGATGTGACTGAGGTGGATTTATCTGACACCTTTATGGCTCATCTTGACCCTAACGATGACCATGAAACCCCTCCAAATTGTCCTAGTGGCCTGGTAGAGCTACAGAGAGATGATTGTGAATGCAAGGAGTTAGCTGCCAGGTCCGTGAGTGAAGAGGAATGTGAGGAGGGTGGTGAATGTTTCTACCTCAAAGGAGGAGTATTGTGGCGAAGATGGAGACCGCCACACAGACCAATCGATGACGGGGCTTGGGACGTCCATCAAGTAGTAGTCCCCAAACCTTGTCGTAAAGATATCATGGAAATGGCACATGGTATACCATTGGCAGGACACCTAGGTGTGAGAAAAACTCTAGACAGAATCAGATCCCACTTTTACTGGCCAGGAATGCGTGCAGATGTAGTGGAGTGTTGTAGAGTGTGTCATACTTGCCAGATGACAGGAAAACCCAATCAGAAGGTGCCTGTACATCCTCTGGTGCCCTTGCCCGTTTTCGAGAATCCTTTTACTCGGGTGGTAGTGGACATTGTAGGCCCATTGCCTAAGACTTCCCAAGGTAACATTTATTTATTAACTATCATGGACATGGCAACTCGCTACCCAGAGGCTATACCCTTAAGGACTACCTCTGCTCCAACTGTAATCAAGGAACTGCTCAAATTTTTCACCAGAATGGGTTTCCCCCATGAGGTGCAAAGTGATCAAGGAACAAATTTTACCTCTAACATTTTCCAGCAGTCCCTGAAGGAGTTGGGTATCGAGCATGTTAAGTCTAGTACCTACCACCCAGAGAGTCCAGGGGTTCTCGAACGATATCATCAGACATTAAAGGGAATGTTACGTAAGTATTGTACAGAGACCGGAGTTGAGTGGGATAAGGGGGTACCTTTTCTTTTATTTGCTACTCGTGAGGTTCCAACTGAATCCCTGGGTTTTTCCCCTAATGAGCTAGTTTTCGGTCACCAGGTAAGAGGTCCTTTGCAACTATTGCAGGATAGCCTAGTTGGCCAGGAGGGGAACCAAAACCTCCTCAAGTATGTTTCAGATTTCAAAACCCGGCTGAGATCCTCGTGTGAGTTTGCCGCTCAAAACTTGACAGTGGCTAAAGCTCCATGAAGAAATGGTATGACAGAAAAGCCCGTGAGAGGAAGTTTAAGCCCGGTGATGAGGTTTTGGTCCTGCTCCCCCTTTTTGGCCAACCATTATCTGCCAAGTTCAGGGGCCCATATAAGATCATTCGGAGGGTGAGCATTACCGATTATCTAGTAACTACCCCAGACAGGAGAAAGCCCACGCAAGTATTCCATATAAATATGTTGAAGCCCTACCATAGGTCCCCTGATTCCTCTCCTCCAGATTCTCCCACTGTGGCAGTGAATGTCAGGACCTGTGAGCAGCCTGGTGCGGACAAAGTCTTCAGTTCTCTTACTGACCCGCAACAGACTGTTCCAGAGCCTGAAGGTATCCATGCAGACTTTGACTTGTCATGTAGCCTATCCAACTTTCAGTATAATTCAGTGGCTTTGAGGGAATTACCATCTAAACTATGTCATCTTCCCTCTGATCAAGCGAACCAACTAATCTCTGTTTTATCTCAGTCTCCCAGTGTGTTCCGTGATACTCCGGGGCTCACTTCTTTGGCCGTGCACGACATCGACGTAGGGGATGCAACTCCCATTAAACTATCCCCCTACCGTGTCTCGCCACAACGCAGGAGTATACTGCAGGTCGAGCTTGACTTAATTTTTTCAAACCAGCTGATCACAAGGGCCTTAAGCCAGTGGAGTAGTCCGGTCATACTTGTGCCAAAGCCGGACGGGAGCCATAGGTTTTGTAGGGTCTATAGGCAAGTCAATGCTGTCACAAAGAACGATACCTACCCACTGCCACGGATCAAAGATTGCATTTACCAGTTTGGACTCCTACAGCAGTAAGTTTAATTTAATGAGAGGATTTTGGCAATTAGCTCTCCCTTGTAGCGAGGTAAATATCATGCTTTTGTGGTGCGCTTTTAAGCCTTCAGCTGTGAGTTGCCTTGCAGTTCGATTAACGCTCCAGCTACGTTCCGGCTATGTTCTGATGTGGTACCTGGAGACGTTGCCTACTTTGGGTGATATCCTCATTTATAATCTTGCTGTTGCCAATCTGGTGAATCTATTTATGTATTATGTTTAATATTATGTACTATACTCCTTAAACTCTTTTCTAGGGGGGAGGTCTGACATACGGAGCCCTGTATGTTAATTTAAGAGTTAGAATTAGAGTTCAAGGAGCCAAACTACCCAAGTGGTGAAGCAGACTAGCGAGCGAACGAGCGAGTGGGCAAACCATCTCGCCCCATACCAGCTCGCCCCATACCTCGATGACCGATGCTATGACGTATGATCGACGCCAGGAGCTGTGAGTGGACGACACACCTGTTATGTGATTCGAGGAGCTATGATTGGAGCGCGCACCATCACTCGCCTCCTGATTCGTTCCTACACCATCATTGTTTGGTATATAAGACCCGAGTTGTGGGCATTCAAATCCGTCTCATTTGGAGTTGGGGAAGGTGAACTTGCAGCTGGAGGAAGACGGGGTGAAGTATTATAATGGGATTGTGACTGTCAGATTATATAAATGTGTGTTAAGTGTGTTCGGTGTAAACACTTATGTTATGTTGGTTAGTGAGATATGTGATTGGGAATTAACGTTAACGCTACTATTATGTGTTTAACTATTTAATTGGGAATTAACGTGAACGCTACTATTATGTGTTTAACTATTTAATTGGGAATTAACGTGAACGCTACTATTATGTGTTTAACTATTTGATTGCGAATTAACGTTAACGCTATTATTATGTACTTAACTATTTTAGTTGACTAACTTGTGGACTAAAGCAACTCTTTAAGTAATTGGGTTATGATGAAAGTAATACTATTGTTTTATATTAATACTTACGAGTTCTTTAATTTTCTTTGAATTAAGCTTACATTGCTTAATGGTGCTTAGTACGGTGATGCTATTGTCTCGTATTAGTAATATCGCCTTAGACTAACATGGCTGTGTTAATATTACTTCTAGTGATTTCCTAAGCTGAAGAAAATTCTTTTGCTTCAAAATATTATTTTGCTTTTCATATTTGAGTGAGACCTGAATCGAATCTATGAAACGATCCTGTAACTTTATTTACTCATAATCAAACCTCAATGTTACGTGGTTAAGAAATAAATTTAACTAATTATTAAATATATATCTAACTTTTTATGTGACTTTGATATTACTCCTGATGATAATAATAATATAATACTATTAACGTAAGACAAGAACCAAGAATAATTACATTAAATATAAATAAAAGGACATAGAAGAAAACTATCTATTCATTTCAAAGAGGGTAAGAGACAGAAATATTCTTACTTTAATATTTATCTTTCAAGACTTTTTATAAAATTAATAGTCCTTCTTTAGCTATAACTTCTTCGGTTCATAACCATAGCCTACTAAGCTTCGGTTAAATAATAATTCTTTATAAATACTACATGACTTTAATTAGTTTCAGTATTTTTCATAAGTAAAGAGTATCAGTCAATAAAGGATACCAAGTCCTAAGATCCAAAAGGAAAGGAAGCAACAACAGGAAATTATTTTATTAGATTTTACTTTTGTTTTGCCTTCAGCTGACTGATACCTTAATATATATCTCTGTGCTATCTAGATTCATCAAGTTAACCACTTGAGGATCAAGATACGTAACACGATGTATACAGACAAAACACACATAACAAAGCCACTCCAACACCTTCCTCTCTCTCCAACACCCCTTCTCCCCTCTCAACACTCTTCTCTGAGCTATTGCCGATAAAAATGGCATGTTCAGTCCTGTAAAGAATCGTAAGATTCAGAGTCGTAAAGATTCCAGGACGAGCTCATCAGCGGCGGATCCCCAGATCGACCGTGGTGATTGTCACCTAAAACATCTACAAAACAATGCCGATCAGGAGATTGGCAGAACGTTTGGTAGTGACACCTCCTTTGCTCTCGTCCTCCCATTTTCTATACCTCTCCGTTCACTTCCGCTTCTCCTTCCTGTTCCTCCTTCTCCTCAGTCTCATCCTCCAGTTGCTCATCTTCCTTAATTTCCTCTGTCTCCTCCTTCACTTTTTGTTCTAATTTCTCCTCCTCCTCATACTCAAGTCTCATCCTTCAGTTATTCTTATTCCTCCATTTCCTCTTCTGCCTTCACTCCTTCCTCCTCCACCTCTTTCGCTTCCTGCTCTATTTTTTCCTATATTTCCTTTTTCTCTTCCACATTCTATTCCTTAGCAACCTCTTGCTTCTTTCCTCCTTCTCTTCTTACTTCTCCTCCCCTTCCTGTTTCACTTCCTCTTCCGCCTCCAGTGATCCTGCATGGGTTATTACCTCGTAATATCATAATATTGGAGGCCTGGTGTATAGCTAGGAGAAAGAGAGAGAGAGAGAGAGAGAAAGAGAGAATGTTTCTCAACGGCACTGACTGACTAATATAACTATTCCTTTGGTTCGAACTCTCTCTCTCTCTCTTATATATATATATATATATATATATATATATATATATATATATATATATATATATATATATATATATATATTACCAGGTGGTAATACAGACGAATTTTTAAATCACGTCATATGTATTATCTAGTCTTAGCCACAGGAATAAAATGGTATATCTGATGGGAATTTATAATATGAACCTCTTGAATACTAATTGTCATAGTGTCACTTCAGATTTTCCCGAGTTGATGTTTTAATATTAATTTCACCACTCATAAACAGACCTACAAGGATTACTGCTACTCTTATAGATAATATTTTATGTAATAATATTAATAATTATCCAATATTTTCTGTCAATGTTAGCAAATGTACTACTCATGATAATGATTGCAGAACTCGGCGTATATACAGCAATTAAAACATATATTATGTTCCTTCCAACAACCAACTATACTCCTAAAATCGATTAATGAAATTTACAAACACATGTGGCAGTTCGTGGATTCGAATCCAGGATGCTCACACCGAAAATCAACACCTTATGCATCGCACCACGAAGACAGTTAAAGAATGGTGGACACTGCCTACGATTTATTATGCAACTTCGAATTCTGCATATCAATCTAAGCATGTACACACATCCCAACTGCAACTCACGTAGGCTATGCATATGTGAATGGAAAGAGCAATTAATGGGGCCTTAACCACTAGGGAAGTCCTCTCGATAAATTACCCCTGAACCAATATCAATTATTATGTTCCTTCCAACAACCAACTATACTCCTAAAATCGATTAATGAAATTTACAAACACATGTGGCAGTCCGTGGATTCGAATCCAGGATGCTCACACCGAAAATCAACACCTTATGCATCGCACCACGAAGACAGTTAAAGAATGGTGGACACTGCCTACGATTTATTATGCAACTTCGAATTCTGCATATCAATCTAAGCATGTACACACATCCCAACTGCAACTCACGTAGGCTATGCATATGTGAATGGAAAGAGCAATTAATGGGGCCTTAACCACTAGGGAAGTCCTCTCGATAAATTACCCCTGAACAGTTCTATACTGCCTTACAAGGTATTGATTGGTTAGAAGTACTAACAAATAATAATTGTCAACATGCCTTTACTACATTTCACAAATTATATACTGAATGTTTTGAAGCTATCTTTCCTATAATATCGATTAAGAATAAATATCGTGACAGAAAACCATGGTTGACGAAGGGTATAAAACAAACTATTAAGGACAAAAATAAACTTTACATAATCTCTATTAAACGTACATTTGTCTATCTATCTATCTATTGTCTGACGCCGTGATCCCCGAAGGGGTGGTCAATAAATATGTTTCAAATAAGAAATTATTACAGTGTGATGCGTGTAGCTGAAAGGAAACGCTATGAGGAGTTATATGGTGGGGTCACACATTCACGTATATTGCTCCCGTCCGGCGTATCGCCAATTTATGTAAAGACACGAGTAGTTTCTGCCGTTGAACGCCCGTTCTTCCACGTCTATTGCACTTCCCGACAGACTTAGCGTAACAGGGCCAGTGTTACGTCAGACGTAATAGAGTCGTATTGAACTACGTACGTGTTTGCGGGAACACAGGCCACGCCCATGCCACGCCCCCTCAAGACCGCCCATGCCACGCCCCCTCAAGACCGGCGTAGATGAGGCCGCACGTCTTGGGATTTGTTAGGTCGTACCTGGACCGGTTCTGGCCAATCGTAGGCACACCCCGTCTGACCAAACACAGACAAAGACAGTCTTTGTCAACCACGTAGGTCTGGGTTGGAATCTGGGAACTACAAAAGGGCAGGAATGGCCACACCATTCCCATTCCCAGTCCTTCATCGGCACCATGAACAACATCGAGGAATTCATCCTGGAGGAGTAACATCGAGGAATTCATCCTGGAGGAGTAACCCGCTGAGTGCCAGCCAATTTTGACGGTGTGCTTCTGCCAGTGCCATATTTTTTTTTTTTTTTTTGGCTAAATCTATTAAGTTGGGAGAGAAATGGTAAAAAAAAACACTCCCCTCGCCAGAAATCAGGTCCCCGATGGTCCCGAAAGTAGCTGAAAAGACACTATAGACTACAGAGACTTTTATGGTATCGGAATGTATGGGTGGGAGGGTGGTTTTGGGGTTGGTTGGGGGAAGGCAGAAGGGTAAGAGACTTGTCACACAAATATGGAACCGATTGGTGCAGTCGTTTCGCCGCCACGGATTTTCCTTTTTTTTCCTTTTCTTCGTACGGATACGCTAGAAGTGGGTGGTGGGAGGAGGTTGGGGGTGTGGTGGGGGGAAGGCAGAAGGGTAAGAGACTTGTCACACAAATATGGAACCGATTGGTGCAGTCGTTTCGCCGCCACAGATTTTCCTTTTTTTTCCTTTTCTTCGTACGGATACGCTAGAAGTGGGTGGTGGGAGGAGGTTGGGGGTGTGGTCGGGGGAAGGCAGAAGGGTAAGAGACTTGTCACACAAATATGGAACCGATTGGTGAAGTCGTTTCGCCGCCACAGATTTTCCTTTTTTTTCCTTCTGACGGGACCGACAGTCAGCGAGTGGGTGGGAGGAGGGATTTGGGATTTTTGTGGTGGGTAGCCTAAAGGGTAAGGTACATGTGGTAAAAATATGAAAGCCATAGGTGCAGTCGTTTCGCTGCTACGATTTGTTTTCGGCAGGGTGCAGAGGGTGGCAGGGTTGGCTTGTTGGTTGCTGCTCCGGTGTGGTGAGAGGTGTGACTGGAGGGTCCCTCTCTGGTCCCGTTGTCCCCTCGTACAACGGTGCCGCGTCTTCCCGCCAACCCGCAGTGCGGCGGTTCTGCCAGATGCGGCCTAACTAACGTATACTTCCACGTTCGACTGGAACTTTCTACGATTTGACGAGAGCAGCTCTCGTCTGACGGGGTAGCTGCTACGTCTGACGAGGCTGCTCTGGTCAGACGGCCGTGGTGGCCAGGTCGGTCGTAAGTGTTCCCGTCTTTTGACATGAGGGCGAGCCACGTTCCTGATTCAACTCGAATCAGCAACCGCGCGGCCTTGGCCGCACCCACAACATTCCCGACCCACGTGGGCTACTTGTTTCTACTCGCGCCATGCGAGAGTCCCCCCCCCCCCCCCCCCCCCCCCCCCCCCGACTGGCCGTAATTTCATTTACGTTTTGCGTATTATGCCATTACGTTTTACGTAATCGGTTGCCAACTACCAATATACCTTCGTTTACAACAGACGGGAGCTGACGGGAGCAATATACGTGAATGTGTGACCCAACCATTATTTAGAATAAATACAAATAATTTGAGAACATCATGGGACATATTAAGGGATTGAATTAATAGGTCGAGAAAACCCACTACAAATAATACATTTGTAATTAATGATGTAGAAGTAAGTGATCCAAAAATTATTGCCGACAATTTTAATGAATATTTTGTTAATGTTGGACCTAACTTAAGTAGGCTAATCCCATCTACTAACAGATCCTGTGTGTGTGTGTGTGTGTGTGTGTGTGCGTGCGTGTGCATGTGTGAGTATTCTTGATATGTTGTTTGAGCGTGGGCCAGTTATAATTACCATTATTGTGTCTAGCCATAACACCTTCACATTCCGGCAATAGTTACGTAGTCCCCGGCGGTATGTAACACACCACTAAAGATCCATGTCAGTAATACACTTAATGGCTCCTCTCAACAACATTCCAAATCATCTGGCTCTCCATCATATATATATATATATATATACCGATACAAATAATAACACGTGGATGCATGTATCATGCAACATCCTTAAATAGACAAGTATACAATATTAGTGTATCTTTAAAAAAAATCCACTGTACACAGTCATAATAACTTCAATAATAATGAAACTCCCCTGTGTTTGGTGATAACGCATACGAGCCATGGCGTGTGGCAGGAGGACCATTTCAGGGACTGGCTCACGTGTTTAAAATCCTCGGGTAGCCTAATATCCTTCAATACAACGCTTATGCAACCAACCTTAAATGCCACCGCTGCTTCATCCGTCCGTCCGTCCGCCCGCCCGTATTTCAGTGATAGTAGAAGCACTCGCGCACGCAAAGTATACGAACACAAAGCATAAACACTCAACGCGTCCTTCCACCCCCGCGGCGAGAAGGAGAAGGAGAGAGGGAGAGTGTGGGGGCGAGATGAGCAGCCGAAGGTCAATAATACGTTAAGATGTATTACTCGACCATCTTGCTAATTTCCATTTGTCGGCTTTAAACACCACACCACAAACGTATGTACAGTATCTCTCCCCAAGTCCTCTAATACACAAAACGCCGCTTATAACACCAATATATGCATCAATCGAGCCGTAATTAATATTTCAAAAGAGGGTGAAGGACCGTGCTAATGTCAAGATCGTGCCGTGATACTACCAAGCCAGACCACCATGCCTACAGAAGCCAATATCAATACATAAAACACGTGTTATGACCCGTAGTGCATCATGTGGTCCTAGGCGTCACATTACCCGCAATACCCAACCTTCCTTAACTAATTATAATTCAATAGACGGGAAATACCTTGTCTGCAGCTTGCTTACAGAGAGGGAACACACTTGTTAACGCAAAATCATCAAAGTATATTTACCTGAATTGAATGTTTGTAAATATTATTGATAGGCATTAAGGCAAGCGCAGGTTATCATGCATCTGGTTACTAGGCTTGGGGAGACACGTATCCTTACCTCTCCCTATCTTCCTTGTTCCTCCCCACCCTCCGCCCTTCCCACTCTTCCCCCCTCTCCACTCTTCTCCCCTCTCCACTCTTCCCCCCTCCCAACTCCCCACTCTCATCCCTCTCACATCCTTCTTTCTCTGATTTTCTCCATTTCTAACTAGTCTATACATTTATTTAAGCGATTTCCAAGCCCCGGCAAAAATATTCACTTTCAACTGATACCATGTAGCCTACGTCAGATTGCCAGAGGGATCGGAGGGTGGGAGAAAGCCTTAATATTTGCTATCCTGTCTTTTCACTATTCCTTATTCTCAGGGTTACTATCTCTAATTTAGGATTAAGTCCTGGCCATCTCACTGAGATCGTAATATCTGTGTGGCCAGTGTATATTATGTAAATCTCATTTCACGATCTTCATTTCTTCCCCCTCCTTTCCTTCTTTTCTTCCTCCTTCTCCCTTCCTTTTCTCTTCCTCCTCCCGCTCCTCTTCACTTCCTCCTCTTACGCGGCCGCCTCCTCCGCAACGCAGTCACAAAAATTATACCTAGATTGCGAGAAAAAAAAAAACATACGAGGAGCATCTAAAAGAACTAAATTTGTTTAGTCTAACCAAACGCAGATTGAGAGGTGATCTAATAGAGGTTTTCAAGATTTTTAAGGGATTCAGCAACCTAAATGTAAGTGATTACTTCACAATCAACCTATCAACTTCACTATAAACAATGGTAAGAATATAGGAAAGCGATTTCATTCTATTGAAGCAAAACACTTCACACGCCAGCGTTAGCTGGAGGGAGTGGTGGGTGGGGAGTAGCCTTTTGCTTTACTATCCTTATTATTTGTTTTACCTAGTAGTAAGTAGCTTAGTAATGTAGATATCCAAACTGCCCCGTAAGGACCAATAGGTCTGTTGCAGTTTTTAAGTCCTTTGTATACTGTCATCCACCACTACTGTACCCCCCCCCCCCACTACTGGCATCCACCACTACTGTCATCCACCACGACTGTCCCCCCCCCCCCCACTACTGGCCTGCACCACTACTGTCCTCCCCCCCTACTGTCCCCCCCCCACTACTGGCATGCACCACTACTGTCATCCACCACTACTGTCCCCCTCCCACTACTGTCATCCACCACTACTGTCATCCACCAGTATTATCATCCACCAATGTCATCCACCACTATTGTCATCCACCAATGTCATCCACCACTACTGGCATCCACCACGATTGTCATCCATCACTGTCATCCACCACTACTGTCATCCACCACTATTGTCATCCACCAATGTCATCCACCACTACTGTCATCCACCACTATTGTCATCCACCACTATTGTCATCCACCACCACTGTCACCCACCACCACTGTCATCCAACACTATTGTCATCCACCAATGTCATCCACCACTACTGTCATCCACCACTACTGTCATCCACCACCACTGTCATCCACCACTACTGTCATCCACCACTATTGTCATCCACCAATATCATCCACCACTACTGTCATCCACCACTACTGTCATCCACCACTATTGTCATCCACCAATGTCATCCACCACTACTGTCATCCACCATGACTGTCATCCACCACTATTGTCATCCACCAATGTCATACACCACTACTGTCATCCACCACTACTGTCATCCACCACTACTGTCATCCACCACTATTGTCATCCACCACCACTACTGTCATCCACCACTATTGTCATCCACCACTATTGTAATCCACCACTGTCACCCACCACTACTGCCCCCCCCCCCTACCACTGTCATCCACCACCACCAAAACTATCACCCACCACGACCAACACCACCACCACACCGTCACTCACAAACGACCAAGCATCATCGTTATTAGTAATTCCCAGACTTTTTAACTGCCAATTTCTAGCAGAGTCGTTAAGTCGTGTGTGCCCACTGCCAGTACCACATGCCAGTAACTTGTGGACGTTTCCTAATATCATGGTCTATAAATTCAAGTTTACTCAACAAGTTTACACATTTATCTTGAGGGGAGGGGGGGGGGGGGTTTCTGGGGGATGTTTTTCTAAGCTTGATGGATGTCTAGCGAGGGACAAAGAATTTATTAATGACTGAATTTATAGGTCATAAAAGCAGTCAGTGTCCCCTTAAGGAAGTTAATTTGAGCTGTCAGAAATCGTAAAGGCACAAGGTTAGTGATGGCCATGCAAATAAAACGACAAGAGGCAACTAGAAATACTAAACACGAGTCGGTAAATGTAAAAAAGAGTGAAGGGTACAAGACCTGGAAACATGAGAGAGAGAGAGAGAGTATATAATTTTTCCTTCATCCTCATAAACAACACGGAAGATTAGATCTATGGCCATATCGGTTAGGATACACACAGTAAATATGATTTTATTGTTGAGCTGGGCATTTAGGCGGCTCTGGATCGTTCTAAATTAGAGACTTGCCCTGACATAGTAGGGTTTAAATTCCAAAGAGGGTGGGGCGAGTTGACTGGGGGCTAGACAGTTTCCGCGATACAGTTGCCCAAATAAGTCGTGTCGCCGCTGTCATTACGTTTTGCTCTGTGTGTGCTGTATTTATGTCTGTCAGATGTTGAATAGGGTCTGCATAGATAGGAACAAGTTTGTATATCTCATTCGAAACGATGAATGAATTATTAGATAGTGTTGATACCAATTATTGATAGAAATATACTTAGTGCCACAACATGACTTATTTGGCCGACTGTACCTGTCATTGGTATAGGGCGGTTGTATAACCTTGGCCATTCTAATATCTTGTAGGGTAATATTCAACCCAGACCTTTGTAACAATTTCTATTGTAATATTCGCCCAGAGCGGGGTTAGTCTTCATTTAGGTTTTATTCAATTTGAGGGATGGTATTCATGGTGCTGGTGTTATTCACATGGATGGTATTCATGGTGCTGGTGTTATTCACATGGATGGTATTCATGGGGCTGGTGTTATTCACTGGGATGGTATTCATGGGGCTGGTGTTATTCACAGGGATGGTATTCATGGTGCTGGTGTTATTCACATGGATGGTATTCATGGTGCTGGTGTTATTCACAGGGATGGTATGGTATTCATGGGGCTGGTGTTATTCACATGGATGGTATTCATGGTGCTGGTGTTATTCACATGGATGGTATTCATGGTGCTGGTGTTATTCACAGGGATGGTATTCATGGGGCTGGTGTTATTCACATGGATGGTATTCATGGTGCTGGTGTTATTCACATGGATGGTATTCATGGGGCTGGTGTTATTCACAGGGATGGTATTCATGGGGCTGGTGTTATTCACAGGGATGGTATTCATGGTGCTGGTGTTATTCACATGGATGGTATTCATGGTGCTGGTGTTATTCACAGGGATGGTATTCATGGGGCTGGTGTTATTCACATGGATGGTATTCATGGTGCTGGTGTTATTCACATGGATGGTATTCATGGGGCTGGTGTTATTCACAGGGATGGTATTCATGGGGCTGTATTTATTCACAGGGATGGTATTCATGGTGCTGGTGTTATTCACATGGATGGTATTCATGGTGCTGGTGTTATTCACAGGGATGGTATTCATGGGGCTGGTGTTATTCACATGGATGGTATTCATGGTGCTGGTGTTATTCACAGGGATGGTATTCATGGTGCTGGTGATATTCACATGGATGGTATTCATGGTGCTGGTGTTATTTACAGGGATGGTATTCATGGTGCTGGTGTTATTCACATGGATGGTATTCATGGTGCTGGTGTTATTCACAGGGATGGTATTCATGGTGCTGGTGATATTCACATGGATGGTATTCATGGTGCTGGTGTTATTCACATGGATGGTATTCATGGTGCTGGTGTTATTCACAGGGATGGTATTCATGGTGCTGGTGATATTCACATGGATGGTATTCATGGTGCTGGTGTTATTCACATGGATGGTATTCATGGTGCTGGTGTTATTCACAGGGATGGTATTCATGGTGCTGGTGATATTCACATGGATGGTATTCATGGTGCTGGTGTTATTCACATGGATGGTGCGTAATACATAAGTGCAAGGAATTTCGATGTGAGTATCCTAGGTTCGAGTCCTTGGAGTGCCACATGTATTTGTTGATTTCATTAATTGAGTTTAGAAGTGAAGTTGGTTGGTGAACAAATATAATAATCATACACGCTGAGGAATGTTTTACTATTGTTATTATTAAAGATACCATTATACAATATATGTCTGGGACCTAAAACAGTCTCTGTGGCTCCTGTTATTGGTGGGCTTGGTTACATTCAACTTGGGATATTATTTATATATATTTTGATTTTAACTTCCAACTCTGCAACAAACAGATATATAGGTAGATGCTAGTAGATTAGACAAATTAAATTAAATTATAGAGATATATAAATTTGGTAGATACAGCAAGATATATCTATAATAATAAAGGTCAATGTCTGTCTGTCTGTCTGTCTGTCAGTTACCCGACCTACCCGACTTTTGTTACTAAACTCCTCCCACAGTTTTGGTGCCAGGTGGGAGTGTGGGGCACCGTTGGAAATCCCAGGCTTTGGAGATGGTTTTAAGCGAGATTAGTGGAAATCAGAGACACTTTTGTTTAATAAAATTTTCGGCAGAACTTATGTAGTATACGGGAGCGAAAAAATGCGAAAACAAAATGCCGTTTGGGGCAGAAGGAGGCTTCCGATCGAAAAGGTGTATGGAACGAAAGTTGTTCGCAGCCCCCCGAAATGGGGGTACGGATGAGGTCAGATCCAAAATCGGAGGTCATATAGCGGCCAAAATCGAGGTCGCCGTTTAATGCGGCACAGGGAGGTCGAAGCCGGTGATTATGGTAGTAGTAGTATTGTGATGATTGTGGTAGTACTGATTGATGATGGTGATTATGGTAGTGGTAGTAGTAGTGATGGTGATTATGGTGATTACCCGGGCAACGCCGGGTACCTCTGCTAGTATATATATATATATATATATATATATATATATATATATATATATATATATATATATATATATACTGTATATATAGAGATAGAATAATACATAACGCTAGATATACAGTATAGAAAGCTAGACAGAGCCATATATAAAGCTAGAGATATATACAAAGATAGATATATATAAGATATATATATATATATATATAAATAGATATATACAGAAAGATAAAGGTATATAAAGAGATCGACATATATAGAAATGTAGAGGCATATAGAAAGTTGGAGATATTTAGAAAGCTAGAGACATACAGGAAGCAAGAGGCATATAGAAAGCTAATAGATATATAAAACTATAACACTAAGGTTAAGCTAATTGGACTATAGTTACTAGGTAAAGATTGGCTGCTTTTCATAAATATCGGTGTTACGTTAGCGAGTGTCCACTCATCAGGCATAGTCCCGGACTGCAAGGATTTATTGAAAACCAATGGCAGTGGTTTGGAGAGCTCACATTAAGATCAATTTAGAACTCTAGGTGAGATTGTGTCGGTTCCTGGCGACTTATTTAACTTGAGGTTGTCCAATAATTTCAATACTTCTCCCTCTATAATGCTGATATTGCTTAGAACATCAGAATTGCCTATCTGAACTGGCGATTCTGTACGGATATCACTAAGGTCTTTTGTTGTAAAAACTGATGCAAAAAAGGTATTGAGGGCATTAATCATCTGTTCTTCGTCTATGGTGCAATGTCCGATGTTAAATACATATTGCAAGTTAGATATACACAGAAAGCTAAAATACATATAAAGCTAGATAGATACACGTATAATATACAGGTAGAACTATATAAAAAGGTAGACATATTTCTCCCAAGGTATATACATGGTATACTAAATATATATATATATATACCGGTATATATATATATATATATATATATATATATATATATATATATATACCGGTATATATATATATATATGTGTTTCTAATCTCTCAGTGGGGTTCGAACCGCCACTGCCGTGGTGTAGTTGATTAAATCGTCGGCTATCGTCCTGACGGTCGGCGGTTCGAACCCCACTGAGAGATTAGAAACATTTAGTGACTCACGTGTATTTGTGATATATACTCAATATATACTGTATATATATATATATATACAAAGATCGAAAGATAGATAAATATATAGGTTGATAGACAGGGTTATATAGAAATATAGAGCTATAAAGAAAGCTAAATACGGTACTCACAAGCTGCATGGTGTCATAAGCCCACTGGAAGTAGATAAATAGATAGAAAGATAAAGATAGAAGAATAGAATGATAGAGATTTACAAGAGAGTTTGAGACAGTACTCGTATACACATAGATTAGATAGATAAACCAATATATATATATATATATATAAAGTTAAGGGGGGTCACCATTTTTGTTTTATCTTTCTCTCTTTCCCTGGCTAGTATCCATTCGGCCCCATTCAGCCAACTGTTCTAAGACGTTTATCCCCATCCACGTGTCAATTTCTTCCTAGCGAGCGATAGCGATTCAGCATTGTATGGAGAAATCCGGCTTCGCCGGAAACATTTTTCTATCGAAAAATGCACAAATTTAGCTTGCTGTAAAACAAAAATATATATGTATGCTGGCTCGCTACCGCTCGCCAGGAAAATATTGACACCTGGATGGGGGTAAACGTCTTAAAACAGTAGGCTGAATGGGGCCGAATGGATAGAAGCCAAAGAGAGAGGGAGAGAATGAGAGAAAAAAAAAGCGAGGTGGGCTCCCTTAAACAAGGTACTCCCACAGGCTGCATGGTGTACTAAGCCCCTGGAATTACTCGTCCTTGTCCAATATATTTCTCGCCTTTTGTCCCGGCTGAGCTGACCCATGGACCCTATCGGAAATATCCCTATCGGAGTATCCCTTTGTACTCCTTTGTAGGTACACTCACCGATAGGTAAAGGTGGTACACATTTTCTTGAACAATTCTGATACGCTGACGAAATATATTGAAACATTCCCTTTAAACACATGCTCCAGTCAAAGTTTTACCTCGATCAATGTTCACTGCTTAGAGTTAATCATATACTGTATAATTATGTGCATCAGCTATTCATACAGTAGGATACAGTCATACCTAATCGTCAATGTATATATATATATATATATATACCGGGTATATATATATATATATATATATATATATATATATATGTGTGTGTGTGTTTTATGTACATATTATCAAATGGACATGAATACAGTGGAGAGAATACAGCGGAGAGTAACAAACATGATTCCTAGTCGTACAAACTACAAAGAACGTCTATAAGAGTTGAATAATTTCAGTTTATCAAAGCGCAGGCTAAGAAGTGTTCAAGTGTTTAAAATTATTAAAAGTATTGACAATATGGATGTCAACAAATACTCCACAATTGATCAATCAAATTACACAAGAGGAAATGGTTGTACGACAATTGGAAAGCATTTCACTCACACGAGGCGAATATTTTGTTTTTTTCCAAGCGAGAGTGATAAGCTTATGGAATGGACTACCTAGTAATGGCATTGAGTGTAGTACTGTTCAAACTTTCAGAAATCGATTATATAAATATATCGCTCTTAATCCCCAATTAACTGCGATTATAAACGAATTGCGCCAATTGATGTTGCGCTAACCTCGCTTTTTTCACATAGGATAGGTAGTTTAGTTACAAGCAGCCTCGTAAAGATCAATAAATATGTTTTTGCTTGTTTTCCTCTGTACTACCACCCACACACACACCATTGTAAGTTTGTAACCTTCTTCTCCTACGTCCGTCATCTACAGTCCATATTATACAGTACAACCCTACAAGCTGCTGTTAGTGTGTGGTTGGTTACCTTCCATACATACACATTCTTCTCCTACGTCCGTCATCTACATATTATACAGTACAACCCTACAAACTGCTGTTAGTGTGTGGTTGGTTACCTTCCATACATACACCTTCTTCTCCTACGTCCGTCATCTACATATACAGTACAACCCTACAAGCTGCTGTTAGTGTGTGGTTGGTTACCTTCCATACATACACCTTCTTCTCCTACGTCCGTCATCTACATATACAGTACAACCCTACAAGCTGCTGTTAGTGTGTGGTTGGTTACCTTCCATACATACACCTTCTTCTCCTACGTCCGTCATCTACATATTATACAGTACAACCCTACAAGCTGCTGTTAGTGTGTGGTTGGTTACCTTCCATACATACACATTCTTCTCCTACGTCCGTCATCTACATATACAGTACAAGCTGCTGTTAGTGTGTGGTTGTTACCTTCCATACATACACATTCTTCTCCTACGTCCGTCATCTACATATTATACAGTACAACCCTACAAGCTGCTGTTAGTGTGTGGTTGGTTACCTTCCATACATACACATTCTTCTCCTACGTCCGTCATCTACAGTACATATTATACAGTACAACCCTACAAGCTGCTGTTAGTGTGTGGTTGGTTACCTTCCATACATACACATTCTTCTCCTACGTCCGTCATCTACAGTACATATTATACAGTACAACCCTACAAGCTGCTGTTAGTGTGTGGTTGGTTACCTTCCATACATACACATTCTTCTCCTACGTCCGTCATCTACAGTACATATTATACAGTACAACCCTACAAGCTGCTGTTAGTGTGTGGTTGGTTACCTTCCATACATACACATTCTTCTCCTACGTCCGTCATCTACAGTACATATTATACAGTACAACCCTACAAGCTGCTGTTAGTGTGTGGTTGGTTACCTTCCATACATACACATTCTTCTCCTACGTCCGTCATCTACAGTACATATTATACAGTACAACCCTACAAGCTGCTGTTAGTGTGTGGTTGGTTACCTTCCATACATACACATTCTTCTCCTACGTCCGTCATCTACATATACAGTACAAGCTGCTGTTAGTGTGTGGTTGGTTACCTTCCATACATACACATTCTTCTCCTTCTTTACCCAACTTTTCCTCATCCTCCTTTCTTCCCACCTCGTTTGTTTGTTCTCTCTCTCCCTCTTTCTCTGGGTTGTATTCATTCGGCCCCATTCAGCCTACTGTTTTAAGACGTTTACCCCCTTCCAGGTGTCAATATTTTCCTGGCGAGTGGTAGCGAGCCAGCATATGTATATTTTTCTTTTGACAGCAAGCTAAATTTGTACATTTTTCGATAGACAAATTTCTCCGGCGAAGCCGGATTTCTCCATACAATGCTGACTCGCTGTCGCTCGCCAGGAAAAAATTGACACCTGGATGGGGATAAACGTCTTAAAACAGTTGGCTGCATGGGGCCGAATGGATACAAGCCAGAGAAAGAGAGAAAGAGAAGAAAAGCAGGTGACCCCCCTTAACCCTTCTCCTTCCATCTCCCCTTTCTGCTATCCCTACCTCATATCTCTCTTATCTTCCCTCCCTTCTCTTCTACCTCATATCTCTCTTATCTTCCCTCCCTTCTCTTCTACCTCATATCTCCCTCTTCCCACACCTCCTCTTTCCACTACCAAACCACCTCCTCCTCCTTTTTGACAATATCTTCCTGATTCTCATTGGTGGTGTAATGGTTAAGGTGTCTACAAATCTGTGTGTGATAACCCGGGTTCGAATCCTGGTGGATCACATATAGGCTTTCATTAATTTCATTGGAGGTGTTTGGTGTTGTGGTGAAATTAATAGAAACATAGATTACTATATTCTAGTTCTTCTACTTGAACTCCTTTACCTCCTCTTCTTCCTCCCCACGTCCATATATGTTATAATTGTTGGTCGTAATACTTTGCCATATAAACTGTATGTATCCTACATCAAATACAAAAAAAAACATCCATTAGATCCCCCTTCTAGATTAATTTGTGCATTTTTCGGTAGAAAAATTTCCCGGCCGAAGGTCGGTTCTTCCTACATTACAGGCTCACTATCGTTCGCCAGGGAAAAAATCGACACCTAAATAGCACGAAAGGTCTAAATATTGACGAAGAAATGGGGCGAAATGTGGTAAAATCGCCAAACTAATGGGCCGAACGTCTTAAAATCTCGAAACTAATGGTGCTAAACACGAGGGAAAAAAGGGGCCAGAAAAATGGCCCATGCCCCCTTAATGTAATCCCTCCTCACAATAGCAGACAGTGGAGGTGCAGTAGATCACCGTCTATTTACAATTTGAATGTTATAATCTGCTCAGCATGATCGAGCTGATTACACTGGTTACAGACAACACTCATAACCACAGCTGCTCCATCAGTATATATAATCAACATTTATTGCATACATTACACACAAATGGAGGTGTAACAAAGAGCTTTAAGGGGAGATGGTTCACTTATTGGTCGATTTTTTCATATAATATTTATGTTTCTAGTTTCCTTGCTAGACTTCCATCAAACTTAAAAAGACGCCACCTAGACCCCCCTCTCAAAGATAAATTTGTACATTTTTCGGTAGAAAAATGTCCTGGCCGAAGTCCGGTTCCTCTAAAATTACAGGCTCGCTATCGCTCGCCAGTAAAAAATCGACACCTAAATGAAAAAAAAAGGTCTTAAAATTGAAAGAAATGGGGCGGAAGTTAATACAATCGCCAAACTAATGGGGCTAAAGATGAGAGAGAAGGGGGCCTAGAAAAGTGGCACAATGTCCCCTTAATCGTCGACACTTACCTTACATGGCCTCTAAGAACAAGAACGTTACTAACGTATGTAGATACCATGTCATGTGGAGTTCTTTCTTAAACAACACAATAATACAGTTAAATAAATGCATAATTATATTAAACTGAAGCGTTGTTAATTGAGTGTGCCTTCTCTCTCTCAGTCTCACTCTCTCTCACACACACAGACACACACACACACACACGCAGCCCGTAGCCTAGTAGGTAGAGCTCTCGTTTCACACACGAGGGGTCGGGGGTTCAATCCCCGGCCGGGCGGAGACAAATTGGGCTTGTCTCCTTTCATGTGTTAGCCTCAGTTCACCTAGCTGTAAAATAGGTACCTGGAATAAGTGGACGACGTTGTGACGTCCCATCTGGGGTTGGCAAAAATGGTACAAGGCGAGATGGGTATCATATGGTTCACCTAAGCTGATGGCTACCTAAGCCTTCGGGCGATACAAAGGAGTACAAAGGAGTACAAAGGAAATCAAGCAACAACAGATCTAGTGACCCTTCTAGGTTGCTTGTCCTCCAAAACACTGAGGATCAAGTGTCCAAACAGTGGTTTAGAGTGGGTAAGGGAACATTGGAAAGGGAATTACTGCCCTGGAACTAATGTCCGTGGCAGGATTAGGAAGTTAGTAGGGGACAGATGGGTTAGTAACTGAGGGGGGGATAAAATAAAGTTATTCATTTACAAACGCAGTCAGTCGCGGGTTTGATGCGAGATATTTGTCTAGGCGGAGTTTAAATGAATCAACGGTGATGCAGTCTATAACGTTTCGGGGAAGCCCATTCCACAAGTTGACAACTCGATTGAAGAAGAAATTCTTAGATTCGTGTGAGTTAAAAGATTTACCAATAATTTTGCAACCGTTTCCCCGCGTGTAATTAGATTGGTCGATAGTGAAGTACTTACTACAGTTCATATTGTCGATGCCTTTGATGATTTTGAACACTTGAATTAAGTCCCCTCTTAATCTGCGCTGGGTTAAAGGAAATAGATTTAATTCTCTAAGACGCTCTTCGTATGGTTTGTTCTTTAGGCTAGGTATCATTTTGGTAACTTTACGTTGAACTCGTTCTAGCTTGTTTATATCTTTTTGGTAATAAGGGCACCAGGATTGAACGCAGTATTCCAGAAGAGGGCGGACTAATGAATTGTAAAGGGTTAGGATAACTTCTTTGGATTTATGCTCAAATGACCTGCCTATAAAGCCAATTATTTTGTTTGCCTTCTTAACAACTTCTGAACATTGTTGACTCGGTTTTAGGTTACTCGATATTGTTACTCCCAGATCGGTTTCTCTGTTTACATTCTTAAGCTGAGTGCCATTCATCGAATAGTTTGCTTTCTCATTTAGGTATCCGATATGTAGTACTTTACATTTATCCGCATTGAAACTCATTTGCCAAATTTGGGCCCAACATGACAATTTATCTAGATTGTGTTGCATATCGTCAACTTGTTCTTTTGAGAGTACGCTATTTGCAATTTTTGTATCGTCAGCAAATTTTGAGATTGTACAGGTGAGACCCTCATCTATGTCGTTGATGTAAATTAGAAAGAGAATTGGTCCTAGTACCGATCCCTGGGGTACCCCGCTACTTACATTGGTCCATTTTGATGCCTTACCGTTTATGACTACTCTTTGCTTTCTGTCGCTGAGCCAATTTTCTATCCATTTCAACACACCGTCTTGTATTCCATGCGCTTTTAGTTTTAGCAGTAAACGTTTGTGGGGAACTTTGTCAAAGGCCTTTTGAAAATCAAGGTATATAATATCTACAGCTTTACTCTCATCGTAGAGGTTGAGGATATCGTGGAAGAAGTCTAAGAGGTTTGTTAAACAGGAACGTTTTTTACGAAAGCCGTGTTGAGTATCTTTAAGTATGTTATTTTCCTCTAAGTGATTTACGAGTCTGTCTCGTATGACCGTTTCTAGCATTTTACATACAACTGAGGTTAAGCTAATTGGACGATAGTTACTGGGTAGGGATTTGCTGCCTTTTTTGAATATCGGTGTTACGTTGGCTAGCTTCCACTGATCGGCCATAGTTCCAGACTGCAAGGATTTATTGAATAGTAATGTCAGTGGTTTAGAGAGCTCATTCTTAGCTTCCTTTAGAACTCTAGGCGAGATTGTATCAGGTCCAGGCGTTTTATTTACCTTGAGTTTATCTAAACAATTCAATACTTCTCTCTCTGTAACGGTGATATTGCTTAGAACATCTGAATTATCAATCTGAATCGGCGATGGTGTAGGGATATCACTGAGGTCTTCTGTTGTAAAAACTGATGCAAAGAAGGTATTGAGGGCATTACTCATTTGTGTTTCGTCTTTGGTGTATTCTCCATTTTCATCGACTAACGGTCCAACAGTTGAAGTAACGACTTTTTTCTTTCTGATATAACTATAGAATTCTTTCGGGTTTGTTTTACTTTGATTCGCAATATGTAACTCTAAGGTCTTTTTACTTTGCTTAATTAACTTTTTGGCTTTGCGTCGTAGCTCTACAAATTTCAGCCGTTCTTCGTCATTTTGTGAGGATTTTAATCTATCATTAGCAAATTTTTTAGCAAGCAGGCAGTTTGAAATATCTTTATTCCACCATTTGGGCTTATTATTATGGCCTGGACGCCGAGTTTTCGATGGTATGCAGTCTTGCACTGCTTTTAGGTAAGTGGCTTCGAATAACTTCCAAGATGTATTTATGTCGTTATTGTGAATTAAAAAGCTCCAGTCAGTTTCTTTAAACATAGCTCTAAGTTTATGGAAGTTTGCTTTCTTGAAATTAGGGACTTTTTCGATGCTACTATTTGGTTCGTTACTAGTAAACTTTAAAGTGAAAGTTATCGTACGATGGTCGCTGTTACTGAATTCATCACCAACATTCAAATTCTCTATTAATTCTTCTTTTGTTGCAAGTACAATGTCAAGAACGTTATTACCACGGGTCGGCGTTCCAACAAATTGATAAAGCGAACTCTCTTGCAAGTTCGTATACAAGTCATGTCCGGAGTGTGAAGTAAGAGTATCGCCCCACTTGGTCACAGGTAAATTAAAGTCACCAAAATTACGGTATCTTGTGAGTTACTTACATCTGCAATTTGTTCGTAAATTTCTCGGTCAGTTTGCACTGATTGAGCTGGAGGTCTGTATATTAATGCAAGTATTATTTTGGTACCTTTATTATTCTTTATTAGCACAAAAGATGCGTCGACGTTCACAATTTGAGGTTTTGACAAGAGGGTAGGGTTAAGACTTTCTTTGATATAAAGTAAAACGCCACCTCCATTTCGATTTATTCGGCTTTTCTCAAACATTACATAACCGGGAAGTGAATACTCTGCTAAAAAGTCTCTATCTTCTGTATTGAGCCAAGATTCTGTTATGCCAATCACATCATAATTTTCTGTAAACACTAGCTCCTCTAAATCTGAAAATTTATTGCGTATGCTACGAGCGTTTGCATAGAAAACCTTTAAATTTGTTATTTTAGAACTCACGGAACGCTCTTTAATAATATTTTTGGTTCTTGTCGGATCTACATTTATGTTCATGACTGTCCTCGGTCCTCGCTGTCTTCGGTCCTTATCGCTGGTGGTCCTCGGTTGCCTCTGTTTTTTTCTTGGCGTTGGATGATTTATGTCACTGCTGCTTCTTCTCGGATGGCGTTTTTTGATCCATGGCTGCGGACTGCTTCGTGTAGGAGACGACCCATGCGTGCTGAACCCACAGGGTTTAGATGAGTGCCATCCTTGCGGAACAGAGTAGGCTGGTTGTAGAAGTTGTCCCAGAGGTTGATGAATTCAACTTCTTCCCTCAGACACAAATGTTTTAGTCGGCTATTTGTGCTGAAAGCCTTGTCGTAGAATTTGTCAGGTGCGTCGATCTTGGGGAGAATGCCTGAGATGATGATATTCCTTGACTTGTTTTTATAGTGCTGGATCATCTTGCGATATTTCTCCATCAACTCTTCGGATCTGGTGCGCATGACGTCATTTGAACCAGCATGGATGACAAAAAGGGTATTTTCATTTGCATCCTTTGTGGTATCTTCGAAGGCTTCCACAATGTCGTCCAGTCCAGCTCCTGGGATGCAAAATCTTTTTCGTTGATTTGGGACTCTGTCGCAGAACTCTTCGACCTGTCCTCGTAGGATGGAATCCCCAAATACGGTACCGTCTATAGTGAGAATGGTACCATACAGATCCACCCTAAGCCTTCGTTTCCGATGTCGCCAATTGGCTAAAAATACAGACTACACACACATCCACAGCCATTCCAACGATACATATAACACCTACACATATAGGAGGCGGGAAATAACGAGCATGCTCACTCCCGCAATACAACTAGAGTTAGTACTAGAGTAAGTACACACACACTTCTCACATGGAATATAAAGTATGTTAACCCGTTGAGTACCAGCGACGTGTGTTATATTGTATTCTAGCTATATTTAGAAGATATTATGCAGCTTAGTAAGGATATGTGGTAGTCGAAAGGGTAGGTTAAGATAATTTGAACCCATATTATTGCTAGAGGTCCTTCCTAAGCTGAATACAATCGTGTAATAGTTGCCAGAATATGATAAAAGGAACGTCCCTGGTATTGAATGGGTTAACTAAAGAGATGGGACAACACGACGACTTTTCCCATCCCAAGTATAACTGTGCATGGTTGATTGATTGTCTAGGGACTCTAAGCCATGGGACGCGTTGTCTTCCCTAAGGTTTCCTCCACTCAAGGTTGTCAGTCACCAAAACCACTGAGTGACCAGGGTTAAATTCAGGGAGACGAGCCATGTTCTCATATAGCCCAAGGTACCACTCACAAACTATATCATCAGTATTAATCGAGTCATTTTCAGAGAGTAGCTGGTTTTGATACGAGATCATATCAACTGAAAGTATAACAATGAGTAGATTGGAGATTCATGAATTACTAATATAAAACTATATATTATATACAAAATAACAAGGTATGTGATGGAAATCTCATTTCGAGAAGTCTGGTTTTCATATGATAATCCTCCTAATCCCCTACCCACAATTCTTATTTAAGTTTTCACTTAACCTCCTCCTCTTTTTCATCTCACCCTCATTTTCCTCCTTTTCCCATTAGTCACCGTCCTCCTCTTATCATTACTATTATTCCTTCTCCTAGATCTTCCCATCATCCTCTCCTTCACCCCTCTGTATCCCTTGTACGTCTTGTACGTCCTCCTCCTCCTCCTTCTCCCCCAAGGCCAGTTTCCTCGCCTGCAGTGGGGGGAAAATAAAAACAGTCGCCCATTCAACTGGCCATTTCCTCATTGCGACACTCCACACCAGTCAGTTTTATGTGTGCGTCATTATTAGCCCTTGCCCCTGTGGCCTTGGCTTCTCCCAGGGGCACCAACCAGCCTTAAGGTGAGGCTGATGGACTGTTCAGGTTAAGGGGAAATGGGTCGTTTTTATGGTCCCCTTTCTCCCTCGTGTTAAGCCCCATATGTTTTGAGATTATAAGACTTTCGGCCCATTAGTTTGGCGATTTTAACACCTTTCGTCCCTTTTCGTTGTCAATGTTAAGACCTTTCGTGCCATTTAGGTGTCGATTGTTTCCTGGCGAGCGATAGCGAGCCTGTGATTTTAAGAGGAAACGGCCTTCGGACGGGACATTTTTCTACGAAAAATTTACAAATTTATCTTAAAGGGGGGGGGGGGGTCTAGGGGGTGTTTGTCTAAGCTTGATGGAGGTCTAGCGAGAAAACTAAGAAATAAAGGAATACATTAATTAATGGGAAAAAAAAAAAAAAAAAAAACGGTCTGTCTCCCCTTAACCCCGGGGCAAGAACTTGTAATGGTCGAACGATTGCTTGGTGGTGTTGCTCTTATTATTTTGGGTGGTGGTGGTGGGTGGGTTGGTAATTATTATTTTTTTTTTTTTTTGGAATCGGTGTTTGATGTTATTGTTTTTAATATATTCCTTATATTGATGTCGTTGAAGTATTCCTAATTATATTATACGAAGTTCAGTTAGTAAGATGTTGATAAGTCTTGTGAGCAGACAGACAGAGAGACAGACTTGCAGATACTCGGAAAGAGTCGAATATATACATTATTAGGATTATCCAATCTTCTTAAAAACTTGCATGTCAATCCAGTGACTAACCAATAAACATTAACATATCCTAAATATCGCTCAGTAACTTCTCATACTCATATTTGGGGGATCCAAAAAGGAGAGTAGGGGGCGGGTGCTTTATCCAATGTCAGCCAAACTTTTATGGGATCTGTACACACACCAAACGAAAGTGCTGACCAAGTCTCGTCAAAATCCCCTCATTCGTTTTCGAGATGTTTTGCGTATAAAGTGTATACCTCCTCCCTTACAGAGAGTGGGGGGGGTGGGGGGCACTCACCTTTCAACACACTCCCACCTCTATTGTTCTGTACAACTCTCTAACCCAAGATTGAACCGATTTTCCCAGTCTTCCTTCTATTCAACAAGTAAGCTTTGGAACTCTCTCCCTCAATCTGTTTTGCCCTCATCCTATGACTAATACTGCTTCAAGCTCAATGAGTCCAGACAGTTTGACTCTAACGTACTGTACCTTGAATTTGGCTCTGTCACTCTTTCAACTTTGGGGGAGACACTTGTTACAGGGAGCTATGTCTTTTGTCTCTTTAATTCACATAGATAAAAAGAAACACACACACACACACACACACACACACACACACACCCACACACACACACCCACACACACACACACCCACACACACACACACACACACACAGGAGTACAAACAATACCGATCATTTCACACCTCCGGGGCCAACGCACAGGTATAGTCTATTTGTGTCCAGGTGATGGTAAATTGAATCCTTTAGCATCTGATTTCTGGATTCTTACTGGCAAAATATGATACTGCTATGTCTCTGCGTTATAAATATGATACTGCTATGTCTCTGCGTTATAAATATGATACTGCTATGTCTCTGCGTTATAAATATGATACTGCTATGTCTCTGCGTTATAAATATGATACTGCTATGTCTCTGCGTTATAAATATGATACTGCTATGTCTCTGCGTTATAAATATGATACTGCTATGTCTCTGCGTTATAAATATGATACTGCTATGTCTCTGCGTTATAAATATGATACTGCTATGTCTCTGCGTTATAAATATGATACTGCTATGTCTCTGCGTTATAAATATGATACTGCTATGTCTCTGCGTTATAAATATGATACTGCTATGTCTCTGCGTTATAAATATGATACTGCTATGTCTCTGCGTTATAAATATGATACTGCTATGTCTCTGCGTTATAAATATGATACTGCTATGTCTCTGCGTTATAAATATGATACTGCTATGTCTCTGCGTTATATATTATTGCCAAGTGTTCATAATTATCGACATATTACGCTACAGAATCATGGTAATAGCGTAGTAATCAGGATGGAGAGATACCAGTTTATAATCACCTGGGAAAAAAGAAAAAAAATCAGAGTATAGTAATGGAGGCAGGACACGACTTTTGAGCTCGACTGTAGGAGGAATAGGCGAGGTACAGGTAAATAAATGACTTCACGCTGGTGTCTGTCGGGCAATAACTGTCTGCCCCTGAAAAAAGATGCCCTAACCAAAAAAAATAAAAAACAAAAAATAAAACACACACACACACCTTTCTGTCTGCCCCTAAGAAATGATGCCATATTAAAAGAAGTAAAAATAAAATAAAATAAAATAAGTCAAATACTAAAATATCACGGTGTAAGAGGTACTGTCGCGCGAAGTGACAGGACACGATCTGGGTAGACAGGTAGAGAAGGTTGGGAAAAATGGAGGGTATTAGTATGACGGAAAGGGGTGACGGAATGCGATGGGACGGGGAGGCTCGAAACACACATACACACACACACACACACAATACAGCTATCTTAATTATCTGCCTGACTTCATAATTATATGCCTTCCTACACTAATCTAATAATTAATATGTTCCCTCCACCAACCGACTTTACTCCTAAACTCAATTAATGAAATCAACAAATACATGTGGCAGTCCAGGGATTCGAACCTAGGATGCTCACACCGAAATTCAGTGCATTTATCCATTGCGCTACGAAGACAGTTAAGGAATGGTGGACAAGCCTACGATTTATTATGCAGTTTCGAATCCTGCATATCAATCTAAGCATGTACACACTTTCCAACTGCGCTATAGCCAAAACAAAAGGAAGAAACGCGTCCTCGGATACTAAAAGGGTAAACAAATGAAGAACGACGAAACAATGACCAAAACAAAATGACAGACCTACGTTATACATTATTAGGCTTGGCAATGAACAATAATAAGACAGACGCGGCAGAGAAAAGGATTGAAGACTGACAGTACGAATGGTTGACAAGATAATTATGCACTCAGTTTTACGATAATTGTTTGGAAGAAGTGTACGAATGGGGAAGAGAGAGAGAGGTTTACATATATTTACATAGATATACTGGCCACACAGACCTTACGATCCAAACGAGGTGGTGAGTACGACTTAATTCTAGTAGAGATGGCATATCCGATAGAAAAGGAAAGGATAGAACAGAGTACAAAGGAAATCAAGCAACAACAGATCTAGTGACCCTTCTAGGCTGCTTGTCCTCCAAAACACTGAGGATCAAGTGTCCAAACAGTGGTTTAGAGTGGGTAAGGGAACATTGGAAAGGGAATTACTGCCCTGGAACTAATGTCCGTGGCAGGATTAGGAAGTTAGTAGGGGACAGATGGGTTAGTAACTGAGGGGGGATAAAATAAAGTTATTCATTTACAAACGCAGTCAGTCGCGGGTTTGATGCGAGATATTTGTCTAAGCGGAGTTTAAATGAATCAATGGTGCTGCAGTCTATAACGTCTCGGGGAAGCCCATTCCACAAGTTGACAACTCGATTGAAGAAGAAATTCTTAGATTCGTGTGAGTTAAAAGATTTACCAATAATTTTGCAACCGTTTCCCCGTGTGTAATTAATTGATTGATTGATTGATTTTTATTGCCAATTGTGTACATACATAATATAGAATAATACATCATAATACATATATTTGAATGATTGGCATATATAGCTAGCTAAGCAAAAGCTCTATGTAGCTAGCCTTATAGACGTAAGTAAATATTTAATGCTAGGTTACACGGTTATTAAAAATATCCACAAAGCATATTTAGTTTAATCTTGAGAGTGTTATTACCAGTATCAGTGAAGGGACAAGGAGCCGTCAGGCACTAGCCCAGCCCTGCCCAGGCACCATAAACCTCCAGCAGTAACCACAAGGTGAGTGAAGTAACCGTCTATAGGGCAGGCAGTTTCACCCTTATGGTGCCCCACCATAGGCCTCATCTTCCATCTACCCCAAGGACCTGACCCTCGGTCTTTCAACTTCTCAAACAATTCTTACCATTATGAAGTACTTGCTATAAGGTCCATTTTCATTTCCCTCTCTCTAACCATTTAGGAAATACTTGCTACAAGGTCCATTTTCATTTATCTCTCTCTCTCTCTCTCTCTCTCTCCTTTTTATCCTTACCATCTTTCCATCCACTTTCAATCACCGCACTTAACTGTCTCATTGTTATTATTTTTTGGTTTTCTATAACTTCAGATCGTTTTTTATCATTTTAGTTATTTGTTTTTCTCTAACATCTTTCATACCCAACCAGGCCAGCCCCCTCTCCAGCTCGCTTTCTTTCTCCCTCGCCCCCGCCCCTGCTCTCTCTCCATCACACAAATAAAGAATGTGAGTGAGAGCACAGTGAGAGCACACGGGTCGGTTGAGCTCCTCAAAAGAGGGGATTTTCGGAGGGGTATCGTGGGACTGAGTGACCCATATACGTATCAGAAGATCGGCGATGATACGGTGTTTCGGCACATAGTAAACAGAACTGGTTTCTTGTTTAAACATCGCCCACAAAGCATATTTAGTTTAATCTTGAGAGTGTTATTACCAGTATCAGTGAGGGGACAAGGAGCCGTCAGGCACTAGCCCAGCCCTGCCCAGGCACCATAAACCTCCAGCAGTGACCACAAGGTGAGTGAGGTGACCGTTTTATAGGGCAGGCAGTTTCACCCTTATGGTTCCCCACCATAGGCCTCATCTTCCATCTGACCCTCGGTCCTTCAACTTCTCAAACAATTCTAACCTGTATGAAGTATTTGCTATAAAGGTCCATTTTCATTTCCCTCTCTCTAACCATTTAGGAAATACTTGCTACAAGGCCCATTTTCATTCATCTCTCTCTCTCTCTCTCTCTCTCTCTCTCCTCTCTCTCTCTCTCTCTCTCTCTCTCTCCTTTTTATCCTTAACATCTTTCCATCCACTTTCAATCACCGCACTTAACCGCCTCATTGCTATTATTTTTTTGGTTATCTATAACTTCAGCACGCTTTTTATCATTTTAGTTAGTTTGTTTCCTCTAACATCTTTCATACCCAACCAGGCCAGCTCCCTCTCCAGCTCTCTCTCTCTCTCTCTCTCTCTCTCTCTCTCCTTTTTATCCTTAACATCTTTCCATCCACTTTCAATCACCGCACTTAACCGTCTCATTGTCATTAGGTTATCTATAAGTTCAGTTCGCTTTTTATCATTTTAGTTATTTGCTTTCCTCTAACCCCTTTCATACCCAACCCGGCCAGCCCCCTCTCCAGCTCGCTTTCTGTCTCCCTCGCCCCGCCCCTCTCTCTCTCTCTCTCTCTCTCTCTTAACATTTTGTACAATTTAATAATTTTTCCATAACTGCTGCCCTAGATCCGGTTACCCACTCAGATCCTGGCTCTCGCTCACTCTCTGGCTCTCTCCCTATCTTGATGTTGACAGCATTATTAATATCCTAAGCATTCATTAATACTCAACATCAGGGTGGCGTCGCCAGTGTAAGTAATCATAGGATATAATTGGCGTGCTTCCTTTCAATCAGTTAGATCTTTTAGTTGTACCGGTGCCCAATGCCGAGGATTTATACATTTAACCACTTAGCTTTAGGAGAAGCAGGCCAATTGCCCATCAGAAAGGTTGACTATGATATGTGATGTTTTTTTTTTGTTTTTTTTTGTTTTTTACATATCCCATCAGAAAGGTTGACTATGATAAGTGAATTGTTATGCATCCAGCCAATTATACATTAATAACAACAGCAATAATCTAGATATGTACCAGGAGAGATTTCCCGGGGTTTCTGAAACAAGGGAGACATGGTAGAGATGGAAGCACCACGGGAAGATCAGGAGGACGGCTTGGTAGAGGCAGAGGAACGGATAATCTTGGAAGACTATGGCCTAGCAGATACTAAGTGTCTTAAGTGCGGAACAACCAATGCAAGAAAGAATTCGCGAAAATGTTCCGGCTGTCTTAGATCTATTCATTTATCTTGTGCTAAGCTGACAAAGAAAACATCAGTAGAACAACCAAACTGGAAATGTCTCGCATGCCCAGGGCCCACTGCAGAGCCAACCGGGGCAACACCGGCAACACCGGTCGCCGACTTGACCCAACTGGTGACCAAATGGAAAGCGCGGATCCAGGTCCTTGCCCGGGTACCTAAAGGAGCCAGAATCCAAGTGGCGGAGGCCCTTACAACCATCATAAAGCAGGCCCTACAGCTCAAGACCCCCCTCGCATGGGCACGGCTCCTGGGTTTCTCCTATGGGGCCCTCCGAAAACCACCCAGAACCAACATACAAGACCATCTTCAGGTTTCACTAGCCACCAGAGTGAAACGTCAAGTAGCACAGTATATGGATGGAAACAAACTGGTGGAACCCCCCGAACAGCAACCAAACAAGGCCCAGAAGCACCAGGACAAGGAAGAGGAAGAGGCTGAACAGCTACGTAAGAGGGTCGCGGCAAAGCTGGCGGATAGTGACATCAAAGGGGCCGTCAGACTGTTGTCCTCTTCAGAAGGTTTTGCTGGTCAAGGCACCGAAGTTGTTGAAGCCCTACAAGAAAAGCACCCACCTACACCTAGGGACCTAAACCTCCCCCCTGCCCCAAATGACCAGATGCGCCAACCTTTAGTTGTCACGAAGGAGCAGGTGGTCGCCGCAGTGACTTCATTCCCAGCAGGCTCAGCCGCGGGCCCAGAGGGTATCCGACCCGCCCACCTCAAAGGCCTCTTGGGTCAGGGATCAGGAGCTGCTGGGGAGGCACTCTTGGAAACCCTCACCAAATTCATCAACATGGTTTTAAGAGGGGAAGTACCCGACTGTGCCACACCCCTATTTTTTGGGGCATCACTCTGTGCACTGGCAAAAAAAGATGGCGGTGTGCGCCCAATAGCAGTAGGGAACACCTTCCGCCGCCTTGCCACAAAGGTGGGTTTGAAACCACTCTCGAATGGCCTAGGTCATCACTTAAGACCAGTTCAACTAGGTTTCGGAACTCCAGGGGGGTGTGAAGCTGCTGTACACGCAACCCGCACCTACCTCAGCCAAGCCCAAGAAAAACGAGTGCTTCTAAAGATTGACATGCGGAACGCATTCAACAGCATTCGCAGGGATGTCTTCCTCCGTGCAGCTCAAGAACACATCCCCACTCTGTACCCCCTACTTTGGCAGGCTTATTCCAAACCTTCAATCCTGATTTTTAGCGAGACGGTAATCCCATCAGAGACCGGGTTACAGCAGGGAGATCCAGGTGGTCCTGCTCTTTTCTCAATAGGGGTGGATGCAGCAGCTAACAAAGTAAGGTCAGAGCTGAATGTATGGTACCTGGACGATGTAACCTTGGGTGGGTCAGTAGAGAACGTTCTAACTGACCTAAATAACATCATAACTGACCTCGGCCAGGCCGGGCTAGTGATAAATGACACCAAATGTGAACTTGTTCTCCTCAACCACACACGTGAACAAGGAGAAGAGACTCAGGCCCTGTTCCGAAACATATTGCCAGATGTAAAGATCCTTCAGGAGCACCAGCAAACCCTATTAGGTTCCCCACTAACTCTGGCAGCAATCCCACCAGCACTTCAAGTTAAAAAGGAGGAGCTTCAACGTCTCGTGAGTCGCCTGATACACATCGATGCCCACTCAGCTCTGGCCCTGCTCAAGAACTGTTTCTCCATCCCAAAACTCCAATACCTCCTGCGCACATCGATGACTTACACGAACAACGGCGGCCTCTAAGAATTAGACAGCATAATCCGAGATGCAGTGACCAGCATCACCAACGTGGAATTTAAAGAACGGGCCTGGACACAAGCCAACCTTCCTGTCTGCCTCGGGGGCTTGGGCATACGGAGAGCCTCGGATATTGCCTACCCAGCCTTTATCTCTTCCCTCATCTCGACCAACGACCTCGTATTGTCCATCCTTTATTCTAAACCCGGAATGACACTTAACGGGGACGTAACAGCAGCGATTAACACCTGGAAGGGAAGTACAGGAGTAGAGGAGGAGCCTCAGGGTACCTCCAGGAGCAAGCAGAAAGCGTGGGATACCATCTCGGCGAAGAAAACTCAAGAAAATCTCCTAACCAATGCAGACCAGGTTGCAAAAGCACGCCTCCAGGCAGCCGCCCATTCGGAGAGTGGCTTGTGGTTACACGCCATCCCCATCCCACCTCTTGGAACTCACTTGGATGCTGAAGCGCTCCGGGTCGCCATAGCGCTCAGAGTGGGTGCGGCAGTTTGTCACCCACACACTTGCAAGTGTGATGGGAGGATGGATGCTCAAGGTCACCATGCCTTGTCATGTAATTACAACGCAGGCCGCCTGCCAAGACACTCTGCACTAAATGATGTCATAAAATGGGCCCTGCAGAGTGCTAACTGTGCATCAATCCTCGAACCACATGGACTTCACAGAGAAGACGGCAAACGGCCAGATGGGATGACCACTTACTCTTACAAGAATGGCCGGTGCCTCGTGTGGGATGCCACATGTGTTGACACTTTCTCCACAACCAACGCCGCCAGAAACGCTGACGAAGCAGGTGAAGCCGCCCGGATAGCAGAAAATAAAAAGCGAGAAAAATATCAAGCCATCGCCAGAATTCATCAGTTCGAGCCCCTGGCATTCGAAACTTCAGGAGTCTTCGGCCCTACCACCCTTAAGATGGTGAATGAAATAGGCCGTAAAATCAGAGAAGTTTCAGGAGAACCCCGGGAAACCCTCTGGCTCAAGCAAAGACTAGGGATGGCTATCCTCCGGGGCAATGCCACCAGCGTCATGAGCTCAGTTCGACAGGACTGGGTCATGCCACTGCGTGAGGCCCCGGCAGGAGTGGTGTATCCGTAGTCTTTCCACAGTAGGGTAAAACAAAACATAAACTTTATTTGTATGTAACATGTGTGATGCACATTAATAAAAGGGGATGTGTCGGATGGTTGAAAGCCACAGTTGCTCGCGCGTTTGGGGCTACCAACACGTATTATGAAAAACATGCATCCTCCTTCGTTCACTGTCCCCCCCTTACCGAGGGAGGGAAGGAAGGGGGTAGGGGTGGTAGGGGGGGGGTGGGGGGGGGGGAGGGGGCAGGGGGTGCGGGGAAGGAAGTATGGTGGGGGTGGGGGGATTAACCAACAACGAGCCCCCCTACCACCCTACCCCCTCTAACTCCCCGCCTCCCCCTAACCCCCCCTACCCCCCTACCCCCCTCCCCTCCCCTCCCTACCCTCCTCTTCCCTTCACCCCTGCCCCCCTCCCACCCCCTCCCTACCACCCCCTCCCTATCCCCCCCACCCCCCTCCTTCCCTCCCCCCTCTCCCAGCTCCGCCCCCCCCTCCCGCCCCCCCATAAAACACGTATAGCCTTTTTTAGCCCCTCGTCTTTTTTTAAAGATTAAAAATTCCATAGACGAGTTATTTACGAACCGATTTTGTTTAAATTTATACCATAAGTACACTTTGGCAAGCTGAATCGAATGGCGCAAACAGAATTAAAATCGGACCATTAGTTTAGGATTTAGATTTTGACGGGGCTTCCTGGAGGGCCCAGGGGACCGTTTTTTGGACTTTAAAAGTCCTCTGTAGCCCAAACTATAAGTCCTAGGGAATTCTACTTGGTGCCATTCGATTTTTCTCGCCGAGCTGCTTCTAGACATGGTCTTAGATTTCATTTCCGCCCAGCCATTCGCCCAGAATCGAAAAAAAAATCTCAAAAAAACCTTGGGTTTGGGAGGCCCCGGCAAATCGGTAAATTTTGAACGAATTTTGACCTTGTCAATATTATTACATATTTGGATTCGTCTCGCCGTTGCGGATTCAACGGTATATTTGTTTACCCCAAAATTTGACTTTTAATATACTACAATCAAATTAATTTCGTAATGAAACTTAGCCTAACCTAATCTAACTTAACCGAAAATATATTAATGTATTTAATTTTGGTGTTAACCCATGGACGGCGAGCATCCTCATATGAGCCAAGGCCTAAAAAAAACTTTTAAAAGGACCCAGTAGCTCGTAAAACAAGTGAAATGGTGATTAAGTGAGATAATTCCCCTCCATGCCTTCTATTACTCCTCCACATTTGTTAAAATTAAAGCCTGAGAAGCTGGTCAAGTTTCATTTCCTCTCGTCTTCTCCTGCTTCTGTCTTCTCCTATTTTTCCTGCTGTCTTGGATGACTGCTATTCTGGTGTTGGTCTGGTGGTGGCTGCTCAACCCCGTCATCTCAGTTATGAACATATTAAACTTCTGCCATTGATGGTTTAATCATATTGAAGTGTTCTCTGACTTGATTAATTGAGGAAAGGTGGAAAAGGCGCACACACAGCTTAGGTCAGATCCCCCTGACGCAATAATGTGATACGACAGTATGACCAATATAAGGCATAACTATATTAGTTTAAGTTAGCAGGTGTAGTCAATTTAATTCCGCCTGATCCACAAGCAATTGGTCGACCCCATGCGTATGACATATGAGTAATTAACCCTTTCACGCATTTATGACGAAGAGGTTGCCAGATTAGCAATAAGAAATAGAGTTCTCTCACTCTTATAATTACCTCTCCAAACTTAGTTTTCTGGCCGCAGCTAACTCAAAGACAACTGCAAAGGTTGAAGTAACTAAACTAAAGGTTTCTAAATACCCCTGATGGTAACAAAGGCTTTAAAGTATCCCCAATAGGCTCAAAATCGCGTCATATGCGTTAAAGGGTTAACGAGGTAAGTAATAATATATAATTATAGGTAATGGATATAAAAAAAAAATATTGTATTTTTACAATATCACTTCCATACATGGTGTTACCAATCTTGATAACCACAAAATACCAGAACCCGTACAGTCATTGGTTAACCTGTTCTCCTCCGCACCAATTTGCGTGATTCCTCAAACAATTGTTTGGACAATTTCCTCTGATTGTAAATGCTAATGCTGTGTTACATAATTTACAGCTCTAGCTTATCAGATAATACAAAACGAAACAATTTTATTAAGTTTAACTCTCAAATCATTCATCCTCGTTCCACCTTATACTGTGGTGTCTGCTACCCCACCTCTCTTAGCTCAGCTACCCTCCTCTGCCTCCCTTCATGCCACTTCTATCCCTCACCCATCGAACTATTACCCCCACCACCCTCGACCCCACCATAGCCTTAATCCCTCCCCTTCTACTCCATCGTAACTCTTCAGCCAGAAAGGATACAACGAGAATTCTCCGTAGCTGAGGAGACGGGCTGACGGGCGTCTCTGTTTCATGTGCTCGGAACTGTACATTACTGACGGCTCCCAGCCGTCGCTGGGACTGGCGATTGACTTATCTACTGACGGCTGGTAGCCATCGCTGGGATTGGATTGGTTAATGTTAATGTGATATAATATAACCTTTCACTACCAAACCGAATCTTACCCTAATCTGTATTTACTTCTGACCTTACAATAACTAATCTGGCTTTACTGAAACCTATCTCTATTGATCTTGTTTGTAGGTGCAGGAATAAACTCCAGTATGATTGAGAAGACTGATCGGCGAAAATACTTGATGGTAAAGAACATATATTATTAATTAACTATTAAGTGATTGGTATGGATTAATCCCTGACTGGACCGTAAACACTGCTTGAATGTTTTGGCAGCAGAATTACGAAAGACATTAGTATGATTAATAATATTGGGCTACGCCAAACTCTGTAGAAACATTTAAATTTATCGGAAATTATTACAATATGCAAGCATATTGCTTGGCAAAGGAATATATCATATAATATTAATGGGTTTGTTTATGCTTTGAATACTGAAGCTTCCTAAATATTTGTTATAGGTCGTTCCTTTGATAATATTCAAGGACACTACATCCGCCTTATTAGAAACAATTTATTAGGGAAAATAGGCACCAACAGATTCGCCACATTTTTCTCCATATAGTCGGCATGGAGGATTTTCGTTATTGACAAATTGAAAAAATACCCTTTTCACAGAAAAATACACCAAAAATCTGTCAAACATGTCTAATAGCGGGGGTGTGGGGGCGGCAGCCCCCACCCATAATACTAGGATAGGTTAGGTAAGGTTGTTAGGTTAGGCTAATGTCCTTTCAAAGGGGTATAGGCTAGTAAACACTAGGATAGCTTATACCCGGTCAGAGGTAAGAAGAAGAAGAGTCCTGATGTAGTCTCCTTGAATGCTACCGTTCCTTTTACCTAACTCAGGTTTTAGGAAAGGCACACATACTGTACCTCCCAAAGCTAAGTGTTATAAATGACAGCAACCCAATTCAATATAATCTCCCTAATGCTGTTCGATGAAAAATGCATTATGTTGGTGCATATGATCGATGATGGCAGAGAGGCCCAGACTGCAGTAGGCAGAAGAGGTGTGTCCCTAGTGAGCAAGACACGTTTGTTAGCTGTTGAGGACTTCTGGCTGTAATCTTTGACATGTGGGAAGGGTGTCACTTACCTCATACCGAACGAGTGGTAATGAAAAACAACGTGATGAATACAGTTTAACATAATCTAAATTCTTCTATTTCGTTCGTTAGAGGTGGGTTATGAACATAAATTATTCAATGTTGACATTTGGAGTGGAGGGTGGGAAGAGAGCCCTTTACTTAGCTGTCCCTTTTCTTCCAGGGGATATGGAACTGATTGGGTCAGTGTTTACCTTTTTAACTCCCGTAAATCCTTCCTAAGCCGTAGACAATCGTCCAGTGATAGCCACAATAAACTTAAGATGCTTCATAATACTCAAGAGGTTTACCCATTTAGTCAGTCATCACTGTCTCGTTTATAATGCAAGAAAGTAACCAATCACTCATACAGGAGTCTGTACAGCTATTTCATTATTCAGATGCAAACATTGATAGTAATTAATGAATGAAATGCAAGATACAATAAATCATTAACATCGTCCTTGTTCAGTCTACGGAGGTACAATATCATTGCATTATTAAAAGCATAAGAGGTTCACGAACTGTTGTGAGTACAGTCGCGGTCATTAATTCTGATACATCCGAATTCGAAGCTGTCTTGGGCTGAATTGAATCTCCATATTAATTCTATACCTGATAGTTCCATTCCGTAGGTACACTTAGTCAGTTCGAGGCTTCATAATTTAAAGGAATTAATGATTGCGACAGTACCTACTAACTTTGCTGTTGTCGGCAGGTGCTTATCTATCTGTGTGTATGTATAGTACTTGATTAATCCTTGCTTGGTTGTGTTTCCAAAATAATAACTCCGTAAGGAAAAGTGCCACAGAAAGTAATTGGAGGGCTAGTTGTCATAAACAGTAAAAAAGGTTCTAAACAAAACTATAGTTTGGTGACAGGACGAAACATACCGAAATGAACATATGACAATAAGCCATCGAGCCTACCCAGGTTATCAGAGATTCTTAGAAATTACTTTAACTGAACCAAGTTATCTACCCAGAATCCGATATGGTCGCACACCTGCTCTTGTTGCTACTGTTAGGTGCTGGAGTCTATCAGGTTACTCCAAAGGGCATGATAAGTGCTTCAATAAAGTGGTCAGAGAGGACATCCAATGCAAAACAAATGATCCAGCGAGTGATGAAGATCCTGTCCCAAGTATCACATGGACCAGCCAGGGGAAAAACTTTAAATCTCCACTTTGACCCAAGTCTACCTGGCGTAGATAATATCCTAAAGCAGCAACAGCTAAACATGCCGACATATGAAGGTATACCCGTTCATGTTTTGATATTGAACTCAAAGGCAGAAGATTTTGTCTCTACCAAGAAATTTGTTTCTCCTCCAAGAAATATTTTGCTGATAAACTTGAACTCTAACGCCAGTAGCATCTCCCTGTTAAATCAGTCCTCGTTGACAGACGTTGTTAACTTAGCCCTGTTGACCCCTTTACCATCCAAACCAGCATCACTTGCTGTATACACTCTTCAGCCATTTTGTTCACCTTCCCTGCACTTTCTGGGTCGCTGGAATCCCAAGGCCTTTCCCACATGGAAATTTCTTTTTCCCGACCGATATCCAGCCACCTGCCGTGCCATGTTCCGCATTGCTACTTCGTTCGAGGATGAGCCATTCCTGTATCGCAACAGCCACAACCAGCGAACGGGACTGTGTCTGACCATTGTGGAGGAACTGGCCACCAAAATCAACTATTCCTTCACCATGACCGAGAAGACTGTGGATGGAAGGTGGGGTGCCAAGGAAGGGGGGAAGTGGGTGGGTTTGTTGGGGATGTTGATGAGCGGCGAATACGACTTCACTGCTAATGGTATGCTATTTTTGGGTGAACATTTTGAAGATTTTGATAGCTGTGAACCCATCAAGGATGATATAATCACAGTGTTCCTCCATAATCCAATGCCCCTGCCAGAGTGGATGAACCTTGTGCAGCCATTCAGTCTACGAGTTTGGGGGACCTTGGGCGCTGTTTTCCTTCTACTATGTTTTTGCTTCTTACTTCAGGTCAGTAAGGGTGGTATCTAATGTGTTTCATTTTTCCACTAATAATTAATCGGTAGAGTTATCCAAAAACATTTTTTGGAGTACTTTTGTAATACTTTTGCAAACGAGACTAAAAGTATATTATACTTTATGACTATAGTCTTATCATTGTATATTTCAGATGTCATATAACAATTACCGACCACAAGTGCTGGATAGAGTTATTCTATTAATTTAAACCCAATATATAGTATGCCTGTTCAGAGCTGAAGCTACTTTTTTATTATGATTTAAGTATCTTGTATTGGGCTTACCATTATAGTATCAATAGAATATTATACCGGTACTTACTAATTTGATGTTATGTTTATATATATGGCTCCCCCAAAATGGGGATTGGGCCTGAGCATATAGATAGATAGATGTTTATATATGAGCACAACAAATAAATATTTTGGGGTGCTTATATTATCATACAGAGGTATAATTGCACACAAAGGGTTATTAACTCCTTGCGATATATATGACGCGGTAGCGTCATATGACCGAGTGCGCCAAAAACTCATATGACGCTAGTGCGTCATATGGACTTATCTTCATGGCTCTCTAATAAGTTATATGATGCTCTAGCGTCATATGGAGCTCAGTAAGTCCGATAAGTTAGCTTACGATAAAACCGTTGGTGGCAACCTCAGCCACCTCCGATAATTCTAACGGCCGCAGTGTTGTGAGTGTAGTGCGAGGTGGTGGCAAGGATACCGGGCTCCCGCCTCCGTGGACTTACTGGAACATAATATGTCTGAAGGAGTTAAAAAAAACTAGATTATGGTGCATTTTTGTAAATAAAATTGGCAGAATTAACCTTGTCCGTCAGATAAGTTTTCAATAAATTTATATGGACAAAAACACAGTATTTGGGTGGTCACTGCCTGGTACCAGGTAGGAAGTTGCCAACTAGCTCCATATTTAGTGCTGCTCTTCACCGAGCACAAGTTAATTTTACACACAATTCGCGTACATAATAACTTCAAGTTTCCTAAGTTTCCTAAATGTATATACGCGATTCATGTGCAAATCGGTGTTTGATCCAAACCACTTATATACGCGATCGCGTTTAATCTGTCTGAGCGTGTTAATAAAATAATCATCACAGTACTACAGTTGTTAATCTTATACTTCTCCGCTCAAGTCACACGGTCGCAATCAGAACGGCTGTATCATCCTGCCCCTGGTTGGAGCCCTGATGAGCCAGAGTGGTCCTCACCTGCCACAGCCGAGGAGTCTGATGGGTCTGTGGCTCCTCACCTGTTTGGTCATCACCACAGCCTACACGTCCAAATTGGTGGACATCTTTACACGACCCATCTACCCTACACCAATTACCACCCTTCCACAACTGGCAGCTAGTAACATTAGGTCAGAGATTTAGTGATTTACAGATAGTAGTTGTTATATAGTGTATAGCTTCATCCATACAAACTATTGAACAAAAGAAATGTTGAGCAAGCGAGTTCAAATCATCAGCAAGGGAAAGAAACTTAGTTTGCTTTACCTCCTTGTGTATGAGACACAGCTGCTACACACAAATTACCATCCTTCCTCAGCTGACAGCCAATCTTCAAACAAATAATTTTTTAAGTGCATATAGTTAACCTTTAAAGCGCGAAAGTATGGTATTTGAAACGTCCCGCCAGGCGAATGTATTTTGGTTCATTCTTGACGAAAATTGTCATATTTACCATATATATATATACCGGTATATAATTATATACAGTATATAATTATTTATCCATATGCGCCTATTTTACATTTAATATGAACATATAAACATTGAAATGCAATAAAACAAGTGGTAACAGCAATTGGCTAGTGAAAATTGTATATTTTAGCCCCTCGGTCGTAATCTGACCCAGACCGGCGAGAGAAACACACCCTCCCTCTCTCGTGTCTCGCATGGTACTGAGAGACAAGGGTAGGTCTGAGACTGGCTTAGTGTACAAAGGAGTACAAAGGAAATTAAGCAATAACAGGTCTAGTGACCCTTCTAGGCTGCTTGTCCTCCTAAACACTGAGGATCAAGTGTCCAAACAGTGGTTTAGAGTGGGTAAGGGAACATTGGAAAGGGAATTAATGTCCGTGGCAGGATTAGGAAGTTAGTAGGGGACAGATGGGTTAGTAACTGAGGGTAGGATAAAATAAAGTTATTCATTTACAAACGCAGTCAGTCGCGGGTTTGATGCGAGAATTTAAATGAATCAACGGTGCTGCAGTCTATAACGTCTCGGGGAAGCCCATTCCACAAGTTGACAACTTGATTGAAGAAGAAATTCTTAGATTCATGCGTGTTAAAAGATTTACCAATAATTTTGCAACCGTTTCCCCGCGCGTAATTAGATTGGTCGATAGTGAAGTTCTTACTACAGTTCATATTGTCGATGCCTTTGATGATTTTGAACACTTGAATTAAGTCGCCTCTTAATCTGCGCTGGGTTAAAGGAAATAGATTTAATTCTCTACGACGCTCTTCGTATGGTTTGTTCTTTAGGCTAGGTATAATTTTGGTAACTCTACGTTGAACTCGTTCTAGCTTGTTTATATCTTTTTGGTAATAAGGGCACCAGGATTGAACGCAGTATTCCAGAAGAGATCGGACTAAGGAATTGTAAAGGGTTAGGATAACTTCTTTGGATTTATGCTCAAATGACCTGCCTATAAAGCCAATTATTTTGTTTGCCTTCTTAACTTCTGAACATTGTTGACTCGGTTTTAGGTTACTCGATATTGTTACTCCCAGATCGGTTTCTCTGTTTACATTCTTAAGCTGAGTGCCATTCATCGAATAGTTTGCTTTCTCATTTAGGTATCCGATATGTAGTACTTTACATTTATCCGCATTGAAACTCATTTGCCAAATTTGGGCCCAACATGACAATTTATCTAGATTGTGTTGCATATCGTCAACTTGTTCTTTTGGGAGTACGCTATTTGCAATTTTTGTATCGTCAGCAAATTTTGAGATTGTACAGGTGAGACCCTCGATCATCTATGTCGTTGATGTAAATTAGAAAGAGAATTGGTCCTAGTACCGATCCCTGGGGTACCCCGCTACTTACATTGGTCCATTTAGATGCCTTACCGTTTATGACTACTCTTTGCTTTCTGTCGCTGAGCCAATTTTCTATCCATTTCAACACACCGTCTTGTATTCCATACGCTTTTAGTTTTAGCAGTAAACGTTTGTGGGGAACTTTGTCAAAGGCCTTTTGAAAATCAAGGTATATAATATCTACAGCTTTACTCTCATCGTAGAGGTTGAGGATATCGTGGAAGAAGTCTAAGAGGTTTGTTAAACAGGAACGTTTTTTACGAAAGCCGTGTTGAGTATCTTTAAGTATATTATTTTCCTCTAAGTGATTTACGAGTCTGTCTCTTATGACCGTTTCTAGCATTTTACATACAAATGAGGGTAAGCTAATTGGACGATAGTTACTGGGTAGGGATTTGCTGCCTTTTTTTAATATCGGTGTTACGTTGGTTAGCTTCCACTGATCAGGCATAGTTCCAGACTGCAAGGATTTATTGAATAGTAATGTCAGTGGTTTGGAGAGCTAATACTTAGCTTCCTTTAGAACTCTGGGCGAGATTGTATCAGGTCCTGGTGTTTTATTTACCTTGAGTTTATCTAAACAGTTCAATACTTCTCTCTCTTTAACGGTGATATTGCTTAGAACATCTGAATTATCAATCTGAATCGGCGATGGAGTAGGGATATCACTGAGGTCTTCTGTTGTAAAAACTGATGCAAAGAAGGTATTGAGGGCATTACTCATTTGTACTTCGTCTTTGGTGTATTCTCCATTTTCATCGACTAACGGTCCAACAGTTGAAGTAACTACTTTTTTCTTTATGATATAACTACAGAATTCTTTCGGGTTTGTTTTACTTTGATTCGCAATATGTAACTCTAGAGTCTTTTTACTTTGCTTAATTAACTTTTTGGCTTTGCGTCGTAGCTCTACAAATTTCACCCCTTCTTCGTCGTTTTGTGAGGATTTTAATCTATCATTAGCAAATTTTTTAGCAAGCAGACAGTTTGAAATATCTTTATTCCACCATTTGGGCTTATTATTATGGCCTGGACGCCGTATTTTCGATAGTATGCAGTCTTGCACTGCTTTTAGGTAAGTGGTTTTGAATAACTTCCAAGATGTATTTATGTCGTTATTGTTAATTAAAAAGCTCCAGTCAGTTTCTTTAACCCTCTCACCACGGAAGGGCTCTTGAACGCCCATAAAAAAACATATAACAGGTACCCGGAACGGCTCTTGAACGCCCAGTGGTTGAAAGCCTGTGAGCTTCGTGTGTGAGGCGTCGGTCCGACGCATATAAACAACAGCCGGCTTGACCGACGCCCCGCATCTCCGGCCACAAGAAGGAGAGCGTCGCTTGTTCGTGTGTGCCTGTATGTTGTTGTTAAGTATCGAAAAGTAGTGTAAAGTGGCTGTTTTGGCCATAAAGTTATCTCCAATGAAATCATCATCACAACTGAACCAGTTGACTTAGAGAGCTCTACTTAATGCCATTCTACAGGTAAATAACACAGCTACGCTTGGGGATGCACGGGAATGCGGGAAGCAGTCAGATTAACAAATATACAGTAGCCTAGCCTAGACGTTTTTCGGCCAAAATACCCGGGTTTCGAGGAATATATATATAATACATAACCGGGGCTGGAGGGTTAAACATAGCTCTAAGTTTATGAAAGTTTACTTTCTTGAAATTAGGGACTTTTTCGATGCTACTATTTGGTTCGTTACTAGTAAACTTTAAAGTGAAAGTTATCGTACGATGGTCGCTGTTACTGAATTCATCACCAACATTCAAATTCTCTATTAATTCTTCTTTTGTTGCAAGTACAAAGTCAAGAACGTTATTACCACGGGTCGGTGTTCGAACAAATTGATAAATCGAATTCTCTTGCAAGTTCGTATACAAGTCATGTCCGGAGTGTGAAGTAAGAGTATTGCCCCACTTGGTCACAGGTAAATTAAAGTCGCCAAAAATTACGGTATCTTGTGAGTTACTTACATTTGCAATTTGTTTGTAAATTTCTAGGCCAGTTTGCACTGATTGAGTTGGAGGTCTATATATTAACGCAAGTATTATTTTTGTACCTTTATTATTCTTTATTAGCACAAAAGATGTGTCGACGTTCACAATTTGAGGTTTCGACAAGAGGGTAGGGTTAAGACTTTCTTTGATATAAAGTAAAACGCCACCTCCATTTCTATTTATTCGGCTTTTCTCAAACATTACATAACCGGGAAGTGAATATTCTGCTAAAAAGTCTCTATCTTCTGTATTTAGCCAAGATTCTGTTATGCCAATCACATCATAATTTTATGTAAACACTAGCTCCTCTAAATCTGAAAATTTATTGCGTATGCTACGAGCGTTTGCATAGAAAACCTTTAAATTTGTTATTTTATATCTCACGGAACGCTCTTTAATAATATTTTTGGTTCTTGTCGGATCTACATTTATGTTCATGGCTGTCCTCGGTCCTCGCTGTCTTCGGTCCTTATCGCTGGTGGTCCTCGGTTGCCTCTGTTGTTTGCTTGGCGTTAGATGATTTATGTCACTGCTGCTTCTTCTCGGATGGCGTTTTTTGATCCATGGCTGCGGACTGCTTCGTGTAGGAGACGACCCATGCGTGCTGAACCCACAGGGTTTAGATGAGTGCCATCCTTGCGGAACAGAGTAGGCTGGTTATAGAAATGATCCCAGAGGTTGATGAATTCAACTTCTTCCTTCAGACACAAATATTTTAGTCGGCTATTTGTGCTGAAGGCCTTGTCGTAGAATTTGTCAGGTTCGTCGATCTTGGGGAGAATGCCTGAGATGATGATATTCCTTGACTTGTTTTTGTAGTGCTAGATCATCTTGCGATATTTCTCCATCAACTCTTCGGATCTGGTGCGCATGACGTCATTTGAACCAGCATGGATGACAAAAAGGGTATTTTCGTTTGCATCCTTTGTGGTATCTTCGAAGGCTTCCACAATGTCGTCCAGTCCAGCTCCTGGGATGCAAAATCTTTTTTGTCGATTTGGGACTCTGTCGCAGAATGTGGGTCGGAGATACACTCCCCTATCCTCCCCCCTCTCTCCCAGCCGTCCTCACATGAAAATACTTGATATATATTGGGAATAATAGGGAAAATACTGCATAATTGAGAAAAAGGGGGGGGGGTGCACATGTGGAGGAGTGATAGAAGATATGGAGGGAATTATCTCTTAATCACATAATTATGGCTTTGTTTTGAGTGCCAGTGGGGTGTTTTGAAAGGCATTTGTTATGCCTAAACTCTTAACCCTTTCACATATTTATGACGCAGAGGTTGCCAGATTAGCAATAAGATATAGAGTTCTCTCACTCTTATAATTACCTCTCCAAAATTAGTTTTCTGCCCACAGCTAACTCAAAGACAACTGCAGAGGTTGAAGTAACTAAACTAAAGGTTTCTAAATACCCCTGATGGTAACAAAGGCTTTAAAGTATCCCCAATAGGCTCAAAATCGCGTCATATGTCGGAGAGGGTTAAGAGTCCCAGCGCCTTCGCCCAGTAAAACCTCTTAAGAGTCCTAGTGCCTTTCCCGGGTTAACTAGATCTTTGTTTCCAATACACTATTCTGCATTAGTAACTCAATTTTTTATGAACTACAGACAAACAAATATGCGGTGTGTATTAACTACTTGGCGAGTCATAGATTATTATAATACAAAAATCTTGAATTTATATGAATACTAATATATATGTGTAGCTGGTATGCTTGGTGGGATGGATATATGGGAGATGCTTTGAGTGCACAAGTTATATTTAGAACCATCACAAAGGGAAAAAGCTCTAAAGATATATGCTTGTAACTCCTAGACATCGTTTTCCAGTAGGGTTCTACATGATATCAAAAGGGTACCATTGTGTATTGTAATACTTTAATAGCTCACGATTTCCAATTCTTTACAGAGTAGCCATCCCAGACTATGGCGGATTTGTGTCAGATTTGCTGAGAGAGGGAGACAGCCCGACAGTTCAAGCTATCCGTGCCGTGATGGATATTTACCCGAGTGAGGCCCAGGCAGTGGCGGCTGTAAAGGCGGGCACCCACGGGTTTATGGTTACTTCTATCTACTCCACCATCATGTTCACCAACAAATATAAGGCATCCTTTCATTTTTGTATAATGTTTTATAGATTTATTTTTTGTAGTTGCATTAGTATTTGTTGTAGGTGTTGTTTTAGTAAATACAGTAATTCTGAAGTGAGTAGCTAATGAGGTAATTTACAATAAGAGGAAAGGGAGCTTTTTCAACAACCCCGCTACACTGACCCTAGGTTTGGGAATGTCATCAGCATGAGTGCAGCTATAATTATTTATTTATATGCCTGGACTGGAAATGACTTTATTGGTCAAGTTTATAATGTACGATATATGTCACTAACACACAGAGGATCTATTTTATCTGACATACAGTGTACGTTGCTAGGACTGAGGGTGTTAAGATTCATATATAATTCTTAAATAATTATACTTGGTAAGAATGTAAAAGGTTATTCTTAACATTAACCCTTTCGCTGCGGGTGACGTTCTGGAACGTCCTGGCAAGTTACAGCCATTTTCAGGCTTTAAAAGCCTGTAAAAACCGTAAAAATCGAGTGTCAGTGGGCGGGAGCGTGAGGGGCCCACCTCCGTCCCTCAGAGCAGCGAGCGGCTCACTGAGGTAGACTGTCTCTCGCGCGGGTCTCTCTCTCTCTCTCACAACAGTGTAGCCAAGCGAGCGAGTGCTACCAAATAGCGGGTTTCCCGCGTTTCACTGGCACCGCTGCGGGTGAACCAGACCATGTACAGGGCCCGTTCTGGTCTCATTTTGAAGCTATTTTCGCCTAGTTTTTGGCAGAATATACAGTTCATTTAATGCAGATGCTTGATTTATCATTCAGGAGTGCCTGAATATGCCCTAAATAGCCCAAACATAGCCGCAGCCAATGGGTTAAAGTCCTGGGATAGATTTATTTAAATTGAGTCAAAATAATTTGATATTTATCTTATTATATAATCTTCCCAACATCAATTGATGCATTCTGAACTAACATCATACTTTATATTTATTTTGCTTAGACAAAGTGTTGATTGTTTTCTTTTCTTAAATCAGTTCAGCAACTGGTACCAAGTGAAGGAACCCGTCCTGACGGGGCGGCTGGGTTGGTTCTTCAGGAAACACACACCATGGAAGTACAAGTTTGACAGGTACATCAAGCGGCTGGGGCAGGCGGGCATCATCTATCACTGGCTTAAGGTGATCAAGGGAAAGTAACAAAACAAATCAAATTTAAATAAAGTAAGATAGAATCAAATATTGCACACACATATACACACATATTTTATACAAGGTTGAAAACAATGTTTATTGTTCTTTGGGTATAGTTAAGCTATGATTAGTGATCTTTTAAAGTAAACAAGGCACGCAAATGAAGCACATACACAAATATAACGATCCCAAGAAGTAACTAACCGCTTTAATTCTCGCCCAAATGAGTGCAACTAAGTAACATAGGGTTAGTACTTAGATGGATGTACTCGTTAGGAACTGTTACCTCTTAACCACTTCTGTACCGGCGACATATTTTTAACTTTATTCTGGCTACTATTAGATAATTTTATTCAGTTTATATAGGACCACCAGCAATAAATAGGCTTTGAACTATCTCACTTAACCCCTTTACTACCACAGATCATTCTTAATCCGCTTAACCCTCTCCGTAATATATAACGCGATGGCGTCATATAGCGGGACGCCCAAGAGTATCATATGACGTGATCGCGTCATATGAACGTAGTAAAGTAACTCAATAAGTAAGTTAAATGACGTATTTGCGTCATATTGAGCTCAGTAATTTTGGTAAGTTAGATCAGAATCTGTCGGTTGGTGGCAACCCCAAATACCTCCGACATCTACCGTTACCTCAGTGTTAGAGAAAGTGTTGTGAGGGAAATACCGGGCGCTCCGCCACCCCATCAGTAAGTTAGCAACTTATGTCGGACAGGTTTAATATCATCTAAATATAACTAGCATAAAATAGAAAAGACGTCGCCCGTATAGAAGGGGTTAATAACATTACATCAGTTACAAAAATAATCCTCACACACCACTGCATCAAGTTCATGTTCAACCTTTTAGTAAAATACTGACTCTATTGGAGTAGTTACTGGCATATCTAAAGCCTTTTGTAACCAACAGTATGTTTATAGAAACGTTTAGTTTAGTTACCTAAAACAAATTTGGTTTATATTGGGTAACGTTTGTATACGCCATAGGTGTAAACATACAGTAACACCAGTTAAAGAATCAGAGGGAAACAGAGAACCTTCAACCACGATTCGAAGAAATACAACTTGTATTTTTGCTAATATTATTTATTTTAATTGGTTATTCCTTTCTAAGTATTTGTATTTCTCTTATCCAGAGGCATTCAGAAAATCGGCTGATGGACAAGTGTTTAGGCCTACTCATTGAATGTGCTCAATATACAAAGTATAATTATGCAAACATATACATTAATGTGCAGCTGCTAGGTAGAGTTCCGTTCTCCTTCCAATTACTAGCTTATCACAAAAGCTTATGACTTTATAAAGTTGCTTAAAAGTGAGTGTGATAATGTGTTAACCTTTTGATCAAATGTGACACCGTGGCGCAATGCATAAGTGTGTTGATTTTCAGTGTGAGTGTCCTGGGTTCGAATCCCCGGACTGCCACATGTGTTTGTTAATTTCATTAATCGAGTTTAGAAGTAAAGTTGGTTGGTGGAGAGAACATAATAATTACTTCTGGTTCAGTAGTAGTTTATCAAAAGGCCTTCCCTAGGGTTAAGTGCCCCATTAATTACTATTCACCTATTCATAGCCTCCGATAGTGCAGTTGGAATGAATGTACATGCTAAGATTGGTATGCAGGATTCGAAATGGCATAATAAATTGTAGGCTTGTGCAGCATTTTTTAACTGTTTTCGTGGTGCAATGCATAAGTGTGTTGATTTTCGGTGTGAGCGTCCTTGGTTCGAATCCCGAGACTGCCACATGTGTTTGTTAATTTCATTAATCGAGTTTAGGAGTAAAGTTGGTTGGTGGAGAGAACATAATAATATGCAAAACTAACTAGATGTGATGCAAGGGACACTTTGCTGGAGCTAGTGTATAGGAAAAAGTACTTAAACATATATTGTGTTTCTTGTTGGACAGGAAGAACTTGCGGACCTCGGAGTGACTGACAAGAGTGAAGTTGTGACAGAGGACAAGAGTAGTTCCGGCCGACCTATCACCACCATCCATCTTCAGGGGATATTCTGGCTCCTGGCACTAGCTTGGGGCTCCAGCATAATCGTTTTCTTACTTGAGATAATTACCAAGATCATTCGTCGTTAAGACTTACATGCCATCACGTCCTGAAAACGTTTTTGTATATTCATAGTTAAAATAGGACTTCAAAGGCTATCAACCCTTTTAGATTATTTAGCCAGCACACTGTAAGTCATGACTGGAGCCCCTTTTCGAGAAGACCAGTCCCTTGTGAACATTCGCCTATGGTGATAGCTTATATAAATAATATTGAATTATTCTGACACACTAATATAATGTATTAATCATACTTTTGCTACATTCAGGCGATTTTATGTTGCTTAAGAAAGCTCTGTGGTAGCAAAAAGGGTTAATTGAGATAGTTTGAAGCCTGTTAATTGCTGGAGGTCGTTATTAAACTAAATACAATCGTCTCATAGTGGCTTAAATAAAGCTGAAAGTTTTCCTCCAACAAGCTTAGAAAAACAACCCCTAAATTTGTTTATTTTTCGGTAGAAAAATGCCCTGGCCAAAGGCGGGTTCGTCTTAAAATAACAGGGTCACTGTCGCTCGCCAGGAAACCATCGAGACCTAAATGGCGTGAAATATCTAAATATTGACAACAACATGGGGCTAAGCACGAGGGAGAAAGGGTGTCAAGAAAAACGATCCTGCATCCTATTTAGTCCTCTGAATGGGATACTAAGTAAGTGAAAGGGGACAAAATAATCTAGTTTCCTTTAATGCACAGAAAACCAAGTACATTCAATTTTCTAACCGACAGAATCTCACTGACTCCCATATATTTTTTAATGATGTAAATATTCCCACTTCCCCTAGTATTGACATTCTCGGTATAACATTAACTACTAACCTGAGCTGGACACATTATGTTAGAAGCATTGCTAAGAATGCCTCTAAAAAACTGGGACTCCTGTACAGAGTTCGAGAATTCTTCACTGACGAGCAGTTGGCCGTAATATATAAAAGTCATGTGCGTTCTCAGATGGATTACTGTTCACCTCTGTGGAGTGGAAGTGGAGTAGTTGCATTGAGGCAGTTGGACAAAATTCAAAATAAAGCTATTAGATTAATCAATAACCCTGCAATCACACAGGACCTTCCTACATTATCCATACGAAGAAATGTTGCATCCCTTGCATTATTCTACAGATATTTTCACAGCAATTGTTCCGAGGAACTTGCTTCAATTGTGCCGCCTCTCCACATCTTTCCCCGTAGAACTAGGGCAGCTGAGAGTGCACATTAATTTACACTTTCTCCTCCACAATGCAGAACTTCTGCTTATCAAAATTCATTTATCCCCAGAACTCCTACTCTTTGGAATTAACTTCACTCGAGTTGCTTTCCACAAACTTACAATCTTCAACAGTTTAAATCCAGTTGTTACAAACATTTTATGAATGGAGGATGCCTTTAGGCACATGGACCTTTTTTGTTTTATCTGTGTTTTTCCTTCCTCCATTCATTGTCTCTTAAAAAAAAAATACAAAAATACAAAAAAAAAATACAAAATTGGGCATCGGAACGTAGACTGGAGGGAGATCAAGCCTTTGAAGATTGTAATGCATTATGTCAGTTTTTTCTGGCTATCATTAGATGATTGTATGCAGTTTAATTAATTAAGAAGGATCTGTGGGCATTTTAAAGGTAAACACTATCTCAAATGTGATCATAATTTATACCTACAATAGGAGTGACAATAAGGCAACTTAATTATGCTGAACATCAAGAACCATTTTTCTCTGCATTATAAACTAGATTATTATGAAATATAACCGTGTCAATAAATGTTTGTACCGCAGTCCAATAAGACTACACAACTATAAAGTATTATTCAAAATGTTGAAATATCAGCTGTGTGCAATGTTTTGTGAAAATCTATAATATTCACTGTATGTCTAATATAACATATAATTTAAGGTTGGTTGAGGGAAAAACATGTTATTTTGAGGGCAGACTTTTTGTTTTCCGTTTGTGTGTGTGTGTGATCGATTATTATTTCCAACTGGCAGGAAATGTAATCAGTATAGCTACAGTAAGTTATCGATACTAAACGGGAAAATAATTAAACTACTATCCCTTGAATTCTTAAAACAAAATAAAAATCCCTTCGCACTATCTTTTATGAACGAAAAATCTTGAATTATGACGTTACTTTTAGAAATGGGAGTGGTAATCTGTGTATATTCTCTGTAAACAACACTCATTCCCACAATATTCGTTCGATTTGCTTAACCCACTGAGCACCAGGCAATATCATATAAATGTACACTCCAGGACCAGCAGTTTGTCAAAAAAAAAAAAAGTGTTTGCCAGAAAACACCTGGAATGGGTTAGAAATGAAGGAAAAACTAAAAAATAAAAAACGATCCCCTTGGAACTAGGTCATTAACCCTTCCCGCCCGGACTGCCTTTCTAAATGACGGAGCTCGTATCCGGGTGATCTGGCTGAAAAGCGACACACGTAAACAAAGGCCTATCTCCCTTAATACAATCGCTACACTGATCAAACAAACATCAACGTGTGCTCCATACCTTGGTGCGTAGACTTGCGTTGAGTATAGTTCTCTAGCTCAATTGGTTCTGGAGTTAAGACGATGTTAGTGGAGGTTACTTTTGGCGCGTATTTACCTAGACGCGTCCGAACACTCAAGTGCGGCCCCGGCTACGACGCACTGTTGCACTCGTCGCCCCACCCGCAATTATGCCGGGAAGCGATTTGAGTGTTTTTATTGTTTATTCTGCCATTTATTATAATTATTATGTTATTTTCACTCAATAAAGTTATTTTTATGAAGTTATTTGTGTCTCTTTCACTTTTACTAAGTTTTATTGTTAGTATAGTGTCACTTTCACTTGTTCATATTGTTATGAAGGCACTTATTATTAGTTATTTGTGTCTTTCACTTTCACTTATTTTTATTATTATTATAGTGTCACTTTCACTGGACTAGGATAATTGATAGTGTAATTTTCACTTATTTATTGTTAGGTAAGCTATAATATATATTTTAGAGTGTCACTTTCACTTGTTCATATTTTTATGAAGGCACTTATTAGTAGTTATTTGTGTCTCTTTCGCTTTTACTCATTATTTTATATTATTATTAGCCTACATTTTAGAGTGTCACTTTCATTGTCACGGGCACTTCAATATTGGACTAGAGTGTGAAAGTCGTTGAATCACCGTCCAGCGCACAGTGCCACTTCACACTCGAGGCATTCCCATGTGTTTTGTTTTTTTATTTTATGGGGTCTGCGGGTTGTGTGGCTACAGACATGGCACATCTTCTGCTTCTTGGCAACACCACCTGGTACTTTGGAAGGAAGGAAGGGAGTTGAGCTGGTGCTCCCTGAAATAGTCTGCACATGCCGTGCGGTCCAGCCGGCCTGGTCCTTGTAGTGGTCTCCCGGCTATAGCATGTTTTTCCAGGAACTCAAGTATCACCTGCTTGTGGAACTTGCGCAGGGACTTGTACGTCTTGGCTCCAGGGGTCCTCAGACGGTAGATATTGTAGGCATGGAGGGCCGACATATCTACCGTATGCAGAATAAACTTCTTGTACCACCTGCAAGATGTTCGCAGGCAGTCGATGAAGCCCATCTGCTTGTTGCACTTATCGATGAGACTCATATTCAGGTTGTAATCCAGGACAGCAGCTGGTTTCTGGACAGGGGTTTTGGTCTTCCTGTCCACCTTCCCTGTGGCGACCATCTCTGCCTTGTGGCATGTGGTGAGGAGGTTGACCTTCCGCTGGTCATGCCAGTGGATAGAGAGGATGGGGCCACTCTTCTTGTGGAAGATATCCGTCTTCTTGGTCTTGGTTGGGTATGTTGGCATGCCCTTCCTCTTGGCCTTGACTGTGCCGACAGTTCCGGTCTTGCGGTCATGGAGGTACTTGGGGAGGATTGGCGACGTATAGTAATTGTCTGTGTACAGGATGTGGTTCTTGTGGAAGTGTTTCTCCATCATCTTCTGTACGACAGCGCCGCCAAATCCTATGTCGGGGTCAGTCACAATTTTGCCACCACTGCCGCTGTAGACCACAAAGTCCAACACATACCCCATCTTACAGTCGCAGAAGACGAAGAGCTTGATGCCGAAACGGTGTCTCTTCGACGGGATGTACTGTCTGAAATGCAGCCTACCACGGCACAGGACCCGAGACTCGTCGCGGCACATCTTCTGAAAAGGAATCAGGTAAGTGGTAAACCGATGATGTATCATGTCATACAGCTTCCTGATTTTCCACAGTGCGTCGGGAAGGTGGACTGCAATGTTGTTGGTCAGGTGGAGATACGAGAGGATGTCAAAATACCTGTCCCTGGACATGTACTTTCCGAATGCTGGAGTTGTGATGAGGTCGGCAGTTATCCAATAATCAGCCAGTGCATGCTTCCTGATGTGTGTCATCAGCATAGTTAGTGCCAGAAACACATACATTTCTGCCACAGTGACTGCTCGCCATGCCACCATCTTGGCACTGGTCTTCCTGCCAAGAAAGTTAGCACAGATCTCATGGTGATTATTAGTTTCCTCGACGTGGTATTCAATGACTTCGTTGTCGTAGAAGCCACAAAAAAGTTCACTGGGGGTAGCATCTGGGCCACAGTGATATGCTGGTGTCACCCCTGAGTAAATCTGCTGCTCGTGAAAGGCAGGACAATCTGGCTCGAAATTTGCCCCATCTGTCCAGACAAAAAGGCAGATGAGCGCACACGCGCAGGCACATGCCCAGGCATACGCCCTTGCCCACGTGGACACCCACGCGGACGCCCCCAACGCCCATACCCAGGGGCAGCAGCAGCAGCGTCAGCAGGCTGAGCCGCATGCCCACGACCTCGCCCTCGAACTCGTCATGTTGGGATTTCCTTTGCTTCCACATCCTCTCCGTCCTCCTCCTCCTCCTCAGGTGATGTCAGGTCATCTGCGGCAATGTTGGGGTCGTCAACATGTTCTTTGGGGGACAATTCTGGTGAAGAAGTGACCGGGCGTCAGCTGCGTGTGGGGCGGGAAGCTCCGGGGGGTGGAACAATGGGAGCCTCAGCCTCGGGGGTTGGGCTCCTTTTGCGGCGAGCCGAGGGCTTTTCCGCTACAAATAATGCTCTCCGATGTGATGAGGGATGTGGCACACTGTGGGAGGACAATTCCGCACCACTAGAAGAGGCCCTTTGCTCATCCTGAGGGCGAGATGAAGCCGAGGGCTGTGGGTGACCCGCGCGGCGTCCCGGGTCAAGGCGTCAGGACAAAGGAATGCGGGTGGTTGCTAGACCAGGGTCGGTGTCACTATCACTATCATCGCAGTCCATAGCTTTTTCTGCTGCCCTGCGTGCTCTCTTGGCTGCACTTTTCACCAATGTTTGCTTATAAAAGAATTTGCTCACTTTCAAGGGCGTACAGGCAGGCAAAGGGGAAGGGGAAGTTCCCGAGGTAGGCCTAGGCTCACCAAGCAATGGCGGCGGGGTAGGCCTAGGCTTAAGCACACTCGGAAGTTCTACCTCACCTTCATTCACCACTTGCACATCAGGATCATCACTACTGTCTCCTCCCTCAAACAAATCAACATTGTCATCACCCTCATACCCCACAAAATCATCGTCTTCACTCGCACTAATATATTTTACTTTATCGATCAAGCTTTCGCCACTGCTTTCTTCGATGGCAAAAATTTCTCTCTCAATCGCACTATCACTCAATAATACCTTTGGTTTCTTATGTTGTGGTTTTTTCTTGCTTGCAACAGGCGTAGACGTAGCGAGCGGGGTAGCAGTGGGGCGCACAGGAGGTTGCACGGAATCGGACGCATCGGAAGATTTTTTTTTTGCTATAACTCGCTATGGCGGGCACGTAGGAACTGATAACGGTAGTAGTTGAGGCTTGGTAGCGCTGCGATTGCCCCTGCAAAGGAAATTTTCGCTACACAGATTTCAAAGCACGCTTTCAAGCATAAGGATTTTAAAATGACACCCATGCTCCGGCCCATCTGCCGCACCTTCATTTTAAAACGCTGCCCGGGCAGGAAGGGTTAAGGGGTCCTACGGGGTGCCCGAAAGTCAGAATTAACATGGTGAAATGGGTAGGCAAAAACATCCAAAAACACGTTTTTGCACGCTCATGCGCCTGGACTTTGAGGGTTTTCAACCATCGTTGCGTGGGATACTTACGCGGTCCCCATATATATCTGAGCACTCTAGGTGCCATAGGACCGGATTAATTAACCGCGACGCACCCTATGCGGCTCTGGGGTTTAGCGTTATCGACATTGCCGACGCATAAGGTGCGTCTCTGCTACTCGAGGTTTTTTTTTTTTTTTTTTTTTTTTTATTAAAGCGTCGGCTATCGTTCTGATGGTCGATGGTTCGATCCCCACTGAGAGACTAGAAATATTTAGTGGCTCACGTGTATTTGTGATATATTCTCAATATTTGTAACTCTCATGCTTTGTGGGTTAGAATTAAATTAAATCAATTTCAACCCGAGTTGCGTCGGGACACTCAAAATATCTGTGTATGGTATTCTGGAAATATGGATCCTACAACTAGGTTTGAATTGAAATATATTCGCCTAGTGGGTTTCCCTTCTCCCTAACATAAATAGGATAGAAGGCTGAGTGTCTTTTAGACTGCCGTGGTGTAATTGATTAAAGCGTCGGCTATCGTTCTGATGGTCGATGGTTCGATCCCCACTGAGAGACTAGAAACATTTAGTGGCTCACGTGTATTTGTGATATATTCTCAATATTTGTAACTCTCATGCTTTGTGGGTTAGAATTAAATGAAATCAATTTCAACCCGAGTTGCGTCGGGACACTAAAAAATCCGTGTATGGTATTCTGGAAATATGGATCCTACAACTAGGTTTGAATTGAAATATATTCGCCTAGTGGGTTTCCCTTCTCCCTAACATAAATAGGATAGAAGGCCGAGTGTCTTTTAGACTGCCGTGGTGTAATTGATTAAAGCGTCGGCTATCGTTCTGATGGTCGATGGTTCGATCCCCACTGAGAGACTAGAAACATTTAGTGGCTCACGAGTATTTGTGATATATTCTCAATATTTGTAACTCTCATGCTTTGTGGGTTAGAATGAAATGAAATCAATTTCAACCCGAGTTGCGTCGGGACACTCAAAAAATCTGTGTATGGTATTCTGGAAATATGGATCCTACAACTAGGTTTGAATTGAAATATATTCGCCTAGTGGGTTTCCCTTCTCCCTAACATAAATAGGATAGAAGGCTGAGTGTCTTTTAGACTGCCGTGGTGTAATTGATTAAAGCGTCGGCTATCGTTCTGATGGTCGATGGTTCGATCCCCACTGAGAGACTAGAAACATATATATATATATATATATATATATATATATATATATATGGAGGTAAAATCACAAATACGTGTGATCAAATTATGTAGTAAAACTCGCTAGGAAAATTGAAACAAAGGAACACCAAGCTTTCGTCTATTCTCTCAAGACATCTTCAGGGTAATACAAGAAAACAGGGGAAGAGTGAGGCTTAAATACCCGTCCTAAATCATCTGTGAGTTGCTAACTAGCATATAAATACAAAAAGTGTTGCCAGCCTACTGCCTGTTGCCATATTTTTAGGAACATACTTAATTTATATACAAAATATATGTACATACTGTATATACATTGAAATATGCCTAACAATACAATCTAATAATATATACAATTTGATACATGTATATGTATGTCTTCATATTTACATAAGTTACTATAACAGTTTGAAAGGGATCTGCAAGTTCATTGATGTGTATCAAATTGTATATTTGATTAGATTGTATTGTTAGGCACATTTCAATGTATATATGTACATAATTATATTTTGTATATAAATTAAGTATGTTCCTAAAAATATGGCAACAGGCAGTAGGCTGGCAACACTTTGTATTTATATGCTAGTTAGCAACTCACAGATGATTTTGGACGGGTATTTAAGCCTCACTCCCCCCGTTTTCTTGTATTACCCTGAAGATGTCTTGAGAGAATAGACGAAAGCTTGGTGTTCCTTTGTTTCAATTTTCCTAGCGAGTTTTACTATATATATATATATATATATATATATATATATATATATACCGAATATATATATATATATATATATATATATATATATATATATATATATTCATACCGTATATAAATATATAAACATACATATATATATATATATATATATATACCGTATATATATATATATATATATATACAGTATATAAAATATATATAAAAAAGAAATAGTGACCATAATCTGTGACCTTTACCATTCACCTTGACCTTTGAATAACACAAACATAAATTTTGGACAATCGTTGCATTGACCAACCAAATTTGCCAGCAAAATTTGGTGACGATATGTAACCCGTTCAGTACAGTTCTGTCGGTTTCATTTCATACATGATACTAAGACAATTTTATTTAGTGTATGAAGGGCCTCCATAAAATTCGCAGGCTTTCAACTATCTTAACCCTTTTTACTACCACAGATCCTTCATAAGCTTCATAAAATCGTCTAATTATAGCTAGAACACAATAAAAATGACGTCACCGTTACACGAAGGGTTAAACAGTCTAGGAAAAGTTTAAAAACAATTATCAACACTGTTCTTTTGTTCTTTGACCTTGACCTTTAACCTTAACTATTATACTGTAATATATATATACTGTATATGATTGAAATATGTTATTTAAGTAAAATGCAACTAACAGTCATCAGCTTATCGAAAATTGAGTTTTTTTATGATGAAGGTTAACTTATGACCTTGGCCTATGACTTTGGCCTTTATGTAGGATTATATTTTTGTTTGCTTTGATGTAACCCTAGAAAATCAAATACGTGTGTCAAATTTCATTAAAGATCATCAGTTAGTTTCAGAGGTATTAAAGGAATAGTTGACCTTGACCTTCATCTTGACCTTCATGACGTCTGAAAATTTCACATTTCAATTTTCCCTTAATGCACAACTGTCTCAACGAATTTTGTGAAGTTTACATGAATAGTAAATAAATTAGCATATTGACCTTATATTTGACGTTGAGATGTGAACTTGACCTGTCAAATGGAATTATGTTTATTCTTGTATGACCTTGCTCTAGGCATTCCGAATATGCATGATATGCCTAATGAGAATCTTGCATAAAATAAGAAATACTAATAAAAATCATATAGCGACATTTAACCTTGACCTATGACCTTGACCTTCGACCTTAGAATTTCTTATCAAGGATTTAGTTAGCTTAACAGCATTGTTCGTATTAACTAACATTATGAATATGGTGTAGCCTAATTCGTATACAAACTTATTGATTACAAATAGTGATCATATACTGTGACCTTGACCTTTGATAAAAGTAAAATCCATATATTTGGATAATCGTCGCATTGACCAACTGAATTTGCCTGTATAATTTTATGACAATACATTAAACAGTCAAGGAGGAGTTTAGGGAAAATTACAAATACTCTTATTTTGACCTTGACCTCTGACCTTAAATATTACAATATTTATGTGAAATTTGATATATATTAGGCTATATTTATGTAATAAGCCATATCACAGCCAGTTTTCTAAAATTTGAGTAATCTTTTTCAATAAATAACAAAAGTTGACCTTTGACCTTGACCTGTGACCTATATGTAGGAGTACATTTGTGTTTGCATTGACATTGCCCATGCAAATCAAATAAGCATGCCTAATTTCATTAAAACATATCAGTTAGTTTCATATTATATTAATAGAATAGAATAGTTGACCTTGACCTTTGACCTTTATCTTGACCTTTATGTCTCAACATTTATTATTTTCCTTGTCACTTAAATTGCAGCTATCTCACCAAATTTTGTGAAGTTTACATGAAAAGTAAAGGAAATAGCATATTGACCTTGACCTGTGACCTTGACCTTTCATATAGAATATAATAGTTTATTGTGTGACATTGGCCTAGGTATTCCGAATATACATGGTACGCCTAGTGAAAATCTAACAGTTAGTATAAGAAATACTAGTAAAAATAATATTTTGACCTTTGACCTTGAACTTTGACCTAACCCTTTAGAATATTTATCTAATATGTGTGCAATACGATATCAATGTTACCAGTAACTTGTAAAGTGAAAGTGAAGAAATTTGAATAAACATTTAAATAAATAGTATAAGTTGACCTTTCACCATGACCTGTGACCTTGACCTTTATGTAAGCGTACACTTTTTTTCATTGACATTGCCCAGGAAAATCAAAATAAGCATGACTAATTTCATTAAAACCCATCAGTTAGTTTCATATATATTAATAGAATAGTTGACCTTGACCTTTGACCTTTGACCTTGACCATCATGATATGTCTCAAAATGTATTATTTTCCTTTTAATTTAAAGTGCAACTATATCGCCAAATTTTGTGAAGTTTGCATGAAAAGTAATGAAATTAGCATATTGACCTTTTATTTGACCTTGACCTGTGAACTTGACCTTTCATATGGAATTGTATAGTTTCTTGTATGACCTTGTCCTAAGTATTACGAATATACATGGTAAGTTTAGTGAGAATCTAACAGTTAATATAAGAAATACTAGTAAAACAAATATTTTTACATTTGACCTTGACCTTTGACCTTACCCTTCAGAATATTTATCTTAAATTTGATCAATAAGATATCGAGGTTACCAGTAACTTGTATAGTGAAAATGAGGAAATATGAGTAAAAACTAAGACACATGAAATATTGACCTTATTTTTAACCTTGACCTTTGAACTTAACCTTTAAGTTAAATTGAACATTTATTTTTGACTGACCTTCGCATTGACCAAATGAATATACCTATGAAATTTTGTGAAAATCCATCAAACGGTCTAGGAGGAGTTACCGGACGGACGACGGACGACGACGAGCGACGGACGACGACGGACGACGGACGACGGACGACGACGGACAAGCTGACACAGTATTCGGGCGGGACCTGTGTGTGCGATACAACTCTGCTTCGCAGAGTTGATAAAGAGTACTAAGTGCTTCTGAATGCTTGTGTGTTTGCTTTTTGAGGGCAAACTGTTAAGTGTGTTCTTCTCCTGGCACCTTTTTTTCCTTTCTTGAGTCTCTTGCTGATACTCCCTACCCCTTGTGTGAGTAAGGGCTGGCTACTGACTGACTGACGATCTGCGAGTACTCCGTGGTATACGTGACGCAGTGAGACGCAAGAGGTGGGAGTCGGATAATTGGTCACTCCACCACGGCAATGCTCCGGGCCACTCACCTCATCTCCTCCACGATTATTTGGCCAAACACAAATTCACGGAAGTACAGCAGGCTCCCTATTCACTTGACATGGGCTTATTCCATACATTTTCTCCTGGGGAAATAGACAACCAGAAAACTTATTCAATTCTTGTGCATTTTTCATGGAACTTTGGAAAATTTGGAAAATACATACGTGCATACTGTACATAATTAAACTCAGTATTTGTAATCCTTACACCATGGAGAAGCCACGGGAATATGGTAAAATGAATTTGGGAACATATCTTAGGACACAGGAGCATTTGAAAAGTGATACAGTGAATTTTTCAGCCTCTTTTCTGAGATTGGTAAAAACCATGATGCGGTTTTTACCACCACGCACTCCCTGCTCAACAGAGGATGGTAAAAACTGCATCATAATGACTTTGACCGTACAATGCTTAGGGGTGGTCACCGGCTTTTTTGTTATCTTTCTCTCCTTTTCTCTCTTTCCCTGGCTTGTATCCATTCGGCCCCATTCAGCCAACTGTTTTAAGACGTTTATTCCCATCCAGGTGTCGATTTCTTCCTGGCGAGCCATAGCGAGCCAGCATTGTATTTAGAAATCCGGCTTCGCCGGAGACATCTATCAAAAAATGTACAAATTTAGCTTGCTGTCAAAACAAAAATATATATATGCTGGCTCACCACCGCTCGCCAGGAAAATATTGACACCTGGATGGGGGTAAGCGTCTTAAAACAGTAGGCTGAATGAGGCCGAATGGATACAAGCCAAAGAGAGAGGGAGAGAAAGATAAACAAAGTGAGGTGGGCTACCTTAACAAATATGGGATGGGGGAAATAAAAGACGGTGTGAATAGCAGATGGTGTATTGGAGTAAATGATCACAGACAGGGTAGATGGGAGAGTGGTCTATTAACCCCTCTTTGGCGGGGCCCGACTTAAGGCGGTCTAGAGAACCAAAGACTATGTGGCGGGGCCCGCCTTAAGTCGGTAGCAATTTTGAGCACATAATTGGCTCTGAGAGAGAGACGAGCGGTGGGAGGAGCATAGGTTGGCTCTGACCGTTCGGCACGGCTCCCGCGCCGCAACTGCCCAGCCCTCCACACACATCCACACCCATTGCCTCGCTACACAGGGAATTATGTAAGGAACTTACCGTATTTTAGCGATTTTTCCTTCGTGTTGCACGATCGTTGCAAGAGAACGCGTGATCTTAGAAGGGTGGTTCTGGTGTCATTGGAAAGCTCAATTATCGCCCTTTCACGGATACATAATTGTATTACGCTCTGGCTCTTGTTTATGCATGAAAAAGAGCACGGAAATAAGCTTGTTTAGGGTAAAACTACCCGCTTGGCAGGTAGTAGAAGTTACCGACCTAGCCGCTCCTTGAGTGTTAATTAATTTATTCCTTTACTTCTTAGTTTTTTTGCTAGACCTCCATCAAGCTTAGAAAAACACCCCTAGACCCCCCTACAAGATAAATTTGTAAATTTTTCGGTAGAAAGATTCGGCCTGTTTCTCTTAAAATTTCAGGCTCGCTATCGCTCGCCAGGAAGTAATCGACACCTAAATGGCACGAAAGGTCTTAAAATTGACAACAAAATGGGGCGAAAGGTGTTAAAATTGCCAAACTAATGGGCCGAACGTCTTATAATTTCAAAACAATTGGGGCTTAACACGAGGGAGAAAGGGTACAAGAAAAACGACCCATCTTCCCTTAACCTCAACAGTCCATCAGCCTCACCTTAACCAAGCGAGGAACACTCTCCAGAAGAGGATCTGTTCAAAATCCATTAGAAACAATCAATAATTTAATATAAAAGGCCTAGATACATGCACACATGACAGACAAGCATGCACGGGTGAACCCTGGTTACCTAAAGTTAATTATTTTAAACGATAGAATTCTTATAAAAAAAATAAAAAAATAAATTAAAAAAAGGAAAAGTGGGGAATGGGCCTGAGTATATAGATAGATAGATAATTCATATAAAAGTTTAATTTGAATGCTGCCAGACTGTAGTTGCTGAAAAAAGTTCCCGGAAAAAGTGTGTGTGTAAACTCACTTTATGTCTAAGGGACTCTCACACTATTCTCAAATTTCAATTCTTATACTCAATGATATAGCAAGGGATTAGATTTGGAAAAATGGAAAGCATTTCAAAATTAGTCTAAAGTAAAACTAGTATTATCATTATAACGTAAAACTTGCAAAATATACAAACCAAAGCTTGGACGAACACATTAAAAACACAAAACAACTAATCAAAATCACTATGTGGAAACAACGCTTAACCAAAATAATAGTTTATAAATAAAAGAACACAATTCAAGTCCGTGAAAATGAGACATAGTGTGATATATCCTTATGTTCAGATCTTCACAGTTGACATAAAAATAAAATTAATAATAATAATATATTTAATCATCTATACACATAAGTAAAATTTTATATTAAATTAGAAATAATTATTGTACAGATATCAAATAAAATATACAACTCACAATGTCTTATAAACAATAAAATAATAGTAGAGAATACAACGGAGTAACCAAATACAGGTCTCCCTCACAATCCGATGCCCCGATTTACGATATTATTATAGGTTTTTAGGTGTTTGGGGATGGATGTAGTGTCAGGGCGGGCGTACGGTCGTCATGTTTACATAGGTCGACCGCCACGGTCAAATTCGCGTCTATTTTGACGCCGATTTGTTTGGTTATTTGCCCCCTGTTGGCAATATATATGATGATGACAATATGTCATGGGGGGGGGGGGTCAACATATTATTGTATCCAATGGCATTCAAAATAGACTGGAACATAATCACAAGCGTCCAACGCCGCCGTCATGTTTACATATGTCGATCGCCGCGGTTAAGTTCGCGTCTATTTTGACGGCGATTTTTTTGGTTATTTGCCCCCTGTCATCAATATATATAATGATGACAATATGTCATGGGGGGGCGGGGGGGGGGGGAGGGAGGCCAAAGGGGCCCCCCCCCCCCTCCCTCAACATATTATTGTATCCAAAGGCAGTCAAAATAGACGGGAACATGAAGGCAAGCGTCTGCCGCCGCTCCGCGTAGTGTAAACAAGTCTGATGGTACGCCTGAACTCTACATTCTACTCGGTGTTTATGTTTGGGTTATGGCTGGTCCAAGAACGCCTCCCCATTTACCCCATTAATTTTAGAGTTTGCTATATGATTTTTCTACTTAAGATGGGGTTTTCAAGAACGTAACCCAATCGTAAATCGAGGTAGACCTGTATAAGAAAGTCACGATAGGGTAGACTTGATAGCTTTATTGTTATACACATGATTTCCTTAGAGATGACTATACAGCGAAACGGTGCATTTCGACCCGTTTGTAATGTGTTCCTGCGCCTCTACAGAAGTCACCCAGTGTCTTAAACTTACTATTGAAAATAACACATTACAACAGTATTAACCGGAGTCACATGAAATACCTCATCCTCCTTTTTCATATTTACTATATAAAGTCAAAAGAGAAAGAGAGAGAGAGAGAGAAAGAGAGAGAAACTGACTACAGTATTCCTAAGACGGAGACAAAGAGAGAGTGAGAGAAACTGACTATTACTAAGACGTTGGAGAGAGGAAGAGAGAAACTGACTATTCCTAAGACGTTACCCTCTTTGTCCAAGCTCCCCGCGTAATGACACATAAGTACTACCAATATTTAACCCCTTCTGTACCGGCGACATCTTTATTATTTTATTCTAGCTATATTTAGAGGACTTTGTGCAGCTTGAGAAGGATCTGTGGTAGTAAAAAAGTTAATTGAGATGGTTTGAAGCCTATCAATTGCTGGAGGCGCTTTTGAAACTTTCTAATAGTAGCCAGATTAAAGTTAAACAGACGTTGTCGGTACAGAAGGGGTTAAATAGAGGGTATTTTGTTCATATTAGTTATATTTTCACTATCACAAAGCCCCCTTCCCCACCCATCCAGAGAAATATATAATAAGTAAAACCCCTCTCTAAAAAAAAACTGGCGGAATATATCTTTAACCCCTTTTATACCGACGACATATTTTTATTTTATTCTGGCTACTATTAAACGATTGTATTCAGTTTTAAAAAGGCCTCCAACAATTAACACGCTTCGAACTATAACACTTAACTCTTGCTACTACCACAGACCCTTCTTAAGCTCCACAAAATCGTCTAAGTATAGCAATAATATCATTCAAAGGACAGCGTCGGTACAGAAGGGGTTAACAGAGGTTTCTCGTTCTTATTACCTATATTATCACTATCACAAATTGTATATTTCTCTGGATGGATATCCAGAGAAATATACAATATGTAAAACTCCTCTCTTTAAAAAAAAAAATGGGGGAATCTGGCATTTAGATACCACGGTATTTCAAAATTGGTCCGGAACACCAAGGTGTTAAGCCAGTGTCACACGAGCGCTTTTTCCGGCAATATTCGATGAGCAAGTTTCTTTGTGTAATAGTTTGAGGCTTTTCTGCATTGGAATCGGAAACTAGACTGAAGGTAGTTTATGTTAGACGGCTGATTTATGATATAAGTCAATTTTGAAGCTGCAAGACAAAAATTGCTTGTAAAAATTTACGGAAAAAGCATTCGTGTGACACTGGCTTTAGTCCGAACCGGGTGTAACCGCATCAGTCTTTATACGGTCACATGCAAACGGGCATATCCCATCAGTTCCCACAACTGTACTTCTCCTCGCGGCCTGTTTGGGATCCAATTCCGTTCAGCCATAATATGTTGGTTAAGGGGGTAACTTGGTTTGTTTTCTCTTTCTCTCCTTTACTCCCTTTCTCTGGCTTGTATCCATTCGGCCCCATTCAGCCAACTGTTTGAAGACGTTTATCCCCATTCAGGTGTCGATTTCTTCCTGGCGAGCAATAGCGAGCCAGCATTTTATGTAGAAATCCGGCTTTGCCGGAGAAATTTTTCTATCGAAAAATGTACAAATTTAGCTGGCTGTAAAACAAAATATATACTGTATATATGCTGCCTCGCTACCGCTCGCCAGGAAAGTATTGACACCTGGATGGGGTAAACGTCTTAAAACAGTCGGCTGAATGGGGCCAAATTGATACAAGCCAAAGAGAGAGGGAGATAAAGATAAAAAATCGAGGTGGGCTGCCTTAAGCCTGGCCATTGGGGGCGAGCTTCGTTTTCTATTGCTCTCTTACCTTTTTAGTGTTGTTATATACTTTATCTCTTCTCTCTTACTACCTTTTTAGTGTTTTGTTATATACTTTATCTCTTCTCTCTTACTACCTGTTTAGTGTTTTGTTATATACCTTATCTCTTCTCTCTTACTACCTTTTTAGTGTTATGTT
>CM064506.1:41008872-41097676 GCA_032716605.1 Paralithodes platypus
AACAGGAATAAAAAGAAAAAAAAAATATATATATATATACTGTATATATAAAATAAATATAATACAAAATATAAAAATAATATAAATACACGATTATGGGCCTTGGGCTTGCTCGGGACCTTGGGGCTGATCCGCTAGACACCCTGGGGAACAGGAATAACAAAACAAATATATACGGTATATACAGTATATATATATAAAATAAATATAATAAACATAAATAAAATGAAATAAATAAAATAAAATAAATAAAAACAATAATAAATCAAATAAATAAATATTTAAATAAAATTAAAATTAAATAATAATATAAATACTTGATTATGGGCCTTGGGCTTGCTCGGGACCTTGGGGCTGTTATATACTGTATATAGGCTATATATAATATATATATATATATATATAATATATACTGTAATATAACTAAAATTCCATAGAGTACTTACCATACTTCCTGTAAGCATTCCTGTGACATCTTCGTGATTATAATGTATTTATTTCGTAGGCAGTATTTATTGATCAATATATTTGTCCTTCAAGCAAAAAATAGTGTAAAGTCATCAATGATACCTAGACAAAACTGCATCAATACTCAAGGGGTTAACCACGATTCACTCCCCTCAGTCACCAAAAGTCACAAGTAACATCTTATATACATATATAGTTCGAATTATTCACTAAACAATTTCACTGGGTAGATGAAATAATCCATAATTGCCTGCCTATAACTAGGCATGGTGGGCCAGAGGGAGGGAGCCCAGAATTTAAAGGGCCGGGACCCTGCCTCACAGTCTGGGGGCCGGGAAACTACTGACTTTACAAAGGCCCGGGCTCCTCAGAGAGGGTTAAGGGGGGTCACTTAGTTTGTTTTCTCTTTCTCTCCTTTACTCCCTTTCTCTGGCTTGTATCCATTCGGCCCCATTCAGCCAACTGTTTTAAGACATTTATCCCCGTCCAGGTGTCGATTTCATCCTGGCGAGCGATAAACGTCTTAAAACAGTTGGCTGAATGGGGCCAAATGAATACAAGCCAGGGAAAGAAAGAAAAGGAGAGAGATAAATAAAAAAGCAGGTGACCCCCCTTAAGTGTATGGTACGGTACATAGAAAAATATCATGGAATTTATGAGAAATAAAATTGATATACAAAAATGGAATATTTGTTTTTACAATACCATTTCAGACAATATCCCAAAAGGCCCCGCTGAATTTTGTTTTACATGCACATTATCATCGACCCCTAGGCCAATGAATTAATATATTTTTTCACCAACCAACTTTACTTCTAAACTCAATTATTGAAATCAACAAATACATGTGGCACTCCAAGGACTCCAACCTAGGATACTCACGTCGAAATTCCACACATTTATGCATTACGCTATCAAGACATTATCGGGCAGTGTTCCTCCGACATACACGGCGACGGCAGGATGTCAAACGAGAGAGACCTATGCGTTTAGTTTTGGTCATCCCTATGAAATTAAAACATAAAACTTGCAAACAAAACGAACCAAAACTGGGACGATACAAGATAAAGGTAAAATAACTTATCAAAATCGCTATGTGGAAATAACGCTTACTAAAATAAAATGCATGAAATAAAAGAACGCAATCCAATGGGTGAGCCAATAATAAACATAGTATTCATTTTAAAAAGCAACTCTAAAGAGAAAAAATAAAACTCTTCAAAACTTTAGCGGCGACTCGTTCATATATCTGAGAATCAGGCAGTGATGACAAACTGCATTGGAAAATAGAATGAACTGAATGGGTTGGTTATTATACAGAAGGTCTACTTCTCTGCTGGTGATAGATAGTAATTTTGGTTGTATCATTATAGTTATCTTTCTTTTATCCATACAGGCCTCCCTCACTATACGATGTCCCGATTTATGATATTATTATAGGTTTTTAGGAGTTTCTGTTTGGGTTTTGGGCTGCTCCGAGAACGCATCCCCATTTACCCCATTAATTTTAAGGTTTGCTATATGATTTTTCCGTACTGGTCTATAACTATTGGTGCCGATTCTCACCTCCATATTTTCGCCGTGAACGCAATTTTCGGTATTCATACCCGTGAAACCCAATGTAAATCCTTGGCACTAGTCCATTACCTACCAATATGTGCACAATACTTCGTGTTACAGGCGCCTGTAAGAGAAAAGTCCATGATACATCGCCACTTCATGTTTTCGTCTCCCACTTTGTTGACTACCTGGCCGGCCCCGGCGGTCCGTTCATACCAACTCTCGCACAGGATTATCATATCTCATTCTTGGTTATGCCCCCTACTGGCAACATAGATGATGATTACAATAAGTCCTGGGGGGGTGAAGGGGGGGGCAAAGGGGATGGATGTAGATTCCAGGCGTAAGGTCGTCATGTTTACATAGGGCAATCACCGCGGTTAACTTCGCGTCTATTTTGTCGAAAAAATTTCGGTAATTTGCCCCCTGCTGGCAATTTATATGATGACAATATGTCATGGGGGGGGGTGAGGGGGGGCAAAGCCCCCCCTCAACATAATATTGTATCCAAAGGCAGTCAAAATAGACGGGAACATGATGGCAAAGGTCCGACGCCACTACGCGTAGTGTAAACAAGCTGGCGGTACGGCCGCACTTAAAATTGCCGGGCAAAGCCCGCCTCAACCCTTATTGTATCCCACACTGCAATTATAACTAAAATCATGGAAACACTAATTTTTAAAAATCTTGAGGTAAAAACATGAAAAATAAGGGTGCGAGTCTTTCCCTATAATTACCCAATGTTTGTGTCCAGTCAAAGGGCTCCTCGAGATAAATTTGTAATAGGCCTAGGTCGGAACTCTGTATTTTTTGGATTATTTAACACTTACTTTAATTTCAACAATGGTATTCTCTCGCTAAAACGAAAAGACAAATAGGCCTAACAGCAAAGTAAATGGGTAGCACTCAAGGAGACTACTGCAGGACTCTTCTTCTTCTTCTTCTTACCTCTGACCGGGTATAGGCTATCCTAGGGTTTACTAGCCTATACCCCTTTGAAAGGACATTAGCCTAACCTAACAACCTTACCTAACCTATTCTAGTATTATAGGTGGGGGCAGCCGCCCCCACACCTCCGCTTTGACTTAGATTTTTGGTGTATTTGTCTGTGAAGTGGGTATTTTTCAATTTGTTGATAACGAAAATCCTCCATGCGGACTATATGGAGAAAAATATGGCGAATCTATTGGTGCCTATTTTCCCTAATAAATTGTTTCTCATAACGTCGCACTAGTGTCCTTGAATATTATCAGTAAATGTTTTGGTTAGAAAGGATGGTATGGATGGTGTTATCGGGTGTACCATAATTATTTCCACTATGCAAATTCAGGATAATCCTACAACTTTACTAACACTGATTTGTTGCTATTCTGTTGCTCCTAATAGGTTAATATTATTCGTAGTAGACTTAGTATGGTTCGATGTTACTCGGAAATGTACATATGACTTGAAATAGATACATTAGAGTATTAAAAACCTTCACTAAAGTGAGACTCGTCCGCCGCGGTTTGACGACTGTATCCCCGAAACTCCCGTTTTCTGTTGACCCATTTTCTTTCTATGCACGATCCCGGAAGGTGTTTTTCGCTCTCCTGCAGTACTTTATAGTGATTTTATGTCTTCTACGTCATTATTTAGAGCAGCAGGGGTCTGGGGGCGGCAGCCCCCAGGTTAGGTTAGGTTGTTATGACAATATTGTCATCAGAGGAGGTGGGTGATTGGTTTGTTTACGTTACGCAGCGTCCGCCGCGGTCCACGAGTGTCTACCTTGCCGACTCTCATTTTCAATTGAAAAATTTATCTAACATGACAACCTAACTTGACCTCCGGCTACTTTACCCAGACTCCCACAAGTCGAACATCAGTAGGGCTTCCTGAATATGGTAAGACTGAATATGGTAACAATGAAAATATAGGGGTTGCATAACAGTAGATTTACCAAATTCAGTGTAATGGTTTAGGTGCTTTTGTTCTGGGTGTGGTGTCTAGAGTTCGAATCCCGGGAGCACCATATGCTTTCATTAGTTTATTCAAGTATGCTACATTGGGCTTTGTAATTGATGATTAGTGTTAAAAATGGGGTATTACTTATATCTCTACATAAAATTATACTAACATACCCTCAAAACATGTTGATTATGCAGGTTTGAAGGAAAAGCTCAAGTGTTGCTGTTTGTTGTGTTGAAGGACTGTGGAGCTCTATAAACCCGACCATCACCTGCAACATGTGGTGGAGGAATTTGGTTTGATCCAAGTTACCTTGGTTGTAGTGAAAATAATTATGTATTCCTATCATATATTAGTTTTCTACTTTGTTCATTAAAATATAAATTTAATGTATATACTGGTACTGTATGTCACAAACATTGAATACAAACATGTAAACATATGGAATTCATAAAATTTGCATTGATTATCCAATACTCACATGCCTATTAACAAGCAATTTATTGTTTAATGTATCAATGTATTCTTCTGGATGACCTAGATGTGTGCATGTGCATTTGTATTTTGTTTTTGTGTGTTCATTGTTTTCTGTTGTTATGTTGTCCCTATTCGGGCTCTGTCTTGAGTCCCCTCCCCCCCAAGGAAAAAAAAAAGGAAAAGTGGGGATTGGGCCTGAGTATAATTATACATACATACATACATACATCACATTGTAAGTCCAATGTTCCTACAAATTATGGATGTTGCATTTTGGCAATCTTTATTTGTTTTTTTTAGTAAAATATGTGTGATTTGAAACCATGTTAATTAATAAGATGCACAAGATGAATACTGTACCGGTTTTGTATATTTACATTTTGTATAACTTGGATGAATTTGTATGAAGTAATGTAATGTTACCGTGGCTGTCTAATGTAAATATGGATGGTGTGGTGAGGGAGGGGAAAATGAGAACTATGGGTAGAGGATTGGGTTTACTAGGAAAGAATGGTAGAGATTGGGAGTTGAATCAGTTGCTGTTCGCTGATGACACAGCGTTGGTGGCGGATTCTGAGGAGAACTGCAGCGGATAGTCAAAGAGTTTGGTGCGGATTGTGGGAGGAGGAAGCTGAAGGGAAACATCAACAAAAAAAGTGATGGTGTGTAATAGGGGTGATCGTAGATTTGTTCTTAAAACTGCACTAAATAGTCTATATATAGCTATTAAAACATGAGAAAGACGTCGCCAGTACAGAAGGGGTTAAATGGAGATCAGTGCTGGAAAGTTGTGGTTTAACAATAAAAATAAACGTCAACAAAGAATCTTCAATTTCAAGAAGCTTATAGTTCCATTATATTTGGGAAAGTTGTTGTTTAAGGGGAGCTTGTTCGTTTTTGTGGACCCTCTTCTCTCCTTCGTGTTTAGCCCCATTAGCTTTCAGATTTTAAGATGTTTGCCCCATTAGTTTGTCGATTTTCAGACCTTTCGCCTCATTTCTTTGTCAGTATTTGTGCTATTTAGGTGTAATATTTTTTCCTGGCGAAGGATAGTGACCCTGTAATTTTTGAAGAACCGGCTTTTTGGCCGGGAAATTCTTCTATGAAAAATGTACAAATTAATCTAGAAAGGGGATCTAAAGGATGTTTTTTTAAAGTTTGATGGAGGTCTAAGAAAGAAAATAGGAAAATACTAAAATGATACATAAATGAACAAATAAATAAGCTCATCCCCTTTGACAATCATAATTAATGACAAACAAAGAATATGCTGCCATCTCCTTGATCCTCACTGCAGACTCATATACCCAAATATATAAAGTAAAAGGTCATGAAATTATATTTAGCATACCAGAGTAACACCCACTAATAATTAAAGGTAGAATCACATGAACACTTTTCTAGTAATGTTAATGGCAATTTCATATTGGCAACATTATGGGAACATATTGTATTGATATTTACAACTCTACTATAAGGGTGGTAAATTATAAAAGGTACAGTCGTGAGCCATAATAGTTACGCACCCATCTGACTCTATATCGAACCTAAACGAGATAATACAATGCCTTATTAGATCGCAGATGTTTCAAAACCAGGCTAGTTGTTGATGCAGTTTTGAATGCCGTATATTCCCATGATTACAATTTTTTCACCAACCAACTTTACTTCTAAACTCAATTAATGAAATCAACAAATACATGTGGCACTCCAAGGACTTGAACCTAGGATGCTCACACCGAAAATTCCGCGCATTTTTGCATTACGCTATCAAGACAGTAGGGGGGGGGGGGGGGGGTAGGGGATGCCCTTGTTACAGAGACTTAACTGGATATTTGTCACGAATCGCTAGACCTGAGTGGCGTCTACCAATGGCACGGGCTGGTAACAAACTGCTGACCCTTTGATCAACAGGCAGATGCGCTACCGACCATGCCACGGCCCGCGGAATACTTTGTGTAATGGTTGCATACATATTAATGTGAAACTGAACTCAGACAACATAATACAAGGCTTTATTAGATACCAAATGCTTCAGAACTTGGCTTTAACCATTTGAGTACCGGCGCCGTCCATTTAACTTTATTCTGGCTACTAACAGACAATTGTTTACAGCTTAAAAGGTCCTCCAGCAATTAACAGGCTTTGGATGATCTCACTTACAGTAACCCTTTGAATGATCTCACTTACAGTAACCCTTTGAATGATCTCACTTACAGTAACCCTTTGAATGATCTCACTTACAGTAACCCTTTGAATGATCTCACTTACAGTAACCCTTTGAATGATCTCACTTACAGTAACCCTTTGAATGATCTCACTTACAGTAACCCTTTTCACTACCACAGATCCTTCTTAATCTGCACAAAATCCTCTAAACATAGCTAGAATAAATATACAAATATGTCACTGGTACAGAAGGGGTTAAAGGATCATAATTTAAAAAAAGGTGTATGGCTCATGACTTTACCAGTAGTTGAATATATACAGAACATTTTATTCAAAAGCTACCAGATCTGAATTGCCGAGAAAATATTGCTTAAAAGAGTAATTATGTGACTCATACCCTATAGTTGATCCATCATAATTAGGCCAGAAATCTTAACCCGTAACCTCTGTAACTCAAAAAAGGGCTAGAGCAAATGGGTTGTAAATTTCCACAGTTATTCCTTGGTTGACTCTTCCCACATGGCAGAAATATTAGCTCGATTATTCTAGTCGTTTGTGAGTTAAGCCTGGTTCACACATAGACGAGTCGGTGCCCGAGTCCAACACAAGTGATGAAATTTTGCTATTCGGCAATGACTCGTCAATACTCTGTAACACTCGTGTAGACTCTTGTTACACTCGTGTTGACTCTCCGTGTATCGGGGTGTGTCCTGTGTACTCGCCAAGTGGCCCAAAAATGTCATACATGCATGAAATTTCTTGTCCCCGTCACGAGTCCGACGGAAATACGTGTAGACTCGTGTACTACTCGTGTAGTAATCGGCCTCCAGAAACGCTAATAATCGACGAGTGTCACGCGTGTTGGACTCGGGCACCGACTCGTCTATGTGTGAACCAGGCTTTATAGAGGTTAATGTTCAAGAGTCTGGGTCTACTTACTTGGAACAGGGTATAGTGTTGCTAATATCACAAATCACAGTCAACAGAGGGAAGAATCCTGTTGATATTTACGGGTATCCTATAATCTTGGTCACGTGGCGTCTCTTCCGTTTTAATTTGGCAAACACTAGACAATTATACATAGATTAGGAAGTACATCTGGTGATCAAATAACTACAATTGATCATGATTAAACCCTTGACTCCCACTAAACTTGATAAATTGTCTAATCATAGGCAAAATATAATTATAAATAAATATATAAATAAATATATAAATATAAATATGAATATAAACATAGGCCAATGTAAATACCGTATATAAATATATAAATAGATATAAATATATATAAATATATAAATAAATATATACATACCGGTATATATATAATATAAATGGCTTAGGAAAGTCAAAGGGGTAAAACGATGTAAATTGACTGTTGTTGTCGTTCCCCGGGCTGGCCCCAAGGTCCCGAGCAAGGCCATGGCCACAACCGAGCGCTGTTATAAACTCCGACAGATCCTTACCAAACTTGATGATATCGTCTAATCGTAGCCAAAATCAAATGAAAGAATGCGTCACAATATACTGAAAAGAGAAAAGGAGAGAAAGATAAACAAAAAAAATGGTGACCCCACCATCTTTTTTTATCTTTCTCTGTTTCCCTGGCTTATATCCATTCGGCCCCATTCAGCCAACGGTTTTAAGACGTTTATCCCCATCCAGGTGTCGATTTCTTCCTGGCGAGCGATAGCGAGCCAGCATTGAATGGAGAAATCCGGCTTCGCCGGAGAAATTTTTCTGTCGAAAAAATTTACAAATTTAGCTTGCTGTCAAAAAAAATGTAGATATATTATGCTGGCTCGCTACCGCTTGCCATGAAAAATTTGACACCTGGATTGGGGTAAACGTCTTAAAACTGTAGGCTGATTGGGGCCAAATGGATACAAGCCAAAGAGAGAGGGAGAGAAAGAGAAAAAAAGTGAGGTGGGCTCCCTGTATCCCTACTCTTGATTGGTTTTCTTCATATAATGTTATCACTTGCTTCGTTTCCTTCCTTTTCCGTTACACGGTACACATTGAGTACTATGGAACCTTTAGAATGTTGCTATGGCTCTGTCTTGAGTCGGCATATAGATAGATATTTATTTCACAAGCACTACGTATTAGAGTTTTGCATTCTCTGTTTGTCTTATTCAAGCGAGAAATTGTCATGTTCCTATCTTCGTTACCGACTTGCTTTTAAACACTGGAATATATTGTAAATTCCAAAAAACAATCTATGCATATGAGGCAAAGATGTATCAGTACGAGTTTATCACGTTGGATTTGAAGGGTAATTCACACCAAGATACCACCCATGTTTTGAATTCAGCCATCGAATGTCCGGAAAGCAGCAACTAGGGAATGACATTTCTTGCCCAACTAAGACGAACAGAGTATAGTTTCAAGGGATATTATAAACAAGAGCCATTTTCACTTTCTTCACTGATCACCAGGTAACTTAAGGGGGGTTACCGGTGTTTTTTATCTGTCTCTCCTTTTCTCTCTTTCTCTGGCTTGTATCCATTCGGCCCCATTCAGCTAACTGTTTATAGACGTTTATCCCCATCCATGTGTCGATTTCTTCCTGGCGAGCGATAGTGAGCCAGCATTGTATGGAGAAATCCGGCTTCGCCAGAGACATTTTTCTATCGAAAAATGTACAAATTTAGCTTGCTGTCAAAACAAAAATATATATATGCTGGCTTGCTACCGCTCGCCAGGAAAATATTGATACCTGGATGGGGGTAAACGTCTTAAAATAGTAGGCTGAATGGATACAAGCCAAAGAGAGAGGGAGAGAAAGAGAAAAAAAGCGAGGTGGGCTCCCTTAATGGCCACTGGACTAAGGACGGTGTCACACGACCGCTCTTTCCAGCAATTTTTGACGAATACATTTTTTCTCCTACTGTGTTTTGGTATTTTTTCATATTAAAAAAACAAAACAAAAAACAAAAGAGGAAAGGAAAAGTGGGGATTGGGCCTGAGTAGGCTATATAGAATGTTTTGGTATTTTTGCATGGGAATTGACAACTAAACTGACTGTATAGGATTTTAAGAGATTGAAATAATACAAGGGAAGGGAAGAGGATGTGTAGATCAGATTTTTACCCTGAATTGTGTTGTGGAGAAGTATCTGGAGAAGAAACAAAAGGTGTATGTTGCCTTTATGGACTTGGAGAAGGCCTATGACAGAGTGGATAGAGAAGGTTTGTGGAAAGTACTTAGAATATACGGAGTAGAGGACAAGTTGCTGAAAGCAGTGAAGAGCATGTATGAGGGTGCAAAGGCGGCAGTACGTGTGGAGAGTGACCAGAGCGAGTTCTTTGACCTGAATGTTGGTTTGAAACAGGGGTGTGTGATGTCCCCGTGGTTGTTTACTGTATATATGGATGGAGTCATGAAAGAAATACTATCAAGAGCAGTGGATGTTGGTGTATCGCTGAAAAGGGAGGGAATTGAGTGGAAGCTACCTATACTGCTGTTTGCGGATGATACAGTTCTGATGAGTGATAATGAATGGGAGATGCAGGGTCTGGTAAATGAGTTTGGAACAGTGTGCGAAAAACGGAATTTGAAGGTAAATGCGAGGAAGAGCAAGGTTATGGTCTTCGAAAGGGGTGAAGTCACAGAGTGTGAGGTGAAGCTGAACGGTCAGGCTATGGAGATTGTCAACTCTTCTAAGTATCTGGGTAGTGTGTTGAGTAAAGATGGGACTATCGATGAAGGAGTGCGGGAGAGGGTACAACAGGGGAAGAGGATTGTAGGAACGCTGAAAGCAGTAACAAGAAATAGGGTGGTCAGTATGGAAGTGAAGAAGTCCTTGCATGACAGTGTGGTAATCCAGACACTGACTTACGGAAGCGAAGCATGGACGTTGGTTGAGAGACTCAGACCAAGAGTGAGAGCAGTGGAAATGAATTACTTAAGGAGTGCGTGCGGAGTTACATGGAGGGATAGACAGACTAATGAGGAAGTAAGAAGGAGGTGTGGTGTGGAGGTAGATGTGCTGGAAAGTGTGAAAAGGAACAACTTGAGATGGTTCGGCCATATGGAACATATGGAAATCGAGAGAATGACTAAGAGGGTGTACGAGAGCGAGGTGGAGGGACAGAGGGGGAGACGTAGACCGAATATGAGGTGGAAGGATGGAGTGAGGAACTACATGAACGAAGGCGGTGCTGATTGGGGGGAGGCACATCGACTGACTGGGGACAGAGGTGCATGGGGGCGGTTCGTTCGTGTCCACCCCTTCGGGGATCACGGCGTCAGGCAATAGATAGATAGATAGATAGAAATAATACACAACTTTAATTCAGAAGAGGCCAAAGTGCAATTGCCGGAAAAATTGCCATAAAAAGGCACGTGCCTGTCTGACACCGGCTTATATTAGGTTTCAACCCTTTCAATACAATGAGGTCTTTTACATTTTACTCGGGCTAACTAGATGATATTATTCAGTTTATTAATTAAAGAAGAGCTCTCGTAATCAAGGAGTTATGAAATAATAGTTTTAACTGGCTTGGTCCCCCCTCCCCCCCCCCCCCCCCCCTTCGCAAAAAATAAATAAAGGGAAAGGTGGGGATTGGGACTGAGTATAGAGATAGATAGATACTGTAGATGAATTAATTCAAATGACTCCTTCAATACGATTACATCTTTGTAATTATACATGGTTATTGTAATTAGCACAAAAGTTGCCAATGCATTAATGTTGTTGGTGGTGTAATGGTATAGATGCTTATGATCTAGGTGTGGTGTCCTGAGTTCGAATCCCAGGAGGACCATATGATTTTATTAGTTTATTAAAGTGCATTGGAGTTTGTAATTGATGAGTAATGTTAAGAATGGGGTGTTACCTAATTATCTGTACCGAAAATCACCACTATTGTGAGAATTTACCACTTGCGTATTTCAGGCTATAAGGAAGTTGGAGCCGTGAACATCAATATTAAACAGAAATGCAATAATAATGTACACTTCTGATGGATAAATGTTATGTTGAATTGGGTTATACACTATATATGTATAAATGTACTATGACCGTAAATTTACCTGTAAATTCTGTTAAATATCGTTGTCTACAGCTCCAACTTCCTTATAGAACGAGACTTGGAAGTCTGTAATTCATAGGCAACATTTTTCCAGCAATTTCCTTGTTGATTAAAGAAGCAAGATATATTAAGATGATAGAGTTGGTCATGATAATATCTTCAGTGATTCAGCTACAAAGGACAATAATGCATTAATGACTTTAGTGTCGTTTACTTTAACACCAGGCACGTTTTACTCAGTTTAACAAAGACTTCTCATATTCAAGTGGCCAAAACACAGCACTAGTAGTATTAGTTGCTTTATGAACCATTCCACCAAGGCATTTATAAATCTATACATAGTTCCGTAGAAGTGGCCTCCTCGACACTACATTTTCTGGTTCCAGGGACGGCAAGGGAGACACACTCGACCACTTTGTTTAAGTTTATGTTTACGACTTCAGTGGCTCGGTCTGCGGTGGCGCGATAATTTTCACTATAGCGCATCACCAAGTTCGTTCATCTTGTAATGTCGTGCGATAATTTTCACTATAGCGTATCACCAAGTTCATTCATCGTGTAATGTCGCCGATTTTTTCACTATTTTTACCAAGATTCGCACTAGAGGGACTGTAAAACCACGGTCAATCCTCACTTTATTGCTGCTTTAAGGTGGTGTGTGTCACAGAGCTCATTTTCCAGCAATCTTCGATGAACAAGTTCTTTGAGGCTCTTTCGCATTGGAATCAGAAACTAGATTGACGGTAGAGCCAGTTTAATTCACATGGAACTCATATTTTGAAGCTGCCATATTACATAGTTTAATTCATATGGAACTCACATTTTGAAGCTGCCAGACTACAATTGCTCGTAAAAATTGACGGAAAAATCGCTTTTGTGCCACCTCCTCTATTTTTTAAGTTTACTGATCAACGAGGGAAACTGAACATAAGTCAACTCACATTTTTAAGTGCAGCAAATTATACAACTTAACCCTTCCTACCCGGTCTGCCTTAGGTAAGGACAGCACGAAAGAAGGGCCGCTACCCGGTATGCCTTATCTAAGGCATGAGCTTAATAGCCTAATTAAGCTTGGTCTGAACGCCGTGCGTACGACGTATGTCAACAAACCCAAGCGTTCGTCGCCGCACCTCCGCAAACAAGAAGGAGAAGACTCCTCAATGTTATTGTTCTGACGTCATGACGAAATTAGTGTCTAAAAAGCCCCCATATTGGCAACATCTCTGCAATATTGGCTCCACTGAAATCGTCATCACAACTGAACCAGTTGACTTACAGAGCTCTACTCAATGCCAAAATACAGATTGAAAACCGCACTACGATTATAGATGAGTGGGAAAGTTCTAGCAGTGAAAATAAACATAAATACGGTAGCCTAGGCCTAGACGTTTTTCAGCCATATCGCCCGGGTAGAGGAGACCGTCATTGGGTAAGACAGCCCGGGGAGGAAGGGTTAATTTGAATCATCGCTTACAACACAAGAGGCTCAATTTTATTCTCAACCATTGGAATCTTTTCAATAAATAATATATAACAAACTTGGTGTGTAGAGAAGCAGAGGGAAATTGAGGGTGGGACATGACTAAAGTTCCGCACCGTTTTCTTCATCTCCACATCAGCCAATATATTTTACGTAACCCAGTTCTGAGCATCTGTATGCGTGGCACCAATGTGTCTTATCTGACGGGCTTTCTACATACATACAATACTACTCCGATGTTCTGTACGTTCACTCATTTATAATATATATATTGTACAGTCGGCCTAATAAGTGATGGCTCAGCACCAATTATGTTTTGATCAAGAATTGGTATCAGCAATATTTACACATGATTTATTTTCCTTTGAGTGAGATATACAACCATGTTCCTACACTTACCTACCCTATTCAACATCTGACAGACAAAGCGAGCCAAACGTAATGACAGCTGAGACATGGCTTATTAGCGCCACTGTACATGTATGGGACAGGTTGGAGTAAGTTAGACTAGGATAGCTTAGGCTGTGTTGAGTACAGTAATATAGCAGTTGCCATACATACAAATGGCCAGAACTGGATTATATAAATACAGCGACTGCCTGCCACCACACATCTGAATCACCTTTGCTTTGCATGGGTCAATAATATCAGAGTTTAGCAAGATAGCAAACAGATGTGTACTGCATTTTCTGCCTAACGATAACTCCTTGAACTGGATTTTTTTCTTATAGAATTTCTCGGTCGAAGTAGTTGTTTGTCTTGTCTATTATGTGGCAGAATATACAGTACCGTACGGTAGCAAATGAAGTACAGTACCTGACTCAAGGGTGGTTGGGAGGGTAGGAAAGAGTAGACAAAAATATATAATATCTCTTTTGTATAAAAATGTCACGTCTCACTATATGTGAATCTTTGAGTTCATGTGCACATGAGTTTCCTATCTGAGTGAATAGCAGACACACTGGGCCATACACTTCCTAATGACTGTAGTAACTTTGGCATACTTGCTGCGGAGGCAGTCTTATGACGGAGAGTCATTTGAGTCACTATTCCCTGCCGACCCCGCGCTGGTAGCTTTGGTTGATTGATTATCAATATTTTTGCTACTGTTATCACTATTTTTCGTAATAAACACTGTCTTTTTAGGCCTCGCCTCACTGACTTCACTCGGTAACTCATCACTGGGGTCAGAAATATGCAAGGAAGCTGTCCGTTCACTCCCCACTGCCCCCCCAGCCCCCCCTTGGATCTGTGAGTACTTGGCCAACCTAGTGCGCACAATCTTGAGGTGGCGGAGGATGTAGTCCTCGTGGGGGGCCATGACGTGGGCCCGCACTAAGCAGATCTCGGCGGCCGTCAGCTCCCCCCGCTCCACGTACACCACACACAGATTATGGAGCCCCTGCACATAATCCGGATCCACAGCTAGGATCCGCTCGTAGCACTGGAATACACAAAACAAACAACTTATATTTTCTTTACTCATAGCACCAAACCAGAGATCACAAAAAATGTATTATTGTCTCAAGTCCGCCACCCGCAATAATAATACAAAAAAACAAAAAAACAAAACAAAATGTATATAATATATACAGTATATACAGTATATATATATATATATATATATATATATATATATATATATATATATATATATATATTGATAATAACATTGAGTATGTGCTAGAGTATATATAGACAAAAACAACACCGAACAATATACTTTTGTTTATGTTATATTTTTTACTCAAACCACCAACATAAGGTACACATCACCATACATTTCATAATCATCGCTGCATATATTAGGTACGTTATCCCTCATAGCACTGCAACACAGAACACCACATCTGCTATACATTTATTAGACTTACTCTTAACCCCTTCTGTACCGCCGACGTCTTTTCATTTTATTCTAGCTATATTTAGACAATTGCGTGCAGCGTATAAAAGGATCGTGGCAGTAAAATGGGTTAAGTGAGATAGTTCGAAGCCTGTAAATTGCCAGAGACCCTTTTTAAACTGATTATAATGGTCTAATAGTAGCTAGAATAAAGTTAAAAGGACGTCTCCGGTAATGAAGGGGGTAACTAAGTATTTAACACCTAATACCAAATATTTCATCACGATATATTTTTCACTCATGGTCCTGAACACATTACAACTCAATAAGCAATAATGGATTCTGCTCTCATTGCACCACAAAATGGAACATTATGCATTATGTATCCCTTAGTTATACCTTTCTACTCAGCACTGCAACATAGAGCACCATACCATTTAATTTTATTCTGGCAAACAAAGTACTTTTTTTCAGCTTAGAAATAACCTCTCAAAGATGAAAGGGGTAAGAAATATCCCCTCAAACATTTGACTCACACAGACCTTTCCTCGGCTGAATACAATAGCGTAATGATAGCAAGAATAAAATATGAAAAATGCATTTGTCTTGATGTTGTAATGGTTATAGTCTGTAAGTTCTATCTGTCTATCTATTGTCTGACGGCGTGATCCCCGAAGGGGTGGCCACAAACGAATTGCCCCCATGCACCTCTGTCCCCAGTCATTCGAAGCCCCTCCTCCCAACCAGCACCGCCTTCATCCATATACTTCCTCACTCCATCCTTCCACCTCGCCTTCGGTACACATCTCCCTCTCTGTCCTTCCACCTCGCTCTCGTACACCCTCTTAGTCATTCTCTCGTTTTCCATACATTCCATATGGCCGAACCATTTCAAGTTGTTCCTTTTCACACTTTCCAGCACATCTACCTCCACACCACACCTCCTTCTTACTTCCTCATTCGTCTGTCTATTCCTCCATGTAACTCCACACACACTTATCAAGTAACTCACTTCCACTGCTCTCACTCTTGGTCTGAGTCTCTTCCCGAACGTCCAAGCTTCACTTCCGTAAGTCAGTGTCGGGATTACCACACTGTCATGTAAGGACTTCTTCACTTCCATACTGACCACCCTATTTCTTGTTACTGCTTTCAACGTTCCTACAACCTTCTTCCCCTGTTGCACCCTCTCCCGCACTTCTTCATCCATCTTTACTCAACACACTGCCCAGATACTTAAATGAGCTGACAATCTCCATAGCCTGACTGTTCAACTTCATCTCACACTCTGTGGCTTCACCCCTTTCAAAGACCTTGTTCTTCCCCACATTTACCTTCAGATTCCGTTTTTCGCACACTGTTCCAAACACATTTACCAGACCCTGCAACTCCCATTCATTATCGCTCCTCAGAACTGTATCATCAGCAAACAGCAGTACAGGTAGCTCCCACTCATTTCCCTCCCTTATCAGCGACATACGCATGAGATATTAATTAACCCTTTCACGTGTTTATGATGCAGAGGTTACCAGATTAGCAATAATGAATAGAGTTCTCTCACTCTTATAATTTCCTCTCCAAAATTAGTTTTCTGCCCACAGCTAACTCAAAGACAACTGCAGAGGTTGAAGTAACTAAACTAAAGGTTTCTAAATACCCGATGGTAACAAATGCTTTAAAGTATTCCTAATAGGCTCAAAATTGCGTCAAAAACGTGAGAAGGTTAAATTATATAACCTGCAAACTAAACAAAGCAAAACTGCGACGATACAAGATAAAGGTAAAATCACTTATCAAAATCGCTATTTGGAAATAACGCTTGCTAGGTTAGAATCCTGCGAGAATCACATGCTTTTATTAACTTCATCTGGGGGTTATTGGTTTTAAGAGCGATGCTGAAAATAATATTACGATACCAAAGCTACTTGGTACGGTACCAACCCGAATCGAGCCTGCCCACCCTGCGGCTTCCTAATCACAAAGTTGGTGCTTCAGCAATACTTAACCCATTAAAGACCAGTGACGCGTTTTTCTTTATATTTCCTTATAGCTTTAAAATGACACCAGAACAAGCTTCGTAGCGCGCAGGGTTTACCCGCAGCGCTACCACAGACATCGGCAATATTCGCTAATTATTAGCAATGTCGCGCTGCATTTGATTTTGGCAGCGCTGCATATATCTTGTGAGAGATGGGATGAGAGCCTCAGTGCCCTGGCAGACACGCTGGAGAGCGGACGGGAGCCTGCCGCGCTTCAGCTCGATCGCACTCGTCTCCACAGGCTTTAATGGGCTTAATATTTGTACATTGTCATGGCATTCCAGAGCGGGGCCCGCAATGAAAGGGTTTAAAAATCGAGAAATCAGATGCTAAGGGATTCAATTTACCATCAGCTGGGTAAAAAACAGACTATACTGTAGTTCCTTAAACTGTATGTAACACCAGAACACTCTCTGACCTTTTCTGCTGCATCTAAATCCTTGATGTTGTTGATGTATATGTATATGATGTTGATGTCTGTGGTGAGCTGGATCTATCAGAGAGGGTTGGTGTCCTCTACTTCCCATAGCTAGTTCTGACTTTACCTTTTTCATCATTCTTATTTATATATTTCTTCCTGAGAGTGGTAAAGGCAGTGAGGCCATAATGGTGTGCCCCATGGTTCCCTATTGTCTTACTCTCACAGCCCACTGGCACAAGACGGCCTTTCTCTCTGGCGTAGGGATGCAGCGACCCCACCGCCCGCCACTTCGGTGGTGCAGTTAGCCTCTGTAGCAGTTACGGTGATTTCTTGTTACTGCCCTATTGTAGCACGGTTAAGGCTGGTGCGGTGCGATTTTCGCCAGGTGCAGGTGCTTCGGGGGGACTTTGTTGAGTTTTGCTGAGACACTATTAGCGCTATACCAACATCAGCCACAGTGATAACATGATGGGGCGTTGTTGTGGTAAGACTTTGTTGTACTGTGCTGCAGTAAAGACTGTAACCACCGTGCTATAATTGCTGTGCACTGTGTGCAGTACTGTGATTGTACCATGGAAGCCACATTCACTGTGAACGGTTGCGGTCTTTAAACCTGTATTTATGTATGTATGTACATGTTGTTTATGTATATGTATATGTTGTTGATGTATATGTGTAACATCAGGACACTCTCTGACCTTTTCCGCTGCATCTAAGTCCTTGATGTTGTTGATGTATATGTCCCCCAGGAGGATGAGGCCCTTGACGTGGTCCGGGTGGTGCTTGACCAGCTGGTTGAGGAAGGGGGCCGCCTCCAGGGGCCGCAGGTCGTCCGTCAGCAGCAGGGCCAGGTTGAACAGGGCCGACCGAAAGTCCTCCTTCAGCTCGATGGCCTGGCGGAGGGAAAGAAAGGAAAGTGTGTAAGGTTCTAGTTTATGCCCTTCTCGTTACTGTCGGTGTTGATATGATTTGGTTATATAAAATCAAACTCTGAAAATGCTAAAAGAAAGGAAAGTGTGTAAGCTTCTATACTCTGTTTCTCTTCAACTGGCGGTAAATTGCAAAGTTCCCAACAAGATTTCTCGGGTATTTTGAAGATTTTGTAGTAAAATATGGTGCTAGTTATATAAACTTGGTCTAATATGATGCAGACACATGGTAGTTTCTTATTTTTCCGTTAGTTATCGAAAAATCAGTTGTTAAGGGATTCAATTTACCGTCAGATGAAATTAAACCGAGTATAGTTTATGCAGTTCTTGTTACTTAGCTGTAGATATGATTTAGCTATATTAAATCAAACTCTGAAAATGCCAACGGCTCATTTATTCATTAGCGCTTACTTAACCCCTTCACTACCGGGTCGAAATCTTCATAATATTTTAGTCATTATTAGGGTTATATATTTAGCTTAAGAAGAACATGCAACAATTAAAAGACTTCCAAGTATCTCGATTCACCCTTTTTCCTACCACATATCCTTCCTGAACTGTATAAAATCGTATACATATAGCTGAAATATAACAAAAAGACATACCCGGTACTGATGGGGTTAAGGTGGTATTTTATAATCTGATGTCCATACAGAATGTCACTCAAAAGTAGGATTTAAAATATTACATTACTGTATAAGTCAAACATATACAGATAAATCAATAGTTAAGGAGAGATGGGCGTGAGTATTTGCTTACTGTTTTATCTTTATAGTATTTTTAGTTTCCTCCCTCGACCTCCATCGAGCTGTAAAAAAAAAACCCAAGGCCCCCCTTGAAGATAAATTTGTACATTTTTCGGTAGAAAAATTTCCCGGCCGAAGCCCGGTTACTCTTGAAACTGCAGGCTCGCTTTCGCTCGCCAGGGATAAATCGACTCCAAAATGGCACGAAAGGTCTTTATATTGACAAAGAAATTGGGCGTAAATTCTTAAAATCGCCAAACTAATGAGCCGAACGTTTTAAAATCTAAAAAACAATGGGGCTAAACATAAGGGAGAAGGGGCCAGAAAAACCGGCCCATCCCCCCTTAACAGAATCAGCGTAGGCATAATGACTCTACCTTTCTGAACCACTTTTCAGCATTGCGGTAGTCTCGGTTGTCCATGGCAATCATACCCAGGTTGAAGTAGATGCGCTCGTTCATGGGGTCACGCTGTATCAGTCTTAGGAGCCGCTGGTATGCTAACGGCCGCAGCTCTGCATTCCCGGACTCCTGTAAAGATGAGAAGGATTGAGGGATAGATTACACTAAAATCTTACTTCCACTAAAACCATAATGATAGAATAGTCGAGTTATAGATTACAAATGAAAAATAATATCTTGTGGTGTATAAATGTCTGTAAAATTACCAGTAGATGACCGTAATTAACATACCACTATAGACATTACTGCACTACATACATATAAGAGTCTTCGCCATCACTGGTATGCCAACAGTCGAAGCTCATCATTGCCTGACTCTTCGTAATGGTGGAGGAATTGAAGAATAAACTACAAATAGAAAGTGTGAAAAGGAACACCATGTGGAACGTATGGGAAGCGAGAGAATGACAAAGAGAGTGTATGAGAGTGAGAAGCAGACCGAGAGTGAGGTGGAAGGATGGAGCTGAGAAGTATATGCGTGAAAGCAGTATTGGATGGGAGGAGGGGCGTCGGCAGACGGGAGACAGGTGCATGGGAGCGATTCATTTGTGGCCACTCTGTCGGGGATCAAGGCTTCTGGCAATAGATAGATAGATACGGGTAGGTACTGGATAATTCAATCAGTAGCTTTTATCAGATTAACTTGCTCATGTAGTACTATGTGGTGGATTGTGTTCTTTTATTTCATAAATTTTATTTTAGTAAGCGTTATTTCCACATAGTGATTTTGATAAGTTATTTTACCTTTATCTTGAATCGTCCCAGTTTTGGTTTGATTAGTTTGCAAGTTTTACATTTTAATCCAGTGATAACTTAACTAATACTGTGCAATACTGTTAATTCCTTGAGGATTATGAAGCCTTTTAGCAGTTTATTCTGGCTAACATAAAACAATTTTATACAGCTTAGGAAGGATCTGTGGGAATTAAAAGGGTAAAAATTTATGTATTTATATAATCAAGCACATACCCTACAGTTGGGGGTGGCTGATTCGAGACAAGAGCCCGAATAGGGACAACACAACACAACACAAAAAGAAAAGAAAAACTCACACACATCTAGGTCGCCCCGGAGAGGACGCAGAGACGCAGATCCATTTTGGGGTCCCCAGGTAAGCCAGCCAGGCCCCAGAGAGGTCCGATTTCAGCAGGCAGTCCCAGACCTCCCAGGGAGGTCCGGTCTCAGCAGGCAGACACGCAGCAGAGCTTACCACCACAATGCCCACCCACCTTCATTCCAGGCATGGCCCTTCACAACATACACCGGCTCCCCAGGTCAGGCGCCTGATGGACTATTATCTAGCCCAACTGGCACACGACCCCCACTCCCTAAGACCGTATTATCACTCATCTATTCACAAAATTTCGTCACTCATTCCTATTCATCACTTCTCTTGCCTGTTCTTCAGTCATCTTTCTATATACCAGCACTTTCTTCACACCATCTCTCCATCTCCTCTGAGATCTTCCCCTCAATCTATTTCCCCTTGTTTTTTACTCATATATTCTCTTTGTAAGCCTTTCATCTCCCATTCGTTCAACATGTTCATACCAGCATAGCACACTTCTTTCCACTCCGACTGATGAAGGGTCCTGTTGTTCCACTCTCCTACGTATCTCTTCATTCCTCAATTCGTTTCTACGCGTCACTCCACACATACTCAAGCAGCTCATCTCCATCACATCCAACTTTCTTTACTCTTGTATATTCAGACCTCATGTTTCAGCCCCATACATCAATGTTGGTACAAATATCCCTTGATACATTTCACGTTTAACTTTCATTACGCGATTTCTCACCTTCTACATACTTCCCATTGCTCCATAAACTGTTCTTCCCTCACACACTCTCTGTCTTACCTCCATTCCCACACCTGCGTCCCTGCTCATCACTCCTCCTAGGTATTTAAAACACTCCCACTTGTTCCAGCATTTCCCCATACAGTCGTATATTTCAATTTACCCTACGTGCATCTCTTATTACATACCATCACTTTACTTTTATTGACATTCAAACTCAGCTTTCTCCTCTCACATACCACACTAAACTCTTTTACTACTCGCTGCAGCTTCTCCTCAGAATCCGTCACCAGCGCTGTCATCATAAAACAGCAACTGATTCAACTCCCAATTACCACCATTCTTTCCTACTAAACCCAATCTTCTACCTGTAGATCACATGTTTACCTCCCTCACCACACCATCCATATACACATTAAACAACCACGAGGACATTACACAATCCTGTCGCAAACCTCATTTCCTACTCTAACAATAGACTTACACACGCTCTGCTCTCTTCATGAACACTCTTGACTGCTCTTAACAAATTTCCTCCAATTTTTTAAATCCTTAGCACCTTCCACATGGTCATCCATTTTTTCCACATCCTTAAAAGCTCAAAATACCTCCTTAATTTTCTCGAAATACTTCTCGCATAGCTGTCTTACTGCAATAATCTGATCCACACACCCTCTTCCCCTACTAAAACTGCAAGGCTCTTCTCCTATTGCACCTTCTGTACCCTTTATTAGCCTCTCTATCAACACCCTGCCATGCAGCTTTCCAACAACTGATAATAAAACTAGTACCTCTATAACTTGAACAATCCTGCCGGTCTCCCTTCCCTTGTACAAAGGCACAATACATGCACTCCTCCAGTCTACTGGTACCATTGACACAACAAAGCAAACATTGAATAGTCTCACTAGCCAGAATACAAACATAAACAACTTCACCCGTACCGAAAAGGTTAAATATCTACAGGCTCATAATACTAACGCTCACCTGTATTAATACGGCCGAGTTGAGAAGGGCTTGCTGATGATCGGGGTCCATCTCCAGGGCCTTATCCAGGTACGCCAGTGCCTGTTGTGCCCGACCCTGCTCCAGCAATACCACACCCAGCTGAAGGAATATAACACACAATTAGTTACAGGACAAAGGATGGGATTGTTTAAATATAATAGTACAGTTTTCCTAGGGGGGGGGGGGGGGGGTCTTGGGGGTATTTTTGTTAAGCTTGATGGAGGTCTAGGGGAAAGTAAACAAACAAACAAACAAATAAATAAATAATAATACATACACTCGGTCCAAGAAGTATCTGCACCCCTCTGCTGATCATCTGGTGTGTACAGCTCGGTAGGGTTGGCACCTTTGCCTGCAACTATATCCATGTGTCAGAGACGATCCTTTCTGATACATGGATATAGTTGCAGGCAGAGGTGCCAACCCTGTCAAGCTGTACACACCAGATGATCAGCATAGGGGTGCAGATACTTCTTGGACCGAGTCTACATACATACATACATACATACATACATACATACATACATACATACAAACATATATATATATATATATATATATATATATATATATATATATATATATAATAAAATATCTCCTTAATTGCAAAGTTACCATGCCAGATTTAAAAATAAAAACAAAATTGTCAGAAAAACGCAAATGTAATTTAGTCAAGATACCTACAATATACTTGGCCAAAAAAAAGCACAGGTATTTTAAGTATTATGTATTTAGAAAATGCATTAGTTTATATTACTCTACATTCCGGCAAAATGGACAACTAACACAAATAACATATCCAAACCTCAAAACATAAATCAATAAAACTTAAATAAATATAATAAAACATCAATAAAACAATCAATACTGTACATTCAATTAACATATATGTCTGGGTTTATGAAAACAAATAGTAACAACAAAAATACATCCATTTGTTTTCCCTTTTCGGGCTGTCTCTAGTCCAGGGGTTCTTAACCTTTTTTTAATCACGGACCCCTTTGAAAATCTGTTGAAACCTATGGACCCCCAGGAAAAAACACAGATACGAAATGTTGCATGCAATGAACACACTTATTGTATTGAAAATTGATTGTCTCATACACAGGTTGTCAACTCCACCCCCCCCCCCCCCCCCCCCCCTAAAAAAAAAAAAAAAAAAAAAATATATATATATTTCCCCAATCCGTTATCATTATAGCGCGACTGAGCGCCGAAGCTGTGATCTCTAGGTGGGTCCGGGGGCATGCACACCCGGAAAAATTCGAACATTTAAAGTGCCTTAACTTAAATAGCATTTCCTGCTTCCTGAAGGCAGTCAAAAAGGAAAATATGAGGGACCAAATACTGTGCAAAATTAGTATTTTTATTTGTTTTCCACATATTGTTTTCCACATATTGTTTTCCACATATTGTTTTCCACATATTGTTTTCCACATATTGTTTTCCACATATTGTTTTCCACATATTGTTTTCCACATATTGTTTTCCACATATTGTTTTCCACATATTGTTTTCCACATATTGTTTTCCACATATTGTTTTCCACATATTGTTTTCCACATATTGTTTTCCACATATTGTTTTTGTTATGTGTATGAAATGAGACAAAGGCAGGTTGCCTGTAACGAGTGTCTCTCCCAAAGCCGAAGGGGTGACAAGGCCGAATTCAAGGGACGTTGGGGTCAAAATACCTGTACACACGAAGTTTAAAGCAGTTTAAGTAATAGGATGAAGGACATTTTGATTGAGGGAGAGAGTTCCAGAGTTCACTTGTTGAGTAGAAGAAGACTGAGAAAATTTGCCAATTCTTGGGTTGAAGAGCTGGACAGAATAGGAGTGGGACTGTGTTGAAAGGCGGGTGCCTAATTATACTCTCTGCAAGGAAGGGGGTATGCACTGATAGAGCTCTGAAGAACATTGATTGTTGTAATAGCGATAGTAGAGTGAAAGAGATGCAACATTGCGGCATATAGAAAGAGATTGTGATGAACAGCTATAGCTGGGTAGGCATTTCGGCGACATTGGGGTGAAACGGTTAGCGGTAAGTAAAAAATAAAAAAAATATATGTGATGCATAAATCCAATAGATATGCACGTGTACACCGCTTATTATATTCTATTATTATATTTATAAGGGATTAGGAGGCTTCTTACAGACCCACAATGGCGTGCTCTCCCTATCAACGCCCGAGCAAGACTGAAGAAAACTCTATTATCACTAAATTATGACTCTTGCCATATGACGGTTGTGTAATTTATTTGCTGGTGGATTCTATGTTGAAAAAGCAAGCAAACAATTCTATGAGTCGCTTTACAGTAGTTAACACAAACACACATTCACTAGTTGTGAGCTTCAGTAGGACTGAGTCTGATTGAGTAACTCACTCACAGTTACCGTCTCAAGTCGGTATTAACACCTGATCGCTTCACGCCCAATACAGATTTTTAGCGGCCCTTCACGGACCCCCTGAAGCCTGTCCCCCATGGACCCCAGGTTAAGAACCCCTGCTCTAGTCGGCCACCCCAAGTATTTTATTTTATTTTTTATTTTTTGTATAAAAATGGGGAATGGGCCTGAGTAAATAGATAGATACATATATAGATAGATAGATAACTAAATATATAGACAACTCAATACATAAATCAATATATACTGACATTATAATAGATGTATGGGATTATGAATCGAATCGGCAACCCCCCCCCCTCAAAAAAAAAAATTGGGAATGGGCCTAAGTACATAGAATAGAATAGATAGATGAAAACAAGAATAACTAACAAATAATATACAGCCATAACTCAAGTTTTCAGATTTTAAGATGTTTGCCCCATTAGTTTGTCGATTTTAAAGACCTACCCAATTTCCTTGTCAATATCAAGGCATTTCGTGCTATTTAGGTATATTTTTTTTTTCCTGTACTCGCCTTATAATCAGTGTTGTCAATTCCCGCTAGATCTAGAGGTATTTACTTCGATCTAGAGACAATTTTAAACATCTAGCATCATGAATCCTACGGTATTCTGAAGATCTGAGCCATGTTAAAGTGATATTCTAGAGATTGTGGCAGTATTCTAGCAATGTTCAATTATTATTTACTATCTAACGGACTTGATCTGGTAACCCTGATTATAATATTTGTGTAGGTTTATGAAAAAAATGAGTAACCAAAATAATACATACAGAACTCAATACATAAATAAATATATACTCAAATTATAAAATATGCCTGTGTTTATCTAATAATGAGTAACAGAAATTATATATACATGGGTCTATATATACTCAAATTATAAAATATGTCTACGTTTATGTAAATATGAGTAAGTAACAAAAATAATACATACATAACTCAATACATGGGTCAATATATACTCACATTATAATAGATGTCTGGGTTGGTGCTGTCATAGAAGAGTGCTCGTTCGTAAACCTCCTGGGCTTCCTTAGTCCTGAAACCAGACAGAAAACAAATCATTAGATACAGTAATACATCAAGTGAAAAACATAGACATTTAATAAATAAATGGTTCACTTGTTGGTCGATTTTTTCATGTATTAATTATTTTTTTCTAGATTCCTCCCTAGACCTCCATCAAACTTAAATTAAAAAAAAAAAAAAAAAACGGCCGTTTCTTCCAAAATTACAGTCTCACTTTCGTTCGCCAGGAAAAAAATCGACACCTAAATAGCACGAAATGTCTTAATATTGAAAAGGAAATGGGGTCGAAGGTCTTAAAATCGACAAAATTAATTCGGAAAACATCTTAAAATATGAAAAGTAATGGGGCTACACCAATGGGTCGTTCTATAGCTGCGGTTGTGGACGGCCATCGTTCACTTCCTCATCCTATAAACACTGGTGTTCCTCAGGGATCTGTCCTATCTCCTATTCTCTTTCTATCTAACTATTTATTGCTGGACGCCTTACTCCCCTTACGAGGGTGGCCATACACAGAATGCCCCCAAGCGGACCTATTCCCTGTGAGAGGGACAACCCGAGCCAGTTTAGTGAAGGACTTACAGGATTAACCACTCAATTTAGGATCCGTACGACTCTGAGGCCCTCTGTGTATCTTGTTAGCACTATTTTTCTACAGTGGTGTTCGGCTAATCTATCCCATAACCTGCCTTACCCTTAGGTAAGCAGTACGAATTTTTATCAGGTTTACTCCCCTAGACAGGTTGCCAACCAAGGCTGACGAGTCCCATCCACCCGGATTTTTCATAAATGATCTCAACTGTACCTCCAGTCCTATCCATTCATATGCAGACGACTCTACCTTACACTATTCAATAAGTTTCCCAGAACGCCCCAGCCAGCAATCCTTCAAAAGCAAACGTAATGAAGCCATACAACACTTATCTTCTGATCTAACTACCATCTCCAATTGGGGCAGAGAAAACCTTGTTATCTTTAATGCTTCCAAAACCCAATTTCTCCATCTATCTACCCACCGTGAACTCCCAGAGGACTATCCCTTATTCTTCAACAATACAAAAATCAACCCTTCATCTTCTCTCAGTATTCTTGGTGTCACTTTTTCTTCTGCTCTCTCATGGAATGACTTACCAGTCTTGCTAAGGTGGCCTCCCAGAAGCTGGGTGTGCTCAACCACCTCAAGGGGTTCTTTACCCCTGCTAAGCTTCTTGCTCTGTATAGGGGCAAAGTGCGTCTTTGTATTGAGTATTGTTCACATATGGGGAGAGGATCCTCTCACACAGCACTTCTAGACAAAGTAGAAAGGAAAGCCTTTCGTATCATTATCTACCGTCCACTCACCGACTCTCTGCAATCTCTCTCTATTCGCTGCAATGTTGCATCTCTCTCACTGTTCTATTGCTACTACAATAATCAGTGTTCCTCAGAGCTCTCTCAGTGCATACCACCTCCTCTACGTAGGGTACGTAGTACCCGTCTTGCAACACAATCCCACCCCTACTCTGTACAACTCTCCAACTCAAGAGTGAAACGTTATTCCCAATCATTCTTCTATTCAACAGCTGAGTTCCGGAACTCTCTGAATCCACCTTTCCCTCATCCTATGACTTAAATTGTTTCAAACTGTGTGTCCAGATATTTTGGCTCGAACAGTCCTTGATTTAGGCCCTGTCCCTCTTTTAATTCTGGGGGAGGCACTCGTCACAGGCAGTTTTGCCTTTTGTCTCCTTCATCCAAAAAGAAAGAAAAAAAAAACATGAGGGAGAAGGGGATGTAGAACAACGACCCATCTCCCCTTAAAATTACTTCTTGAGCATAATAATCAATCAACAACAACACATATTACCATCAACCTTCTAAATCATCACAATTACTCATTACAAGCACCTTCCATTTACTACAATCACAATACCTATCATTCACCTACAAACAAATATCACCATCAACCTTGCAATTCATCACAATTACTCATTACAATCACCCTCATTCACCATCCACTCACCACACCTATCATTCATCTAATATAACAATCACCATCAACATTACAAATCATCACAATTACTCATTACAATCACCATCCAATCACCACACCTATTAATCACCACAAATACACACTATAATCACCTTCAGTCACCATCCACTCATCACACCCATAGAGAAAGAAGAGGGAGGAGAGAAAGAGCGAGAAAGGAGGGGGGGGGGTAAGAGAGCAGGTAGGAGAATAGAGAGGAAGGAGAGAGAGGGGAGGAAAGAGAGAAAGAAGAGTAGTAAGATATGGAAGATCACCAGTAGAGCGACCCTTAAGGAAACCATACTGGCGATCTGAGAGTAGATTATGAGAAGAAAAATGCTTAAGAAATTTGGAATCAAGAATATTTTAAAACACTTTAGAGATACAAGAGATGAGAGAAATTGGACGATAATTGGAGGGTTGAGAGCGGTCACCCTTCTTTGGGACAGGTTGAATGAAAGCAAACTTCCAGCAAGAAGGGAAGACGTTAGAGGAGAGACAGAGACAAAAGAGTTTGCCTAGGTAGTGAGTCAGCAGGGAGGCACAGGTTTTTAGTACAACAGGAGGAATACCGTCCGGACCCTACGCCTTCCTAGAATTAAGCCCAGAGAGAGTAGAAAATACATCTTTAGAAGAGATTAGCATATTAGGCATAAGTAGGGGAGTACAAAGGAGTACAAATGAGTACAAAGGAAATCAAGCAACAACAGGTCTAGTGACCCTTCTAGGTTGCTTGTCCTCCAAAACACTGAGGATCAAGTGTCCAAACAGTGGTTTAGAGTGGGTAAGGGAACATTGGAAAGGGAATTACTGCCCTGGAACTAATGTCTGTGGCAGGATTAGGAAGTTAGTAGAGGACAGATGGGTTAGTAACTGAGGGGGGGATAAAATAAAGTTATTCATTTACAAACGCAGTCAGTCGCGGGTTTGATGAGAGATATTTGTCTATGCGGAGTTTAAATGAATCAACGGTGATGCAGTCTATAACGTTTCGGGGAAGCCCATTCCACAAGTTGACAACTCGATTGAAGAAGAAATTCTTAGATTCGTGCGAGTTAAAAGATTTACCAATAATTTTGCAACCGTTTCCCCGCGTGTAATTAGATTGGTCGATAGTGAAGTACTTACTACAGTTCATATTGTCGATGCCTTTGATGATTTTGAACACTTGAATTAAGTCACCTCTTAATCTGCGCTGGGTTAAAGGAAATAGATTTAATTCTCTAAGACGCTCTTCGTATGGTTTGTTCTTTAGGCTAGGTATCATTTTGGTAACTCTACATTGAACTCGTTCTAGCTTGTTTATATCTTTTTGGTAATAAGGGCACCAGGATTGAACGCAGTATTCCAGAAGAGGGCGGACTAAGGAATTGTAAAGGGTTAGGATAACTTCTTTGGATTTATGCTCAAATGACCTGCCTATAAAGCCAATTATTTTGTTTGCCTTCTTAACAACTTCTGAACATTGTTGACTCGGTTTTAGGTTACTTGATATTGTTACTCCCAGATCGGTTTCTCTGTTTACATTCTTAAGCTGAGTGCCATTCATCGAATAGTTTGCTTTCTCATTTAGGTATCCGACATGTAGTACTTTACATTTATCCGCATTGAAACTCATTTGCTAAATTTGGGCCCAACATGACAATTTATCTAGATTGTGTTGCATATCGTCAACTTGTTCTTTTGAGAGTACGCTATTTGCAATTTTTGTATCGTCAGCAAATTTTGATATTGTACAGGTGAGACCCTCATCTATGTCGTTGATGTAAATTAGAAAGAGAATTGGTCCTAGTACCGATCCCTGGGGTATCACGCTACTTACATTGGTCCATTTAGATGCCTTACCGTTTATGACTACTCTTTGCTTTCTGTTGCTGAGCCAATTTTCTATCCATTTCAACACACCGTCTTGTATTCCATGCGCTTTTAGTTTTAGCAGTAAACGTTTGTGGGGAACTTTGTCAAAGGCCTTTTGAAAATCAAGGTATATAATATCTACAGCTTTACTCTCATCGTAGAGGTTGAGGATATCGTGGAAGAAGTCTAAGAGGTTTGTTAAACAGGAACGTTTTTTACGAAAGCCGTGTTGAGTATATTTATGTATGTTATTTTCCTCTAAGTGATTTACGAGTCTGTCTCGTATGACCGTTTCTAGCATTTTACATACAACTGAGGTTAAGCTAATTGGACGATAGTTACTGGGTAGGGATTTGCTGCCTTTTTTGAATATCGGTGTTACGTTGGCTAGCTTCCACTGATCAGGCATAGTTCCAGACTGCAAGGATTTATTGAATAGTAATGTCAGTGGTTTGGAGAGCTCATCCTTAGCTTCCTTTAGAACTCTAGGCGAGATTGTATCAGGTCCTGGCGTTTAATTTACCTTGAGTTTATCTAAACAATTCAATACTTCTCTCTCTGTAACGGTGATATTGCTTAGAACATCTGAATTATCAATCTGAATCGGCGATGGTGTAGGGATATCACTGAGGTCTTCTGTTGTAAAAACTGATGCAAAGAAGGTATTGAGGGCATTACTCATTTGTACTTCGTCTTTCTCCATTTTCATCGACTAACGGTCCAACAGTTGAAGTAACTACTTTTTTCTTTCTGATATAACTATAGAATTCTTTCGGGTTTGTTTTACTTTGATTCACAATATGTAACTCTAAGGTCTTTTTACTCTGCTTAATTAACTTTTTGGCTTTGCGTCGTAGCTCTACAAATTTCACCCGTTCTTCGTCATTTTGTGAGGATTTTAATCTATCATTAGCAAATTTTTTAGCAAGCAGGCAGTTTGAAATATCTTTATTCCACCATTTGGGCTTATTATTATGGCCTGGACGCCGTATTTTCGATGGTATGCAGTCTTGCACTGCTTTTAGGTAAGTGGTTTCGAATAACTTCCAAGATGTATTTATGTCGTTATTGTTTATTAAAAAGCTCCAGTCAGTTTCTTTAAACAGAGCTCTAAGTTTATGGAAGTTTGCTTTCTTGAAATTAGGGACTTTTTCGATGCTACTATTTGGTTCGTTACTAGTAAACTTTAAAGTGAAAGTTATCGTACGATGGTCGCTGTTACTGAATTCATCACCAACATTCAAATTCTCTATCAATTCTTCTTTTGTTGCAAGTACAATGTCAAGAACGTTATTACCACGGGTCGGCGTTCGAACAAATTGATAAAGCGAACTGTCTTGCAAGTTCGTATACAAGTCATGTCCGGAGTGTGAAGTAAGAGTATTGCCCCACTTGGTCACAGGTAAATTAAAGTCGCCAAAAATTACGGTATCTTGTGAGTTACTTACATCTGTAATTTGTTCGTAAATTTCTCGGTCAGTTTGCACTGATTGAGCTGGAGGTCTGTATATTAACGCAAGTATTATTTTTGTACCTTTATTATTCTTTATTAGCACAAAAGATGTGTCGACGTTCACAATTTGAGGTTTTGACACGAGGGTCGGGTTAAGACTTTCTTTGATATAAAATAAAACGCCACCTCCATTTTTATTTATTCGGCTGTTCTCAAACATTACATAACCGGGAAATGAATACTCTGCTAAAAAGTCTCTATCTTCTGTATTGAGCCAAGATTCTGTTATGCCAATCACATCATAATTTTCTGTAAACACTAGTTCCTCTAAATCTGAAAATGTATTGCGTATGCTACGAGCGTTTGCATAGAAAACCTTTAAAGTTGCGGTTTTAGAACTCACAGAACGTTCTTTCATCGAATTTTTGGTTCTGGTCGGATCTACATTTACATTCATGGCTGTCCTCGGTCCTCGGTCGTTATCCCTGGCGGTTTTGAATTTGGGTTGTGTTGGTGGAGCTTTATGCAAATTCGCGGTTCTTGACGGATTAGTATTTAATTCCTTTGTAGGTTGCCGTCCCCGCTGTCTTCGGTCCTCCTTCCTGGTTGTCCTGTGCTGAGTCGATTTCTTCTCCGAAAATCCGTCACCGCATCGTTGAGAAGACGCCCAAAACGTGCTGCTCCCACCTGGTTCAGATGAACTCCATCGTCCGAAAACAAATAGTCATCGTAGTAGAAATTGTCCCAGGTGTCGACGAATCCCACGTTCTCCTTCCTGCAGAGGTTTGCTAGACAACGATTTGTGCTGGTGGCTATGTTGTAAAATCGGCTCTCTACACCGAGCCGGGGGACGATTCCTGAGACGATGATCCTTGATGACTTCTCCTTAAACGACTTGATCAGCTGCTGGTACTTTAAAAGCAAATCTTCCGACCGGGTTCGCTGTACATCGTTGGGAGAGGGGGATGGAGAGGGAGGAATAGCACAGGAATCATCCAAGGTGGAGTTTCTAGCATAAGTTTGAGCGAAGAGTTCAGCTTTATCAGAGGAAGAAGTGATGGTTATGCCATCAGAGTGGAAAAGGGGAGGGAAAGACGAGGAAGAAAAATTGTTGGAGAGTTTTTTGGCTAGATGCCAGAAAGCTTGGGAAGAGCTAGAGTTGGATAGTGTATGTATCCAAAGAAGACAATCTAATGGATAGAAAAATTAAAATTATGAAAAAAGATAAATATTATTATTAATAATAATAATAATAATAATAATAATAATAAATATACAACATGAACGGAATAATATAAAGCAGGGTGTCAAACGAAAGCCAAATCTATTATTTGTAAGGGGGTAGTGCTTTGTTTGTTGGTCTACATATTTAAGGGGGTAGTGCTTTGTTTGTTGGTCTACATATTTAAGGGGGTAGTGCTTTGTTTGTTGGTCTACATATTTAAGGGGGTAGTGCTTTGTTTGTTGGTCTACATATTTAAGGGGTAGTGCTTTGTTTGTTGGTCTACATATTTAAGGGGGTAGTGCTTTGTTTGTTGGTCTACATATTTAAGGGGGTAGTGCTTTGTTTGTTGGTCTACATATTTAAGGGGGTAGTGCTTTGTTTGTTGGTCTACATATTTAAGGGGGTAGTGCTTTGTTTGTTGGTCTACATATTTAAGGGGGTAGTGCTTTGTTTGTTGGTCTACATATTTAAGGGGGTAGTGCTTTGTTTGTTGGTCTACATATTTAAGGGGGTAGTGCTTTGTTTGTTGGTCTACATATTTAAGGGGGTAGTGCTTTGTTTGTTGGTCTACATATTTAAGGGGGTAGTGCTTTGTTTGTTGGTCTACATATTTAAGGGGGTAGTGCTTTGTTTGTTGGTCTACATATTCATATATTATTATGTTTTGTTTAGTTTTTCTCCATCAAGCTTAACAAATACATTTTTCGGTGGAAAAATGTCCTGGCCGAAGGCCGCTTCCTTTTAAGATTACAGGCTCGCTATCGCTCGCCAGGAAATAATCGACACGTAAATGGCATGATGAGTCTTTATAATGACAGAGAAATGAGGCATATTCTGAAAATCACCAAAATAACTGAACAAACGTCTTAAAATCTCAAAACTAATATGCAAAACATGAGGGAGAAGGGGATCCAGAAAAAGCGACTACCTACCCCTTAAAAAACGAGTCCATTATTATTATAGTGTTTTATGATGTATAAGTCAAAGATAAAATTAGGATTCATAGTTCCAGTTATGTCTTTGGAAGTGATAAAATGGCCAAAACAATGCTATTTCATATTAACCTTTTGAGCACCAGCGACGTGTGTTATATTATATTCTAGCTATATTTAGAAGATATTATGCAGCTTGGGAAGGATCTGTGGTAGTTAAAAGGGTTGGTTGAGATAGTTTTAAGTATTGTTATGGCTAGACGTCCTTCTTAAGGTGGATAAAATCGTCTAATAGTTGCCAGAAGATGATGCAAAGGATGTCACCGGTACTGTACGGGTTAATGTTCTTGTATTCCTTCTTATGTTCATTCAAGTCTTCAAAACAACATTGCTGCGGTTTGACACCCTGATAGGAAGAAGAACAGACTAATAACAGCTTCCTCTCTCTCCAACACCCCTTCTCTCCTCTCTACACTCTTCAGAAAAATAGGAAAAGAAGGAAAAGTAGAATGTAGATACGAGGTGCCGTTGTAAAGGCTTATCCCACAATACCATCACCTGACCTGAGGAAGGAAAACACGCGACAAAAAAGTTGAAAAACCATAGAATAAACAGGGAGAACTATAGTCAGTTCCATTTCAACTGACGGTAAATTGAACCCCTTAGCAGCTAATTTATCGATACTTAATGAAAACACAAAATAAGAAGCTACTATGTCTCTGCATCATAATAAGAAGCTACTATGTCTCTGCATCATATTAAGGGGGGTCACCGACTTTTTTGTGTTATCTTTCTCTCCTTTTCTCGCTTTCCCTGGCTTGTATCCATTCGGCCCCATTCAGCCAACTGTTTTAAGACGTTTATCCCCATCCAGGTGTCGATTTTTTCCTGGCGAGCGAGAGCGAGCCAGCATTGTATGGAGATATCCGGCTTCGCCGGAGAATTTTTTTCTATCGAAAAATGTATAAATTTAGCTTGCTGTCTAGCAAAGAAATATATATGCTGGCTCGCAACCGCTCGCCAGGAAAATATTGACACCTGGACGGGGCTAAACGTCTTAAAAAGGTAGGCTGAATGGGGCCGAATGGTTACAAGCCAAAGAGAGAGGGAGAGAAAGAAAAAAAAGCGAGGTGGGCTCCCATAAGACCAATTAGCACCATATTCCACTAAAAATCTTTAAAATAACTGAGAAATCTTGATGGGAACTTTGCTGCAATTTACCGTCAGTTGAAAAGAAACAGACTATAGTGGACACAGAACATCTACAATATTTAGACTTTAACGGTGAGAGATTTCAACGCGACAGTCGAGAGTGATCGATTTTCAGGCAGTCTCTCCCTCTTTATTCCCACCCCCTTTCTGTCTCTGTCTGTCTCTCTCATAAAACGTTAACTCTCACACACACACACACACACACACACACACACACACACACACACACACACACACACACACACACACACAGCCCGTAGCCTAGTAGGTAGAGCTCTCGTCTCACACACGAGGGGTCGGGGGTTCAATCCCCGGCCGGGCGGAGACAAATTGGGCTTGTCTCCTTTCATGTGTTAGCCTCAGTTCACCTAGCTGTAAATAGGTACCTGGAATAAGTGGACGACGTTGTGACGTCCCATCTGGGGTTGGCAAAAATGGTACAAGGCGAGATGGGTATCATATGGTTCACCTAAGCTGATGGCTACCTAAGCCTTCGGGCGAGACGGTACCGTCTATAGTGAGAATGGTACCATACAGATCCACCCTAAGCCTTCGTTTCCGATGTCGCCAATTGGCTAAATACAGACTACACACACATCCACAGCCATTCCAACAGTACATAAAACACTTAACATGCATTTCACGCAATACATTCCCAGTTAAGGAGGCGCGATAATAATGAGCTTAGTTCGCATTGCGTGGATTCCCCTTGACGAACAAGTAACTGAGTAACACACACACACACACACACACACACACACACACACACACACACACACACACACACACACACACACACACACACACACACACACACACCCGAGCGGTTGGCGTTTATCGGTACATATCAATTTGGTGCATGCTTAAGAGTACATTTTTCGATTTTTAAACCTAAATTACACTAACCTAGCCTAACCTAACCTAACCTAACCTAACCTAACCTAACTTACCTAACCTAACCGAAAACACTCCATTTCAACGTATTTTAAAGAGGTGAGTACCGATTAACTGTCGCCCCAAACCTCATGTACCTGTAAACCTACAAATATCCAGAGATTTGTACCAATAAACACACAACCGCTCGTACACACAAACACACACACACACACACATACACACACACACACACACACACACACACACTCACTCACTCACTCACTCACTCACAGTGGAAGTGAAAGTGTTGACGACTCTGTTATATATATAAAAAAAAAAAAAATGCATGTAATCGGCTCTGCAAAGACATCGGCTCTCGTTAACACCTCTCCTCCTCCACCACCACCACCCTTTAATCCTCCACCACCACCACCCTTCTCATCGTCCACCACCACTCTTCTCCTCCACCACCCTCCTACTTCTCCTCTTCCTCCTCCTCCCTCCCTCCCTCCCTCCCTCCCTCCTCCTCCTCCGCCGCCACCCTTCTCATCCTCCTCCTCCTCCACCCATTCATTTTGTCTTCACTCCCTTCCCCCAACCCCACACCTCTCATCTTCCCTCCCTACTCCACTACCAACCATCTCATCCTTCTCCTCCTCCACCCAGTCAGTTTGGATCCACTCCCTCCCTCTCTCCCCCTTCCACCAAACCCCCCTTTTTTCTTCACTCCCTCCCCTAACCCCTTCTGTACCGGCGACGTCTTTTAAAGTTTATTTGAGCTATATTTAGACGATTTTGAGCAGTTTAAGAAGGATCTGTGGTAGCAAATATGATTAGTTCGAAGCCTGTTAGTTGTTGGAGGCACTTTTTAAACTGAATACAATCGTCTAATAGTAGCCAGAATAATGCCAAAAATACGTCGCCGGCACAGACGGGGCTAACAGTCGTATTACATCCAACCATGAAGGAGCTATGGTAATAAAAAGTTCGAAGTTAAATGCTGGAGGCTCTCTTTAAACTGAATATTAGGGCTCATTCAGGCACTCCTGATTGATTAGGCAAGTTTCTGGATGAAATTAAATGTGTTCAGTCGAAAACTAAAAGAAAATAGCTTAAAAATTACACCAAAACGAGCTTCGTAGCTCGCGGGGTTCACCCGCAGCGCTACCATAGACATTTGCTAAAATGAGTAATTCTCGCTAATGTCTCACTACATTTGCCTTTGGCAGCTCTGTATATCTAGCGAGACTCTGACTCAGAGACTTCAGTGCCACGGCCGCCTGGCTGGGAGGAAGTGTGGCCTGCCGTGATCCCGCCCCCTTGCACTCGATTTTACAGGCTTTAAGAGGCTTTAAAAGCCTGTAAATTGCTGTAAATTGCCATTGCATTCTGGAACGTCTCCCACAGGGAAAGGGATAAACTGTATAAAATCACCTAATGATAGCCAGAATAAACTGTCATAATGCGTCACCATCTTCAAAGGGTTGATAAGCTTCCCATTCCTCACCTATCACCAATTTATTCTTATTTCCTTTTCTCCTATTTTTCCTATTCCATTTTTACCTGTGTGTGTGTGTGTGTGTGTGTGTGTGTGTGTGGCCAAGCGGTGGTGTGCTTAAAGGTACAAATGTGACTAAATATGTAGGTTTTCAGGTACATGTAGTTTGGGGCAACAGTTTTAATGCACACTGAAGTAAGAATCCTGCCATCAGCCAATGAACACGCTGCATTGAACCGTCCATTTAAACCAGCTGTACCTGACATTCCTGGCGAGTATCACAACATTGTTACACCCTCCGGCTCGACCAATCAGGAGCCGCCATGGACGCTTCAAACCCAAACACAGCCAGCCGTGCTTACCTGTTTACCTTCTAAAGCGCTCTTGCTCCTTCCACAAACCGTTTCTCCTGGTAACAATAAGCCTATTCTCCCGGTGCAAGCCTCATACTCCCTTCTAAATCATCACAATTACTCATTAGAAGCACATTTCATTTACTACAATCACCATACCTATCATTCACCTACAAAAAATATCACCATCAACCTTACAATTCATCACAATGACTCATTACAATCACCATTCAATCATCACCATTGCTCACTATAATCACCTCCAGTCACCATCCACTCATCTCACCGACCAATCATCACTACTACTCACTATAATCACCATCCATCCAATCACCACACCTACCCAATAACTTACCAAGTCATCACAATTACTCACTATAATCACCTCCAGTCACTATCCACTCATCACACCTACCTAATCATCATAATTACACACTATAATCACCTCCAGTCACCATCCACTCATCACACCTACCAATCATCACAACTACACGATAATCACCATCCAATCACCACACCTACCAATCCCCCAATTAAACCTGACCTTCAGTCACCATCCACTCACCACACCCAGAGATAAAGGGGGCGGAGGGGGGGGGGGGGAGGTGGAGTGAGAGAGCAAGTAGGAGAATAGGGGGTGAGAGGAGGGGAGGGGGGGAAGGGGAGATGAATAGGGGGAGGGACGAGAGGAAGGAGAGGAAGGAAAGAAGGGTAAGGAAGGACAGAAAGGGGAGGAAAGATGAATAAGGAGAGGAAGGAGAGGAAAGAAGAGGGGTGGAACAGGATGGAGGCGGAGTAAGAGCAAGTAGGAGAATACGGAGGATGGAGAGAGAGAGGGAGAGGGGAGGAAAGAGAAAGAATAGGAGAGAAAGGGGAAGAAATAGTAGAGAGGGAGGAAGGAGGTGGAAAGAGAGAGAGGGAGGAAAGATGAAGAAGGGAAGGAAAGAGAAGGAACAGGAAGGCTAGAAAGGGGAGGAAGGAGAGGAAGGATGGAGAGAAGAGAAAGGGGAATAACGAGACAAAAAGAGGAAGGAGAGAAATGGGAATATAGAGAAAAAGAAGAGGAAGGAGAGAAAGGGGAAGAAAGAAGACGAGGGGTAGGAAGGACGTGGAGGAAGGATGGGAGAGAGAAAGGGAAGGAGAGAGAAAGAATAGGAAAGCAAGGGGAGGAAAGATCAAGACGGGTAGGAAAGAGAGAAAGGGGAGGAAAGAGAAAGAATAGGAGAAAAAGCGGAAGAAAGAAGACGAGGGGGAGGAAGGAGGGGGAGAGGAAGAAGGGGAAGGATAGAAAGGGGAGGAAAGAGAAAGAATAGGATAGAAAGGGGAGGAAAGAAGAAGAGAGGGAGGAAGACAGAGTTGGAATACAGGGAAGCCATCGACAAAGGTAGAAAGGACACCTAGAGGCGCACGCTCCTCCCCCATCCGAACTGCCTACCTATTTCACTATATTTTAAGGGAGATGGGTCGTTTTTATGGTCCCCTTTCTGCCTCATGTTTAGCCCCATTAGTTTCTCAGATTTTAAGACCTAAGACCCATTTCTTAGTCATTATTAAGACTTTTTGTGACATTTAGGTGTCGATTTTGTTTCTGGCGAGCGATAGCGAGCCTGTAATTTAAGAGGAACCGGCCTTCGGCCATAACATTTTGCTATCAAAAAATGTACAAGTTTATCTTAAAGGGGGATCTTGGGGGGTGCTTTTTTAAGTTTGATGGATGTCTAGGGAGGAAACTAAAAATATATTAAAAATGTAAATAAATTAGCAAATAAATACGCCCATCCCCCCTTAACCCCTTCTGTACCGTCGACGTATTTTGTATTTGATTTCAGCTACATTTAGACGATTTTATGAAGCTTAGGATGGATACATGATAGCTAACATGACTAATTGAGAGAGTATAGCCTTTTAATTGGTAGATGTCCTTCCAAAGCTGAATAAAATCGTGTAAGGGTTGCCAGAACATAATGAAAAGTAAATCACCGGTACAGAAGGGATTACGAGGAATTACAGAAGCTCTTTTACCGTCAACTATCTATTGGTATTATTAAGTGGCAATATTTATTTATTTGTTAATTTATTCATTTAACCTAATCAGTACCAGTGACATCTTTTCATTATATTCTGGTCACTGTTGGACGATTTTATTCAGATTAGGAAGGACCTCTAGTAATAATATGGCTTCAAACTACCTCAACCAATCCTTTTACCTACAGCAGATCCTTCCAAAGCTGCAAGATATCATCTAAATATAGCTAGAATAGAAAATAACACACGTCGCTGGTACTCAAAGGGTTAAGGGGAAATAATTGTTTATTTGTTATTTTATTAATTTAACACATTCAGTACCGGTGACATTTTTTCATTATATTCTGGTAACTATTGGACGATTTTTATGCAGCTTAGGAAGGACCTCTACCCATTAAGAGGCTACAGACCATCTTAATTAACCCATTTAACACCCACAGATCCTTCCTAAGCTGCATAGAATAGAGAAAACACCGAACACAAATGACCACTTGCTAGTCTCAGGCTATAAGGAAATTGGAGCAGTAAACATCGATTTTAATCAGAAATGTAATAATAATGCAGGTTACTGATGCATAGAAAGCATGATGAATTTGGTTATTTGATTTATAAATGTACTACGACCATAGGGTGAGGAGCTATTTCTGTTGGTATTGTGCAGTTTAAAAAAAAAGGCAAAAAAGAAAAGAAAACAAAAATTGCTATATTACACTTCAACTGAGCAGCCCTGATAAATGCGGAAGTGCAACCAACTTTACCAAACGATAGGAAGAAAAGGGAAGAAGAAAAAGCAACAGAGGGAACACAAATAAACTATAAGAAAAACAGGATGAAAGGAAGGAAACAAAAGGTCTATTTAGACTTTAACGGTGAGAGATTTCAACGCGACAGTCGAGAGTGATCGATTTTCAGGCAGTCTCTCCCTCTTTCTTCCCACCTCTTCTCTGTCTCTGTCTGTCTCTCTCTTAAACGTTAACTCTCTCTCTCTCTCTCTCTCTCTCTCACACCTACATAGTAGAAGTGAAAGTGTTGATGACTTTGTTATACAAAAAAAAAAAATAAATAAAAAAAAAAACACACGCCTCTGAATGTAATCGGCTCTCCAAAGACAATGGCTCTTGTTAACACCTCTCCCCCCCCCCCCCCCTCCTCCTCCACCACCACCAAAGGTGTGTCTGTGTGTGGGTTTTTTTTTTATAACAGAGTCGTCAACACTTTCACTTCCACTATGTTGGTGTGAGTGTGTGTGTGTGTGTGTGTGTGAGAGAGATTTAACGTTATATGAGACAGACAGACAGAGACGGAGAGGGGGTTGGGAAGAAAGAGGGAGAGACTGCCTGAATTTCGATCACTCTCGACTGTCGCGTTGAAATCTCTCATCGTTAAAGTATAAATGGATATTCTGTTTCCCCTATAGTCTGTTTCTTTTCAACTGACTTCTATGACTTTGGAGGGGGTGCAGAGGAGTGTGATAGGGCGGTGTGAGGAGGGTAGCGTGGGGTCTTTGTTGGGTTTGGGGAATGTGATGATGATACCATGCTTCCAGATTTCTGGTATTGTGTTGTGTGAATAACTATAGTTTGATATGTTAGTGAGTACTTGTATGCCTTGTGGCCCTAGGTGTCTGAGGTGTATGTTGCTTATGTTGTCCAGGCCACAGGCGGGTGAGTGCTTGAGATTGTTGATGATGTGTTTTGTCTGGTTGTTGGTGAAGGGTGCATAGTCATGGTCTGTGGGGAATTGTCTCTTACGTCGGATGACACATCGGTCGTCTTTATGGGATTTTAGGTGGCGGACATGAGAAAGTGATTAATGAGATTGTTTGCTTGTTGTTTACATGAAGGAGTAGAGTCTGTTGTTGTGATTGCAGCATGTGATTGTGTTGTGTTGCTGTTGGAAAGTGTGATGCTGTTTAGTTTTTTGGGGTTTGTTTTGTGATCAAGTGTGTGTAGGAAGTTATTCCAATTGAGTGCTTGTTGTTCTTGTATTTTGTTGTTAATCTGGGTGTTGAGTGCTTGGATTTGTTGTGTGATGTCTTGTGTGTGGGGTGCTGGGGAGTGTTTCAGTATGCCGCGTTGTCTGATGAGGTTTTGAATTTCTGGTGAGAAGTTGGGGTTGTGTCTTTTTCTGTTACCTCTTGGAATGTGTTTCTTGTCAGCGTTTTGGAAAGTTGTGTTGAATATGTTTTTTGGTTACTCGATATTGTTACTCCCAGATCGGTTTATCTGTTTACACTCTTAAGCTGAGTACCATTCATCGAATAGTTTGCTTTCTCAGTTTGGTATTGGATATGAAGTACTTTACATTTATCCGCATTGAAACTCATTTGCCAAATATGGGCCCAACATGACAACTTATCAAGATTGTGTTGCATAGCGTCAACTTGTTCCTTTGAGACTGAGCTATTTGCAAATTTTGTATCGTCAGCAAACTTTGAGATTGTACATGTGAGACACACATCTATGTCGTTGATGTCAATTAGAAAAATAATATGTCCTAGTACCGATCCCTGGGGTACCCCGCTACTTACATTGGGCCATTAAGATGCCTTACCGTTTATGAATACTCTTTGCTTTCTGTCGCTGAGCCAATTTTCTATCCATTTCAACACACCGTTTTGTATTCCATGCAATTTTAGTTTTAGCAGTAAACGTTTGTGGGGAACTTTGTCAAAGGCCTTTTGAAAATCAAGGTATACAATATCTACAGCTTTACTCTCATCATAGAGGTTGAGGATATCGTGGAAGAAGTCTAATAAGAGGTTTGTTAAGCAGGAACGTTTGTTATGAGAGAGAGAGAGAGAGAGAGAGAGAGAGAGAGAGAGAGAGAGAGAGAGAGAGAGAGAGAGAGAGAGAGAGAGAGAGAGAGAGAGAGAGAGAGAGAGAGAGAGAGAGAGAGAGAGAGAGAGACAGAGTGAGAGATCATAAGAACAACATAAGTATTAATGTTTTAGATACAAAGAAGAAGTTGATAATAGGGAAGAGGAGGAGGAGGAGGAGGAAAAACAAAGGAAAAAACTAAAGATACACAGATAAGCTTTACGTTTTAGAAACAAAGAAGAAATAATAGAGAGGAGAAGAAGAAGAAGGTAAATAAACAGAAGATATATACAACTCCTAAAGGAATAATAATAATAATAATAATATAACGGAGGTGTAATCATCAAGTGGTCCTAATCTGTGTGGTGTGGAGTTTAACAGGGCGAAGCAAGAGTGGCCTGGAATAAATTACTTGTGTCAATCACCGCGTGTCCCCCACTGTGCCTATATCTGCTGACGCCCCTCATCCCACACCTGTCATACACCTGTTTATACGTATCCCACACCTGTCAAACACCTGTTTATTCACTTTCCACACCTGGCATACACCTGTTCTTATAATTTACACACCTGCCATACACCTCTTTATATACTTACCACACCTGTCATAACCTGTTTATACTTTCCATGCCTGTCATACACCTATTAATACATTTTCCACACTTGCATACACCTGTTTATACTTTCCACACCTGTCATAAACCTGTTTATACTTTCCACATCTGTCATACCTGCTTACACTTTCCACACCTGTCATACACCTGTTTATACTTTCCACATCTGTCATACACCTGTTAACACCTTGCACACCTGTCATACACCTGTTTATATATTTTCCACACCTGCCATACACCTGTTTATACTTTCTACACCTGTCATACACCTGTTTATACTTTCCACACCTGTCATATACCTTGCTTATCATTTCCACACCTGTCATACACATGTTTATAATTTACACACCTGTCATACCCGTTCATACTTTCCACACTTGTCATACACCTGCTTATACTTTCCACACCTGTCATACACCTGTTAATATGCTTTCCACACCTGTCATACTTTCCACACGCCATACACCTGTTTATGCTTTACACACCTGTCATACACCTGTTTATACTTTCCACACCTGTCATACACCTGATTATACTTTCCGCACCTGTCATACGCATGTTTATATATTTTCCACACCTGCCATCTCTATCTATCTATCTATTGCCTGGCGCCGTGATCCCCGAAGGGGTGGCCACGAACGAACCGCCCCCATGCACCTCTGTCCCCAGTCAGTCGACGCCCCTCCCGCCAACCAGCACCGCCTTCGTTCATGTACTTCCTCACTCCGTCCTTATACCCCTCATTCGGCCTACCTCTCCCTCTCTGTCCCTCCACCTCGCTCTCGTACACCCTCTTAGTCATTCTCTCGCTTTCCATATGTTACATATGGCCGAACCATCTCAAGTTGTTCCTTTTCACACTTTCCAGCACATCTACCTCCACACCACACCTCCTTCTTACTTCCTCATTAGTCTGTCTATCCCTCCATGTAACTCCGCACGCACTTCTTAAGTAATTCATTTCCACTGCTCTCACTCTTGGTCTGAGCCTCTCAACCAACGTCCATGCTTCGCTTCCGTAAGTCAGTGTCGGGATTACCACACTGTCATGCAAGGACTTCTTCACTTCCATACTGACCACCCTATTTCTTGTTACTGCTTTCAGCGTTCCTACAACCCTCTTCCCCTGTTGTACCCTCTCCCGCACTCCTTCATCGATGGTCCCATCTTTACTCAACACACTACCCAGATACTTAGAAGAGTTGACAATCTCCATAGCCTGACCGTTCAGCTTCACCTCACACTCTGTGACTTCACCACTTTCGAAGACCATACCCTTGCTCTTCCCCGCATTTACCTTCAAATTCCGTTTTTCGCACACTGTTCCAAACTCATTTATCAGACCCTGCAACTCCCATTCATTTATCACTCATCAGAACTGTATCATCCGCAAACAGCAGTAAACAGTAGGTAGCTTCCACTCAATTCCCTCCCTTTTCAGCGATACATCAAACATCCTCTGCTCTTGATAGTATTTCTTTCATGACTCCATCCATATATACAGTAAACAACCACGGGGACATCACACACCCCTGTTTCAAACCAACATTCAGGTCAAAGAACTCGCTCTGCTCACTCTCCACACGTACTGCCGCCTTTGCCCCCTCATACATGCTCTTCACTGCTTTCAGCAACTTGCCATCTACTCCGTATATTCTAATAAGTACTTTCCACAAACCTTCTCTATCCACTCTGTCTTAGGCCTTTTCCAAGTCCATAAAGGAAACATACACCTTTTGTTTCTTCTCCAGATATTTCTCCACAACACAATTCAGAGTAAAAATCTGATCTACACATCCTCTTCCCTTCCTAAAAACCTCCTGCTCGTCGCCTATCCATTTCTCCGTTCTCACTCTCACTCTCTCAATCACTACCCTACTGTATACCTTCCCTACTACGCTGAGAAGACATATTCCTCGGTGGTTACCACACACTCCTCTTTCCCCTTTGCCCTTATATAGGGGGACTATTATGCCAGTCTTCCAGTCATCGGGTGCACTCCCCTTCTCCCACCTGCGATATACCTGTTTATACTTTCCACACCTGTCATACACCTGTTTATACTTTCCACACCTATCATAAGCATGATTATACTTTCCACACCTGCCATACGCCTGTTTATACTATAGACACCTGTCATACACCTGGTTATACTTCCCACATCTGGCATACACCTATTTATATGCTTTCCACACCTGCCATACACATGTTTATACTTTCCACATCTATCATACACCTGTTTATACTTTCCACACCTGTCATACACCTGTTTTTACTTTCCACACCTGTCATACACCAGTTTATACACTTTCCACGTCTGTCATACACCTGTTGATACAATTTCCATGCCTGTCATACACCTGTTGATACACTTTCCACACTTGCATACACCTGTTTATACTTTCCACACCTGTCAAACACCTGTTTATACTTTCTACATCTGTCATACCTATTTATACTTTCCACATCTGTCATACACCTGTTAACACCTTGCACACCTGTCATACACCTGTTTATATATTTTCCACACCTGCCATACACCTGTTTATACTTTCTACACCTGTCATACACCTGTTTATACTTTCCACACCTGTCATATACCTGCTTATAATTTCCACACCTGTCATACACATGTTTATAATTTACACACCTGTCAATACCCCTGTTTATACATTCCACACTTGTCATACACCTGCTTATACTTTCCACACCTGTCATACACCTGTTAATATGCTTTCCACACCTGTCATACTTTCCACACGCCATACACCTGTTTATGCTTTACACACCTGTCATACATCTGTTTATACTTTCCACACATGTCATACACCTGATTATACTTTCTGCACCTGTCATACACATGTTTATATATTTTCCACACCTGCCACACACCTGTTTATACTTTCCACACCTGTCATACACCTGTTTATACTTTCCACACCTGTCATAAACACGATTATACTTTCCACACCTGCCATACACCTGTTTATACTATACACACCTTTCATACACCTGTTATACTTCCCACATCTGGCACACACCTGTTTATAAATTTTCCACACCTGTCATACACCTGCTTATACTTTCCACATCTATCATACACATTTTTATACTTTCCATATCTGTCATACACCTGTTTATACTTTCCACACCTGTCATACACCTGTTTATACTTTCAAACACTTGCATACACCTGTTTATACTGTTCACACCTGTCATACACCTGTTTATACTTTCCACATCTGTCATACACCTGTTTACACTTTTCACACCTGGCATACACCTGTTTATATATTTTCCACAACTGCCATAGGCCTACACCTGTTTATACTGTCCAAACCTGGCTTACACCTATTTATACTTTCCACACCTTTCGTACACCTGTTTATACTTTCCACACCTGTCATACACCTTTTTATAGTTTACACACCTGTCATACACCTGTTTCTACTTTCCACACCTGCCATACACCTGCTTATACTTTACACACCTGTCATACACATGTTAATATACTTTCCACACCTGTTAATATAATTTTCACACCTGTTAATATACTTTCCACACCTGTCATACTTTCCACACCTGCCATACTCCTGTTAATACTTTAAACACCTGTCATATACCTGTTTATAATTTCCACACCTGTCATAAACCTGTTTATACTTTCCACACCTGTCATACACCTGTTTATACTTTACACGCCTGTCAAACATCTGTTTATACTTCCCACCTCTAGCATACACCTGTTTATATACTTTCCACTCCTGCTATACACCTGTTTATGCTTTCCACATCTGCCATACACCTGTTTATACTTTACACACATGTCATATACCTGTTTATACTTCCCACATCTGGTATACACCTGTTTATACTTCCCACATCTGATATACACCTGTTTACATACTTTCAACACTTGTCATACACCTGTTTAAACTTTCCACACCTGTCATGCACCAGTTTATACTTTCCACATATGTCATACACCTGTATATATTTTCTACACCTGTCATACACCTGTTTATACTTTCACATCTGTCTTACACCTGTTTTTACTTTCTACACCTGTCATACACCTGTTTATACTTTCCACACCTGTCATACACCAGTGTTTACACTTTCCATGCCTGTCATACACCTGGTTAAACACCTTCCACACTTGCATACACCTGTTATTACTGTACATAACTGTCATACACCTGTTTATACTTTCAACATGTCATACTCCTGTTTACACTTTCCACACCTGTCATACACCTGTTTATATATTTTCCACACCTGCCATACATCTGTTTATACTTTCCACACCTGGCATACACCTGTTTATACTTTCCACACCTATCATACACCTGTTTATATATTTTCCACACCTGGCATACACCTGTTTATACTTTCCACACCTGGCATACACCTGTTTATACTTTCCACACCTATCATACGTCTGTTTATACTTTACACACCTGCCATACACCTGTTTATACTGTCCACACCTGTCATACACCTGCTTATACTTTCCACACCTGTAATACACCTGTTAATATACTTTACACACCTGTCATACTTCTCACATCTGTCATACTCTTGTTTATACTGTACACACCTGTCATACACCTGTTTATACTTTACACATCTGTCATACACCTGTTTATACTTTCCACACCTGTCATACACCTGTTTATACTTTACACACCTGTCATGCACCTGTTTATATAATTTCCACACCTGCCATACACCTGTTTATACTTTCCACACCTGTCATACACCTGTGTATACTTTCCACACCTGTCATAAACCTGCCTATATTTTCCACACCTGTCTTACACCTATTTATAGTTTACACACCTGTCATACACCTGTTTATACTTCCCACATCTGGCATACACCTGTGTATATACTTTCCACATCTATCATACACCTCTTTATGCTTTCCACATCTGTCATACACCTGATTTTACTTACCACACTTGTCGTACACCTGTTTATATACTTTCTACGCCTGTCATACACCTGCTTATACACTTTCCACACTTGCATACACCTGTTTATACTGTCCACACCTGGCATACACCTGTTTATACTTTCCACATGTCATACACCTGTTTACACTTTCCACACCTACCATACACATGTTTATATATTGTCCACACCTGCCATACACCTGTTTATACTTTCCACACCTGTCATGTACCTGCTTAAACTTTTCACACCTGTTTATACTTTCCACACCTGTCATACAACTGTTTATTCTTTCCACACCTGTCATACACCTGTGTATATACTTTCCACACCTTCCATACACCTGTGTATACTTTTTACGCCTGTCATACACCTGCTTATACTTTCCACATCTGTCATACCCTGTTTATCCAATTTCCACATCTGTTATATACATCTGTTTATATACTTTCCACACTTGTTTATGCCCCTCTGTGGTTGATAAATTCGTTTCCAGAGATCTAGTCTGGATTGATTTTCGGATGGAACTTGCCTTTAAATAAATGGTATATATAATTTGATAGTTGATGTATTGCAAATTATACTCTTAAATTCGTTTCCAGTAGTATTCTTCCGTAATTAGAAATAGTGATGTCCATGAATATTTGTGAATGACTGTACCTCCAAACCCTGCTTCAGACTTATTATATACATGTTTGACATATTATATGCCTACTGAAGCTGTTATACTTTATATATAGTTTTTTATTTTCTGTCTTGCCTCCTAAGACTTTTCCATACCAGTTTTTATTCTCTCCTACACCTGTTTATCCATCCCACACCTGTAATATACTCTACTATGTCTGTACACACCTGTTATACATCTGTGTATCCATCCCACACCTGTAATATACTCTACTATGACTGTACACACCTGATATACATCGGTTTATCCATCCCACACCTGTTATATACTCTACTTAATCTCTACACACCTGTTATACATCTGTTTATCCATCCCACGCCTGTTATATACTCTACTTTAGTTTCTACACACCTGTTATACACCTGTTTATCCATCCCACATCTGTTATATACTCTACTATGTCTGTACACACCTGTTATACACCTGTTTATCCATCCCACACCTTTTATATACTATACTATGTCTGTACACACCTGTTATACATCTGTCTATCCATCCCACACCTGTTATATACTCTACTATGTCTGTACACACCTGTTAGACATCTGTTTATCCATCCTACACCTGTTATATACTTTAGTTTTTACACAGTAACAGGAGATAAAAAACATTTCTAATATGCTTAATGAATATTTTTGTTCCGTCTTTACTAAGGAAAAACATAACACTACTCCTGAAACAAACGTAACAACGCATTAAATAGGAAACTTTACCATAAGCAAAAGTGATGTGTTATGTAAGTTGAACAATGTAAGTACTAATAAAACCCCTGGGCCGGATAAGATTCACCCAAGAATTCTGAAAAACGTGAAAGAAGAAATAGCACAGTCCATAACAAACATATTTAACTTGTCGCTCAATCAGGAAACCGTACCTAGTGATTGGAAAACTGCAAATATCACTCCAATATTTAAGAAAGGAAATAAATCCCAAGCAATTAATTATAGACCAATCAGTTTAACGCCAATCATAGGAAAAATTATGGAAACAATTCTGAGAGACAAGATCGTAGATTATCTGGAGTAAAAAAAATAAAAATAAAATCAGAGAAAGCCAAAATGGCTTTAAATCCAGTAAGTCATGCCTAACAAATTTTATAGAATTTTATAATAAACTATTTACATATAACGACTCTACTATATCATTAGAAATAATTTACTTGGATTTCCAAAAGGCATTCGATAAGGCACCTCATGGAAAATTATTAAAGAAATTGGAAATGTTGGGCATTAAAGGCAAAGTTTATGCCTGGATAAAAAGCTGGCTGACAAACAGAAGCAGAGAGTTGTGATAAATGGAGATGAATCTGAGTGGGAGCCAGTTTATAGCGGAGTGCCTCAGGGATCGATCCTGGGGCCAGTTTTATTTCTAATCTATATAAATGACATCAATGTTGAACTGAATAATACTATCTCAAAGTTCGCTGATGACACAAAGATAGGAAAATCAGTATTAACCGAAGAAGACAGAAATAAACACAATCTGATTTAAATAAAATAGTAGAGTGGTCGGAAAAAATGGCAGAAGCTATTCAATCTTGACAAATGCCAGGTCTTGCAAATAGGTAATAAAAACAAAAAATATGAATACAAGATGAAAGGTCAGCCAATCAAAACAAGTGCATTAGTTAAAGACCTGGGGGTTCTTATACCTGAAAACCTAAAGACCTCAGATTAATGTGCAGCAGCTGCGAATAAGGCTAATCGAGCATTGGGATATGTTAAGATAAATTTTACTTATAAAAATAAGAACATTATAATAGCCTACCTGTATTTAAAAGCATAGTGAGGCCCCATCTTGAATATGGCGTGGAATTTTGGTCTCCTTATCTGAACAAGGAAATTGGGAAACTCAAGTCAGTGCAGCGTAGAGCGACAAACTTGATTCCGTCACTAAGAAATAAATCTTATCATGAAAGACTAAACAAATTAAATTTATTTTCACTTAAGAAAAGAAGATTGCGAGGCCAATTAATCAAGTGTTTCAAGATACTAAAAGGATTTGACAAAATTGATGTAGATTCACTTTTCAAAATAGATAAAAGTTCATTAACTCGGGGAAATGGAATTAAATTAAAAACCAGGAGGGGGAATCTAGATGTCACAAAGCACTTCTTCACCTACACTGTGGTCATCGAGTGGAACAAATTGCCGAGAAAGTGGTACCATGTAAGACAATTGACACATTCAAAAGAAGTCTAGACACTCATTTTGAAGAGATGGGAATAATATAGGTAAAAAAAAAAAAAAAAAAAAAAAAGGGTTAAGTATCAGTAGTACATAGTATTTCGCCTCTTCGTTCTTTACTATAAATTTCCCAGGAGAAATGTTTCTCATTCTGCTGGGGGACTTCTTTCCCCAACTTAATTTCATGCCGACCAACGGCCAGAGAGAGAGGTGGGTGGGGAGAGAGCCTTCTTCTTTGCTATCCTTGCCTTCCACTTGTAGCAAATTCTATTTTAGCATTAAGTCCGGACTACCTAGTAGGGACCGCAAGTTCTGTGCATCTATGTAACTCTATGTAACTATGTAAATCTATGTAGCTCTCTCAAACACATACACAAAGGAGTACAAAGGAGTACAAAGTAGTACAAAGGAGTACAAAGGAAATCAAGCAACAACAGATCTAGTGACCCTTCTAGGTTGCTTGTCCTCTAAAACACTGAGGATCAAGTGTCCAAACAGTGGTTTAGAGTGGGTAAGGGAACATTGGAAAGGGAATTACTGCCCTGGAACTAATGTCCGTGGCAGGATTAGGAAGTTAGTAGGGGACAGATGGGTTAGTAACTGAGGGGGGGATAAAATATAGTTATTCATTTACAAACGCAGTCAGTCGCGGGTTTGAAGCGAGATATTTGTCTAGGCGGAGTTTAAATGAATCAACGGTGATGCAGTCTATAACGTTTCGGGGAAGCCCATTCCACAAGTTGACAACTCGATTGAAGAAGAAATTCTTAGATTCGTGTGAGTTAAAAGATTTACCAATAATTTTGCAACCGTTTCCCCGCGTGTAATTAGATTGGTCGATAGTGAAGTACTTACTACAGTTCATATTGTCGATGCCTTTGATGATTTTGAACACTTGAATTAAGTCACCTCTTAATCTGCGCTGGGTTAAAGGAAATAGATTTAATTCTCTAAGACGCTCTTCGTATGGTTTGTTCTTTAGGCTAGGTATCATTTTGGTAACTCTACGTTGAACTCGTTCTAGCTTGTTTATATCTTTTTGGTAATAAGGGCACCAGGATTGAACGCAGTATTCCAGAAGAGGGCGGACTAAGGAATTGTAAAGGGTTAGGATAACTTCTTTGGATTTATGCTCAAATGACCTGCCTATAAAGCCAATTATTTTTGCCTTCTTAACAACTTCTGAACATTGTTGACTCGGTTTTAGGTTACTCGATATTGTTACTCCCAGATCGGTTTCTCTGTTTACATTCTTAAGCTGAGTGCCATTCATCGAATAGTTTGCTTTCTCATTTAGGTATCCGATATGTAGTACTTTACATTTATCCGCATTGAAACTCATTTGCCAAATTTGGGCCCAACATGACAATTTATCTAGATTGTGTTGCATATCGTCAACTTGTTCTTTTGAGAGTACGCTATTTGAAATTTTTGTATCGTCAGCAAATTTTGAGATTGTACAGGTGAGGCCCTCATCTATGTCGTTGATGTAAATTAGAAAGAGAATTGGTCCTAGTACCGATCCCTGGGGTACCCCGCTACTTACATTGGTCCATTTAGATGCCTTACCGTTTATGACTACTCTTTGCTTTCTGTCGCTGAGCCAATTTTCTATCCATTTCAACACACCGTCTTGTATTCCATGCGCTTTTAGTTTTAGCAGTAAACGTTTGTGGGGAACTTTGTCAAAGGCCTTTTGAAAATCAAGGTATATAATATCTACAGCTTTACTCTCATCGTAGAGGTTGAGGATATCGTGGAAGAAGTCTAAGAGGTTTGTTAAACAGGAACGTTTTTTACGAAAGCCGTGTTGAGTATCTTTAAGTATGTTATTTTCCTCTAAGTGATTTACGAGTCTGTCTCGTATGACCGTTTCTAGCATTTTACATACAACTGAGGTTAAGCTAATTGGACGATAGTTACTGGGTAGGGATTTGCTGCCTTTTTTGAATATCGGTGTTACGTTGGCTAGCTTCCACTGATCAGGCATAGTTCCAGACTGCAAGGATTTATTGAATAGTAATGCCAGTGGTTTGGAGAGCTCATCCTTAGCTTCCTTCAGAACTCTAGGCGAGATTGTATCAGGTCCAGGCGTTTTATTTACCTTGAGTTTATCTAAACAATTCAATACTTCTCTCTCTGTAACGGTGATATTGCTTAGAACATCTGAATTATCAATCTGAATCGGCGATGGTGTAGGGATATCACTGAGGTCTTCTGTTGTAAAAACTGATGCAAAGAAGGTATTGAGGGCATTACTCATTTGTACTTCGTCTTTGGTGTATTCTCCATTTTCATCGACTAACGGTCCAACAGTTCAACTAACGGTCCAACAGTTCAACTAACGGTCCAACAGTTAGTTGGACCCCCCCACACACAGCATACACCCCCCCCCCCCCCCCCCCCCCCCTCCCCCCACACACACATACTCGTTTACCATTTACCCATTACCTACTGTAGTAAGTATCTATTTAACTGCCTTTTATGTAAGTAAAGCTTTGCATATTAATTTGCTAATAAACAATATTGTTTACTAACTAACCGCCTACAGGGACTAACGCCGACACCATTTTGTAAACAAACCTTTTTGGTGGATTATACATATTAAATTCCAGCAAATTTTGTACCAAATTTAAGTGCATTCATTTATCTTTTCCCCCTAGATATATTCTTGACTTTTTCTCCTCAGACTGATTTTACTTTAAGCTAAGGGTGGTATTTGTACAAACTAACCTAGCCTAACCCAACCTGCCAAGCTTTTAACCTAACCCAAACCTAGCCTAGCCTATAGCCAGCCAATCTGTTTTATTATTAACTCTTGTAGATATTGTATTTAGTATCCTACTGTAGCTATATATATCTGTAATTTTAGTTGTTGCTTGCACGATCTTGTAATAACCTTTGACTGATACACTTTTTTATCTAAAAAGAGTAGGCTACTGCTTTACTAGGCTACAGTGACACCAGGGTCATCTGTTGACACAGTATATTAACCCCTTGTGTGCAGTCACACTTTATTTTTATATAATCTCTATTTGGTGAATTGTATATTTAGTTACATATTCTGTTATACATATATTTGTTTAACCCTTAATTAGCGGCGAGCAACATAAGTCGAGTTAAATAAAGCTGGACTATGTGGCGGCGCTCGACATAGGTCGAGTGGCAATTTCAGCACGTAATGTGGCTGAGAGAGAGAGACAAGTGGTGGCAGGAGACTAGCGAGCGTATGACTGCTCCAGACCACCGCGGCGAACCTACTGACACAAATCTCAGCTCCCTCCTCCCTCTCTCACTCGCTACATACTCAATTATGTACCGAAAGTACCGAATTACCTGCTTTTTGCACTCGCGTTGCACGGTTATTGCAAGAAAACTATCCATCATACAAGGATCGTTATGGTGTCATTCGAAAGCTCTGTTTATGCCCTTTCAGGGATAGGTACTTGTTTTACGTTCTGGGTCTTATTTAGGCATGAAAATGATCACGTAAACAGCCCTATTTTGGCTAAAAACACCCCGCTGTGCGGTACATATAAATAAACCGCATAGGCCGCTCGTAAGGTGTTAAGGTTAGGTTATCACACCTGGTAGCCTATTTCTGCGAATTTCAATTTTATTATATTCGGTTAGGCTATTCAACGCTGGTAGCCTATTATTGCGTATTTCAATTTAAAAAAAAAAACTTTTGGTTAGGCTATCGCCCCTGGAAGCCTAATTCTGCGTATCTCAACATTTTTGTTTTCGGTTAGGCTATCACCCCTGATAACCTATTTCTGCGTATTTCAGCATATTTGTTTTCGGTTGAAGTGATTGAAGTGTTTTTAAAGTGAGTGAAGTGTTGTAAAGTGAGTGAATTGTTTTTTAAGTGAGTGAAGTGATCTGAAGAAAGTGACTGTCACCATGCCTCGCGCTTGTGCGAACTGCGCCGGTAGGTTTGGTGAGTCCATGTTTGCTACTATCGATCTTCAAGTCTGCCGGCTCTGCCAGCAACGAGAGAATTTTACAGTGAAATTAGATGAAGCCTACAACAAGATCAACATCCTCACCATGAAGCTGGAATCACTCCAAGAGTTTGTAACACTCAACGTTGGAGTGCCACAAACTTCAATTGTCACCGCAACTCCAGCAGCCACCAACGCCCCAACGTCAACTGCCAACAATTCAACGCCTACAGTAGCCATTTCAGCTGATGTTTCCGATACTCAAGATACAAATAGCGACTCTCTTCCCCCTCAAGACAACTTCCGTGTCGTGAGGAACAACGTTTGCCCCAAGACCAGGAAACACATACCGATTACCGAGTGTCAAAACCGTTTCCAGATACTCGCAGACTCAGATGACGAAGAGGAAATAGAAGAAGTCCGGCTCGTGGGAGACTCGATGATACGTGGTCAGCTCACAGAGTTTTGCGCCAGGGCACCTAAGACCAGGAAGCGTTTTTGTATCCCTGGTGGTGGTGTGGATGACGTAGTTGCAGCAGTTGACGAAGTATCAAAGCTGGCCCCAGCTAATACAATGTACGTCATCCACGTTGGATCCAACGATGTACAGCGAACCCGGTCGGAAGATTTGCTTTTAAAGTACCAGCAGCTGATCAAGTCGTTTAAGGAGAAGTCATCAAGGATCATCGTCTCAGGAATCGTCCCCCGGCTCGGTGTAGAGAGCCGATTTTACAATATAGCCACCAGCACAAATCGTTGTCTAGCAAACCTCTGCAGGAAGGAGAACGTGGGATTCGTCGACACCTGGGACAATTTCTACTACGATGACTATTTGTTTTCGGACGATGGAGTTCATCTGAACTAGGTGGGAGCAGCGCGTTTTGGGCGTCTTCTCAACGATGCGGTGAAGGATTTTCGGAGAAGAAATCGACTCAGCACAGGACAACCAGGAAGGAGGACCGAAGACAGCGAGGACGGCAATCTACAAAGGAATTAAATACTAATCCGTCAAGAACCGCGAATTTGGATAAAGCTCCACCAACACGACCCAAATTCAAAACCGTCAGGGATAACGACCGAGGACCGAGGACAGCCATGAATGTAAATGTAGATCCGACCAGAACCAATAATTTGAATAAAGACCGTTCCTTGAATCCCAAATCCAAAACTTTGAATGTTTTCTATGCAAACGCTCGTAGCATACGAAATAAATTTTCAGATTTAGAGGAACTAGTGTTTACAGAAAATTATGATGTGATTGGCATAACAGAATCTTGGCTCAATACACAAGATAGAGACTTTTTAGCAGAGTATTCACTTCCCGGTTATGTAATGTTTGAGAACAGCCGAATAAATAAAAATGGAGGTGGCATTTTATTTTATATCAAAGAAAGTCTTAACCCGACCCTCGTGTCAAAACCTCAAATTGTGAACGTCGACACATCTTTTGTGCTAATAAAGAATAATAAAGGTACAAAAATAATACTTGCGTTAATATACAGACCTCCAGCTCAATCAGTGCAAACTGACCGAGAAATTTACGAACAAATTGCAGATGTAAGTAACTCACAAGATACCGTAATTTTTGGCGACTTTAATTTACCTGTGACCAAGTGGGGCGATACTCTTACTTCACACTCCGGACATGACTTGTATACGAACTTGCAAGAGAGTTCGCTTTATCAATTTGTTCGAATGCCGACCCGTGGTAATAACGTTCTTGACATTGTACTTGCAACAAAAGAAGAATTGATAGAGAATTTGAATGTTAGTGATGAATTCAGTAACAGCGACCATCGTACGATAACTTTCACTTTAAAGTTTACTAGTAACGAACCAAATAGTAGCATCGAAAAAGTCCCTAATTTCAAGAAAGCAAACTTCCATAAACTTAGAGCTATGTTTAAAGAAACTGACTGGAGCTTTTTAATTAACAATAACGACATAAATACATCTTGGAAGTTATTCGAAACCACTTACCTAAAAGCAGTGCAAGACTGCATACCATCGAAATACGGCGTCCAGGCCATAATAATAAGCCCAAATGGTGGAATAAAGATATTTCAAACTGCCTGCTTGCTAAAAAAATTGCTAATGATAGATTAAAATCCTCACAAAATGACGAAGAACGGGGTAAATTTGTAGAGCTACGACGCAAAGACCAAAAGTTAAGTAAGCAAGTAAGAAAAAAACCTTAGAGTTAGATTACAAAGCCAAACCGAAAGAATTCTATAGTTATATCAGAAAGAAAAAAGTAGTTACTTCAACTGTTGGACCGTTAGTCGATGAAAAAGGAGAATACACCAAAGACGAAGTACAAATGAGTAATGCCCTCAATACCTTCTTTGCATCAGTTTTTACAACAGAAGACCTCAGTGATATCCCTACACCATCGCCGATTCAGATTGATAATTCAGATGTTCTAAGCAATATCACCGTTACAGAGAGAGAAGTATTGAATTGTTTAGATAAACTCAAGGTAAATAAAACGCCAGGACCTGATACAATCTCGCCTAGAGTTCTAAAGGAAGCTAAGAATGAGCTCTCCAAACCACTGACATTACTATTCAATAAATCCTTGCAGTCTGGAACTATGCCTGATCAGTGGAAGCTAGCCAACGTAACACCGATATTCAAAAAAGGCAGCAAATTAGCTTAACCTCAGTTGTATGTAAAATGCTAGAAACGGTCATACGAGACAGACTCGTAAATCACTTAGAGGAAAATAACATACTTAAAGATACTCAACACGGCTTTCGTAAAAAACGTTCCTGTTTAACAAACCTCTTAGACTTCTTCCACGATATCCTCAACCTCTACGATGAGAGTAAAGCTGTAGATATTATATACCTTGATTTTCAAAAGGCCTTTGACAAAGTTCCCCACAAACGTTTACTGCTAAAACTAAAAGCGCATGGAATACAAGACGGTGTGTTGAAATGGATAGAAAATTGGCTCAGCAACAGAAAGCAAAGAGTAGTCATAAACGGTAAGGCATCTAAATGGACCAATGTAAGTAGCGGGGTACCCCAGGGATCGGTACTAGGACAAATTCTCTTTCTAATTTACATCAACGGCATAGATGAGGGTCTCACCTGCACAATCTCAAAATTTGCTGACGATACAAAAATTGCAAATAGCGTATTCTCAAAAGAACAAGTTGACGATATGCAACACAATCTAGATAAATTGTCATGTTGGGCCCAAATTTGGCAAATGAGTTTCAATGCGGATAAATGTAAAGTACTACATGTCGGATACCTAAATGAGAAAGCAAACTATTCGATGAATGGCACTCAGCTTAAGAATGTAAACAGAGAAACTGATCTGGGAGTAACAATATCGAGTAACCTAAAACCGAGTCAACAATGTTCAGAAGTTGTTAAGAAGGCAAACAAAATAATTGGCTTTATAGGCAGGTCATTTGAGCATAAATCCAAAGAAGTTATCCTAACCCTTTACAATTCCTTAGTCCGCCCTCTTCTGGAATACTGCGTTCAATCCTGGTGCCCTTATTACCAAAAAGATATAAACAAGCTAGAACGAGTTCAACGTAGAGTTACCAAAATGATACCTAGCCTAAAGAACAAACCATACGAAGAGCGTCTTAGAGAATTAAATCTATTTCCTTTAACCCAGCGTAGATTAAGAGGCGACTTAATTCAAGTGTTCAAAATCATCAAAGGCATCGACAATATGAACTGTAGTAAGTACTTCACTATCGACCAATCTAATTACACGCGGGGAAACGGTTGCAAAATTATTGGTAAATCTTTTAACTCGCACGAATCTAAGAATTTCTTCTTCAATCGAGTTGTCAACTTGTGGAATGGGCTTCCCCGAGACGTTATAGACTGCAGCACCGTTGATTCATTTAAATTCCGTCTAGACAAATATCTCGCATCAAACCCGCGACTGACTGCGTTTGTAAATGAATAACTTTATGCTCCCCTCAGTTACTAACCCATATGTCCCCTACTAACTTCCTAGTCCTGCCACGTAGGGTCAACCTAGAAGGGTCACTAGACCTGTTGTTGCTTGATTTCCTTTGTACTCCTTTGTACTACATATACATACACCCTAGTTACCTCATACTCTCTCTCTCTCTCTCTCTCTCACACACACACACACACACATTAATCCTAAAGTGCACACAGCACAACACGCTATAACGGTTAGCAAATACGACCAAATACCACCCCTATCACATAAACGATTATGTTGGACTCCTACTAACATGGATTGCAGAGCTAATAGATATATACATAAATAGATAGATAGATAGAGAGAGAGAGAGATAGCTATAGTTAGATAGAGAGAGAGTGAGATAGATATATATATAGAGAGAGAGAGAGGTTTGGCTACTTGAGAGAGAGAGGGATAGATAGAGAGAGGTTTGACTACTTGAGAGAGAGAGATAGATAGATAGAGAGGTTTGACTACTTGAGAGAGAGAGGATCGACTACTAAACCCTCTCCCTAGACCCAACTAGTACCGAACTAAACATTCAAATACCTGGTGAAATACACAAATAATAGACAAACATCCCAGCCCTCCTGTCGATATATTTTGGTCCACAAAAAAAACTATCATACAGCCTAAAAGATAAACCTTTACACAGCCGTACGTTGAAATACGAATACCAATAACATTGCCTACCTCCAACCCCTCCCCTGGTGACCTTGACACCCGACACACCACGCCGCCACCACCCCGGCTCCCTCAGGTTCCTCCACACACAGCTTCTTGCATCACAATACTCCACACTCGCCACCTCGACATATAAATCAGTAAAGCAAAATATATAATAAGGAAAATAAGCTAAACTACGATCAAAGATGGATAACAATACATGTACTAAATGCAAAGTAAAGTCCGAGAACCAAAATGCCAAATGTGAAGAATGTCAATTTCTATTTCATGTGCAATGCATGGGAAAGTACAACAAAGGGAAAAAAGGACTAACATGTGTAAATTGCTTCAATGAATTTAATGAGCTTAAACTAAAGAAAATGCTGAAAGACGCCCCTGTTATGCTACAAGAAGAATTTACTGATGTAATGGAGAAAATTGGCCAGAAAGTTCAAATAGCCTTGCTAAATGAAAATATTTCACCCCATTCTGACAACAAACACAGTCCCCAACAAATTTAACATCATACTCGCGATTCATAGAAGATCTTAGTTACTGGCTGTCCCACTACAGTGATACATTGTCACCTATGTGCACACACACTCACTCACGCACAAATACCCATAACTCTCAGCCCCCTACACCCCCACGTAATTCTCAACCTCACACCATCCCACATGACTCTCAACCTCAATTGCCCCCACATTGCCCTTCACAACCAACCACTCCCCCACAAGTTACTTCTCAGCCACCTCCGCCCCCTCCACCCTCTATCTGCCCAACCGAGACCCTTATGTCACCCCAAACCACCACCCAGACAGGACTTTATTTTGTACCCAGCTCCCCCGAGCAACAACATCGTAAGAGGAATGAAGGGGATAGCCCTCAAAATAAAAACCAACTGCCATCTACCACAACCAAGGCAGTACAGTGTGCCCCAACCACAACCAATACAGCTTCACCTGTATGCAGATATCACCTGAAAAGAATGTGCCACTTTGGACCAAAAGGTGAACTTAATGGAGTAAAATGCAGATTTGAGCACCCCAAAATTGTCAACAATATGATCAGAGATGGCAAATGCAGATTTGGTGAAAACTGCAAATACCACCACCCACCCCTCTGCCAGTCATCACTAGAGAGTAAGAAATGCAATGATAACAAAAAATGCTCAGATCTCCATATTAGGGGGACTTGTAGGATAGCCAGAAACAACACAAATGCTAACCAAAAAAACTCTCCAGTTTTGCTAGGACGAGACAGAGGAAGAAGACACTATGGGAAATGGCAGAACAAGATGGACAAAGTGCGAGAATTGGAAGAACAAATAGCCCAGCTAGAGTACCTCCTGTCCTCCCGAGCGTGGCACAAGGATGTGTTCTAAGAACAACACCAAATATCCCCCGAGGACTACTAGGTACACATAGTAGCCCCTCCCCCGTCTTGTTTGCAAACATCCAAGGTCTTAAAAATAGAACCACAAACAAAGTACCATTTATTAGGGGCCTGATAGAAAATGGAAACGCTATATTTGCGGCTCTCACAGAAACCCACATTAAAGATCAGGCAGATAGTGAAGTATGGATTCCTGGTTATAACCTACATAGGGCGGACAGAATGCATAGAACTCGTGGAGGTGTAGCCTTGTACATTCATGACTCGCTGATATCTACTGAATTTCTAAATAACAGTAACGAAGTAGTAGAGATACTTGGAGTTAAAATAGAATCCCTAAACCTAGCAGTTATTGTTACATACAGACCTCCTGACTCTTCCTTAGAAGAATTCAAAACCCAGCTCAACATGATAAAATCAGAAGTGGAAGCCCTGGGAAACCCGACACCAAATATTATGTGGTTAGGAGATTTTAACCTTCCAAACATCAAGTGGAGGCAACTAGAAGACCAAGTAGTGTCGATAAATGCCAGAGAAGCAAATGCAAGAGAAGCAAATGCAAGAGAACTATTTAATCTTTGCGACTTTTTTAGTCTTAACCAGCATATTACCGAACCCACACGTGAAAACAATATCTTAGACCTTGTCTTCACTAATAATGACAACCTAGTACACAGTGTTAACATATCGGACACAACATACTCAGATCATAAATTAATTGAGATCAAAACAACCCTAGCATGTGTACAGAACACCTCAGAAACTAGACCAAAAACTGGTCCATTCAGCAAATTTAACTTCAATAGTAAAAATATTAGGTGGGAAGAGGTAAACCAAGAAATGGAGGAAATAGACTGGGAAGATTTAATGAACAACCTGACACCATCAGAATGCCTAGTCCTATTAACGGAAACCATGACCTAAATCTGTAGCCACCACATACCAGAAAGACAAACAAGACGAAGAAGCAAACAAGAACGAGAAAGAAGGAAGCTGTACAGAAGAAGAAAATTACTAACACAAAGACGCACACAACAAAGTCTACAGGAAAGACAAAAGATCCAAATAGATAGAGAAATTGTGGAAATTTAACAACGACTAAGAATCTCCTATGAGCTACAACAAATAGAAGAGGAAAGCAAAGCTATTGCAAGCATAAAGGAAAACTTCAAGTACTTCTTTTCATACGCTAAACATAAAACTAAAACCACATCAAACATCGGCCCACTAAGTAAAGATGATGGGTCATTCACAGGGGACAAAAAGGAAATGAGTGAACTATTACGTCTACAGTATGAAAAAGCCTTCAGTAAGCCTGACTAAACAAAAGCAATCAGAGACCAAAATGAATTTTTCATGAATAATCCCCCCACGGAAACCCCCTAGATTCTGGACATTAATTTTGGACCAAAAGATATAGCAAAAGCCATCGCCAACATGCCATCCCACTCGGCACCAGGCCCGGACTCGTGGAGTTCAACCCTAATAAAGAAATGTAAGAAAAACCTCTCAAAACCCCTGGCTATAATGTGGAGGAGTCTAGACACTGGAGAAATACCGGATAGTTTGAAAAACGCAATAATTACCCCTTTGCATAAAGGAGGGAGTAAAGCACTACCAAAAAACTATCGCCCAGTAGCTCTGACTTCCCACATCATTAACATTTTCGAGCGAGTCCTGCGAGGCAAAATCTCAACTTTATGGAAAAAAATGAACTACACAACACTGGTCAACATGGGTTCAGAGCAGGAAGATCATGTCTCTCGCAACTATTGGAACACTACGACAGAATTCTTAAATCCCTAGAAGAAAAGAAAAACGTAGACGTCATCTACACCGATTTTGCCAAGGCATTTGATAAAATTGTGATCACGGTATTATTGCACACAAACTTAAAGCAAAAGGGATAACAGGTAAAATCGGAAGGTGGATATACAACTTCCTCGTGAACCGAAAACAATCGGTAGCAGTAAGCCAAGTAACATCTGAGCCTTCAGACGTCAAAAGCTCAGTTCCCCAAGGAACAGTACTAGTGCCCCTTCTTTTCCTCATTCTAATAAGTGACATAGATGCCAACACAAGACACAGTACAGTATCCTCCTTTGCGGACGACACGAAACTGAGTATGATAGTAAAGACACAGGAAGACACGGGCCGGCTGCAAGAGGACATAAATAAGGTGTTCCAGTGGACCAGGGAAAATTACTTGCAGTTTAATGAAGACAAATTTTAATTAATATGATATACAGAGATAAGGATTTTGTTAAAGAGAGCACAAGTTACATAACAGAATCCAATCACATAATAGAATGTAAAGACAATGTGAAAGACCTTGGGGTGATAATGTCTGAAAATATGGGATTCAAAGAACATAACCAGGTCAAAGTTGCAGCTGCGAAACGGCTAACAGGTTGGATTCTACGAACATTTAAAACTCGCGGTGAATTGCCTATGATAACACTCTTCAAATCACTGGTGCTACTGCGGCTAGAATACTGTAACGTATTAACATCCCCATACAAATTAGGTGAAAATAATTTCTTAGAAAGTGTACAAAGGAACTTCACCTAACATATAAACTCAGTAAAACAGTTACACTATTGGGATCGCTTAAAATAACTCTAACTGTATTCGTTGGAACGTAGAAGGGAACGATACTTAATAATATATACGTGGAAAATCGCAGAGGGTTTTGTACCAAATCTACATACACCAATAGCAATGAAATTCAATAATAGGAGAGGCTGGGAATGCGATATCCCCAAGATGATAAATTGGGGGGCTATGGGCTCTCTGCGAGAGGGCTGGTTATCACATAGAGGAGCACGTCTCTTCAACAAACTCCCGCGGCGAGTGAGAGACATGAGAGGTGTCTCGTTAGACAGCTTCAAGAGAGCTCTCGATGTCGAACTACAGAAAGTGCCAGACGAGCCCATCTTCACAAGGGTGCGCTCCACCTCTTCGAATAGTCTGCTGCACCAATTCTCAAACAACAACGGAGGGCGGTGCGCTCTTCGGTGCCACTAGCAAGAGTGGCGAACTCCACATAGGTGAACAAAGGTGACCTTGATAGGTAGATAGTTGGATAGATGGATGACACACACACACACACACAGCTACCTGTGGGTGCAGTTTCTATGAACACAAATTCTGGCTGTAATGGTTAAGTGTGGTTCCCTCCCCACATCCTACACCTTTTGGGGGTATGCTAACGCTCTTGTGGCAGCCAAAGTCAATCTGCTGTCTACTAATTAGGTTAAGTAAGGTCAAATAATTTTTCATTTTCAGCCTAATTAGCTGCCGACTTGAAATAAACTTAGGCCTATTAGTATTATCACACACACACTTTATCTCGCTCTCTCTCACACACATGCATACATACACACACATACACTCACTCTCTCTCTCTCTCTCTCTCACTCACTCACACACACACACACACACACACACACACACACACACACACACACACACACACTATTACACATACAAACACATGAATCCCAGAAGTACACACAGGCCATGTCGGTAAGCAAACACGTTCAACACACCACTATCATTTTAACGTTAATTTTTTTTTTTTTTTTTTTTTTTGAGACAATGAACGGAGGAAGGAAAAACACAGATAAAACAAAAAAGGTCCATGTGCCTAAAGGCATCCTCCATTCATAAAATGTTTGTAACAACTGGATTTAAACTGTTGTAGATTGTAAGTTTGTGGAAAGCAACTCGAGGGAAGTGAATTCCAAAGAGTATACGTAGTTCTGGGGATAAATGAATTTTGATAAGCAGAAGTTCTGCATTGTGGAGGAGAAAGTGTAATTTCATGGGCGCTCTCAGCTGCCCTAGTTCTACGGGGAAAGATGTGGAGAGGCGGCACAATTGAAGCAAGTTCCTCGGAACAATTGCTGTGAAAATATCTGTAGAATAATGCAAGGGATGCAACGTTTCTTCGTATGGATAATGTAGGAAGGTCCTGTGTGATTGCAGGGTTATTGATTAATCTAATAGCTTTATTTTGAATTTTGTCCAACTGCCTTAATGCAACCACTCCACTTCCACTCCACAGAGGTGAACAGTAATCCATCTGAGAACGCACATGACTTTTATATATTACGGTCAACTGCTCGTCAGTGAAGAATTCTCGTACTCTGTACAGGAGTCCCAGTTTTTTAGAGGCATTCTTAGCAATGCTTCTAACATAATGTGTCCAGCTCAGGTTAGTAGTTAATGTTACACCGAGAATGTCAATACTAGGGGAAGTGGGAATATTTACATCATTACAAAATATATGGGAGTCAGTGAGATTCTGTCGGTTAGAAAATTGAATGTACTTGGTTTTCTGTGCATTAAAGGAAACTAGATTCTTTTGTCCCCATTCATTAATTCTAGAAAGGTCCTGGTTCAGAGAAATTGCAGTGTTTATTTTTGAATTTGTAAGATCGGGTTGGGTGAAAGAATTGGTAAATGTGAAGGAACTGTGGAGTGTTGAGTTATCTGCGTAGGAATGTATTAGATTATGAGTGGTAGATATGAGATCATTGATATGAATGAGGAACAGATTTGGGGCCAAAACTGATCCCTGGGGAACACCAGCATTTATTGAGTGAAATTGAGAATAAAGGCCATCTACCATTACACGTATTTACACGTATTTTTCTGTTATGAAGATAAGAAGAAATTAGTGGAACTAATGATGCTAGGCCGTAGTGTGACATCTTCGACAATAAGGATTGATGCTAGACTCTATCAAATGCCTTTGATATATCCAGTGCTATTGTATGTGTTTCACCATGTTGGTCTGTAGCTTGGTTGATTTGATGCGTAAGAAGGCAAAGAATGTCTGCAGTTGATCGACATCGTCTAAAACCATATTGCCTATCACTGATTAATGTATTATTCTCAAGATGCTTAATTATGTGATTATTTAATATAATTTCAAAGATTTTACCAAGAGTGGAAGTTATAGCTATTGGTCTGTAGTTTGATGGATCTGAAGAAGCACCTTTTTTAGGAACTGGATGGATGTTTGCTTCTTTCCAGGATACTGGGAAGCACGAGGTATGAGTACACAGACGGACACAATTTGCCAACATAGGAGCGAGCACCAAGGAGCAATTCTTAAGTACTATTGGAGGAATTTCATCTGGACCAGGAGCTTTATCTACTGAGAGATTCTGAAAATTTTTTTTGACATGTCTGGTGTGGATCTTAAGTGAGGGAATTTCAGGCGAATTAAAATTAAGTACAGGGACATCTTGATTTATTTCATCTAAGGTAGCGTTGGTGGAGAAAATATCCGCAAGAAGGTTAGCTTTACCTCGTGGGTCACTTACAAGATTGCCAGTCGGAGATTTTAATGGTGGAATGGATGAAACAGTAGTGAAGTTGGATTTGAATGAGTTAAGAGTAGACCAAAATATTTTGTTATCATTTGGATTATTTAGAAGTGTATTTGTTATGGCGGGATACAGTATTACTAACAGCGATTGGAGATCAAATATAATTATATATATATGTGTGTGTATATATATGTGTGTGGGTGTATATATATATATATATACGGTATATATATATATGTATATATATACCGGTGTATATATATATATAGATATAGATATATATATATATATATATATATATATATATATATATATATATATATATATAAATAGATAGATATATTGATAGATAGATAATTTGACTGACTGATAGATAGATAAATAAATATTAAGAAGATATTCAAAATAATGTATTTAGTTATTCCTTTATTTTCATCACACGCCCAGCAATACGCATGCACACACACACACACACCTAAACCCCAGTCACACACATAATCTCTAACCCTGCGCACCCCCTCCCCCCTCGAACACACAACCCCTAACCCCCCTCGCCTCCCCAAACAACCCTTAACCTCTAACCACCAGATACACACAACCTCCCCCCCCCCCTCCCCGTCACTCACACAGACACACACACACCCTAACCTCCAACTCTCTCTCTCTCTCACACACACAACCCCTAATCCCCCCTCTCTCTCTCTCTCACACTCACACACACACACAAACACACTAACCTCCAACCTTCTCACAATTTACACACACACACACACTACCCCTAGCCTCCAACTCTCTCTCTCTCTCGACAATATCCCGACAACATGCCAAAACCGCTTCAAAATTCTTGCTATTGACGAGGAAGAGGAAATGGAAGAAGTTCGGCTTGTGGGCGACTCCATGGTCCGTGGCCAATTAACTGAGTTCTGCGCCAGGGCACCCAGGACCAGAAAGCGATTCTGTATCCCAGGTGGCAGCGTGGACGACATTGTTGCGGCTGTGGAAGAGGTGTCCAGGCTCGCCCCCGCAAGCACCACGTATGATATCCACGTTGGATCTAACGATGTCCAACGGACGCGGTCAGAGGAACTACGTTGCAAGTACCGGCGGCTGATCAGGTCCTTCAAGGAAAAATCTAATAGAATCTTAATTTCAGGAATTGTTCCCCGGATTGATGTAGCTACCAGTACAAATCGCCAACTAGCCAAACTCTGCAGGGAGGAGGACATCGGCTTTGTCGACATGTGGGATCATTTTTACTATGATAAATCTTTGTTTTCAGGAGATGGTGTACATCTCAATGACGTAGGAGCTGCACGTCTTGGTCGTCTGCTGAACGATGCAGTCAAAGATTTCCGTTCAAAAAACGGGGTCAACCGGGGGTACCCAGACAGGGTAGTGTAAGTCCAATACGAACTGAAAATTCAGACAATGCACATTCAGTAACATCCAACTCTAATACTCTTAAGGTGTTTTATGTAAATGCTCGTAGCATACGCAATAAATTTTCAGATCTAGAGGAAATCGTGTTTACAGAACATTATGATATAATCGGCATTACAGAATCTTGGTTAAATACGGAAGACAGAGACTTTTTAGCCGAATATACGCTTCCTGGTTATACAATGTTTGAGAAAAGTCGGATCAATAGAAATGGAAGAGGAGTTCTGTTTTTTATAAAGGAAAGTCTTAATCCCGTCTTAATGTCAAAACCTCAAATTGCAAATATAGACATATCTTACGTACTATTCAATAATAAACGAGGAACTAAAATAACACTAGCTTTATTATACAGACCCCCAGCTCAATCAGTGCAAACTGACAGTGAAATTTATGAACAAATTGCAGAAATAACTAACATACAAGATACCGTAATTCTTGGCGATTTCAACTTACCTGTGACTAAATGGGGCGATATTCTTACTTCACACTCTGGACACGACCTCTATGCTAACTTGCAAGAGAGTTAACTTTTTCAATTTGTACAATCTCCGACCCGTGGTAATAATGTGCTTGACCTTGTACTCGCAACAAAAGAAGAATTAATAGAGAATTTGAATGGGTGATGAATTCAGTAACAGCGACCACCGTACGATAACTTTCACTTTAAAGGATACTAGTAACAAATCAAATAGCAGCTTTTGTTTTTTTTCTTTTTTTTTTAAGAGACAATGAACGGAGGAAGGAAAAAAACAGATAAAACAAAAAGGTCCATGTGCCTAAAGGCATCCTCCATTCATAAAATGTTTGTAACAACTGGATTTAAACATTTGTAGATTGTAAGTTTGTGGAAAGCAATTCGAGGGAAGTGAATTCCAAAGAGTAGTAGCTCTGGGGATAAATGAATTCTGATAGGCAGAAGTTCTGCATTGTGGAGGAGAAAGTGTAAATTCATGGGCGCTCTCAGCTGCCCTAGTTCTATGGGGAAAGATGTGGAGAGGCGGCACAATTGAAGCAAGTTCCTCGGAACAATTGCTGTGAAAATATCTGTAGAATAATGCAAGGGATGCAACGTTTCTTCGTATGGATAATGTAGGAAGGTCCTGTGTGATTGCAGGGTTATTGATTAATCTAATAGCTTTATTTTGAATTTTGTCCAACTGCCTCAATGCAACCACTCCACTTCCACCCCACAGAGGTGAACAGTAATCCATCTGAGAACGCACATGACTTAAATTGAGCATTGAGAAAGTCCCTAATTTCAAGAAAGGAAATTTTCATAAACTTAAATCAAATCTTAAAGAAACTGACTGGAGCTTTCTGACCAACAATAACGACATAAATACATCTTGGGAGTGTTTCACAACCACTTACCTTAACACCTAAAGAGCGGCCTAGGCGGTAAATAATATGTAGCCACCAACGGGGTGTTTTTACCCAAAATAGGGCTGTTTACGTGATCATTTTCATGCCTAAATAAGACCCAGAGCGTAAAACAAGTATCTATCCCTGAAAGGGCATAAACAGAGCTTTCCAATGACACCACAGCGATTCTTGCATGACCGCTAGTTTTCTTGCAACAACCGCGCAACACGAGTGCAAAAACCATGTAATTCGGTACTTTCCCCATACATTTCACTATGTAGCGAGTGTGAGAGGGTGGAGGAGGAGGGATTCATGTCAGTTGGTCTGCCGCGGTGGTCTGGAGCAGTCATACGCTCGCTACTCTCCTGCCACCACTTGTCTCTCTCTCTCAGCAACATTACGTGCTGAAATTGCCACACGACTTATGGTGTGAGCCGCCACAAAGTCCAAATTTCTTTCACTCGACATATGATGCGCGCCGCCAATAAAGGGTTAAGGCAGTGCAAGACTGCATACCATCGAAAATACGGCGTCCAGGCCATAATGATAACCCCAAATGGTGGAAAAAAGATATTTCAGACTGTCTGCTTTCTAAAAAATTTGCTAATGATAAATTAAAATCCTCACAAAATGACGAAGAACGGGTGAAATTTGTAGAGCTACGACGCAAAGCCAAAAAGATAATTAAGCAAAGTAAAAAGACCCTGGAGTTACATGTTGCGAATCAAAGTAAAACAAACCCGAAATAATTCTATAGTTATATCAGAAAGAAAAAAGTAGTTACTTCAACTGTTGGACCGTTAGTCGATGAAAATGGAGAATACACCAAAGACGAAGTACAAATGAGTAATGCCCTCAATACCTTCTTTGCATCAGTTTTTACAACAGAAGACCTCAGTGATATCCCTACGCCATCGCCGATTCAGATTGATAATTCAGATGTTCTAAGCAATATCACCGTTACAGAGAGAGAAGTATTGAATTGTTTAGATAAACTCAAGGTAAATAAAACGCCTGGACCTGATACAATCTCGCCTAGAGTTCTAAAGTAAGCTAAGGATGAGCTCTCCAAACCACTGACATTGCTATTCAATGAATCCTTGCAGTCTGGGACTATGCCTGATCAGTGGAAGCTAGCCAACATAACACCGATATTCAAAAAAGGCAGCAAATCCCTACCCAGTAACTATCGTCCAATTAGCTTAACCTCAATTGTATGTAAAATGCTAGAAACGGTCATAAGAGACAGACTCGTAAATCGCTTAGAGGCAAATAACTTTCTTAAAGATACTCAACACGGCTTTCGTAAAAAACGTTCCGGTTTAACAAACCTTTTAGACTTCTTCCACGATATCCTCAACCTCTACGATGAGAGTAAAGCTGTAGATATTATATACCTTGATTTTCAAAAGGCCTTTGACAAAGTTCCCCACTAACGTTTACTGCTAAAACTAAAAGCGCATGGAATACAAGACGGTGTGTTGAGATGGATAGAAAATTGGCTCAACGACAGAAAGTAAAGAGTAGTCATAAACGGTACGGCATCTAAATGGACCAATGTAAGTAGCGGGGTACCACAGGGATCGGTACTAGGACCAATTCTCTTTCTAATTTACATCAACGACATAGATGAGGGTCTCACCTGTACAATCTCAAAATTTGCTGACGATACAAAAATTGCAAATAGCGTACTCTCAAAAGAACAAGTTGACGATATGCAACACAATCTAGATAAATTGTCATGTTGGGCCCAAATTTGGCAAATGAGTTTCAATGCGGATAAATGTAAAGTACTACATATCGGATACCTAAATGAGAAAGCCAACTATTCGATCAATGGCAGACAGCTTAAGAATGTAAACAGAGAAACCGATCTGGGAGTAACAATATCGAGTAACCTAAAACCGAGTCAACAATGTTCAGAAGTTGTTAAGAAGGCAAACAAAATAATTGGCTTTATAGGCAGGTCATTTGAGCATAAATCCAAAGAAGTTATCCTAACCCTTTACAATTCCTTAGTCCGCCCTCTTCTGGAATACTGCGTTCAATCCTGGTGCCCTTATTACCAAAAAGATATAAACAAGCTAGAACGAGTTCAACGTAGAGTTACCAAAATGATACCTAGCCTAAAGAACAAACCATACGAAGAGCTTCTTAGAGAATTAAATCTATTTCCTTTAACCCAGCGCAGATTAAGAGGGGACTTAAAATTCAAGTGTTCAAAATCATCAAAGGCATCGACAATATGAACTGTAGTAAGTACTTCACTATCGACCAATCTAATTACACGCGGGGAAACGGTTGCAAAATTATTGGTAAATCTTTTAACTCACACGAATCTAAGAATTTCTTCTTCAATAGAGTTGTCAACTTGTGGAATGGGCTTCCCCGAGACGTTATAGACTGCAGCACCGTTGATTCATTTAAACTCCGCTTAGACAAATATCTCGCATCAAACCCGCGACTGACTGCGTTTGTAAATTAATAACTTTATTTTATCCCCCCCTCAGTTACTAACCCATCTGTCCCCTACTAACTTCCTAATCCTGCCACGGACATTAGTTCCAGGGCAGTAGTTCCCTTTCCAATGTTCCCTTACCCACTCTAAACCACTGTTTGGACACTTGATCCTCAGTGTTTTGGAGGACAAGCAGCCTAGAAGGGTCACTAGAACTGTTGTTGCTTGATTTCCTTTGTACTCCTTTGTACTCCTTTGTACTCTCTCACACACACACACTTCTCTCACCAACCCAACCAAAAATGAGTGCGTTAATGCAGACACGGGTAGTAACCGAATTACGCGAGTTGAGTGACTTCGTTAAGCGCAGATGACAGGACCGGCTTCGTTAATACCGATAAAATGATAAGACTCCGATAATCATTGAATTACGCCGGAGTCACACGGGGGCCTTATCAGAGGGGAGTAATTAGGTAAGTTAATATACAGTACTGGTATATATATTTATTTACATATTTATTTTCATTTATTTACATAGATGGGACTATGGATGAAGAGGTGCGGGAGAGGGTACAACAGGGGAAGAGGGTTGTAGGAACGCTAAAAGCAGTAACAAGAATAGGGTGGTCAGTATGGAAGTGAAGAAGTCCTTGCATGACAGTGTGGTAATCCCGACACTGACTTACGGAAGCGAAGCATGGACGTTGGTTGAGAGACTCAGACCAAGAGTGAGAGCAGTGGAAATGAATTACTTAAGGAGTGCGTGCGGAGTTACATGGAGGGATAGACAGACTAATGAGGAAGTAAGAAGGAGGTGTGGTGTGGAGGTAGATGTGCTGGAAAGTGTGAAAAGGAACAACTTGAGATGGTTCGGCCATATGGAACGTATGGAAAGCGAGAGAATGACTAAGAGGGTGTACGAGAGCGAGGTGGAGGGACAGAGGGGGAGAGGTAGACCGAATATGAGGTGGAAGGATGGAGTGAGGAACTACATGAACGAAGGCGGTGCTGGTTGGGGGGAGGGGCGTCGACTGACTGGGGACAGAGGTGCATGGGGGCCGTTCGTTCGTGGCCACCCCTTCGGGGATCGCGGCGTCAGGCAATAGATAGATAGATTTTCATATTTCCTAGATAGACATCCAGTAAGTTTTAAAAAAAAAAATAATAATAATAATAATAATAATAATAATACAAAATATAAAACCCAAGAACCCCCTTTAAAAAAAAATTGTAAATTTTTCGATAGAAAATTTTCCTGGCCGAAGGCCGATTCACCATAAAATTAAAGGCTCGCTATCGCTCGCCAAGTGTAATTTTAAGCTTGATGGAGGTCTAGGGAACAAATTAAAAACCTCCTCTTAACCCTTTCTTTACCAGTGACGTTCGTCTTCTAAAAGTATATTCTATAACCTACCTGATATGAATTGTGGATATATGTTGAGGGGCAAAAGTTCTCGTTGGCAGCCACCTATAGAAGGGGTAACGGGGCAGGAGGAATAAAAAGAAACAATGATGGTAAGCCACAAATAGAAGGGAGTATCACAAAAAGACACTTCATATAAATATTATCACTTTGGTCCCAGAAATAATTGGTTTTACTTTACACATATATAGCATACCCAAACCTACACACACACTTCCACATACATACCCAATCATTTCCACAGATAGCGCCTTCATGATAATACCCGAGATAAACATCTTCCTAGTTTGTTCAGTATAAAAAAAAAAAAAACATACAATCTAAAATACTCTCAAATTTCCAGAACAGAACAAATGGTAAATCACTATCTATCTATCTATATGCTCAGGCCCAATCCCCATTTTGGGGGTAGCCGACTCAAGACAGAGCAAGAACAGGGAAACACAAAAACAACATAAAACAAAAAATAAACACAGATAAAAAACACAAACTCACACACATCCAGGTCACCCAGGAGAAGATCCAGAGACCAGGGTTACCAAGGTCGCTCCAGCACTCCCCCGGGCCCTGACCACCCGGAGAGGTTCCGATCTCGGCAGGCAGACATGCAGCGGAGCCAAAGCCACAAGCCCTCCCACCACACTTCCAGGCACACCCTTCATATTAATCGTCTCCCCGGGCCAGGCGCCTGATGGACTATTATCTAGTCGAACTTGCGCCCGACCCCTTACTCCAAATGACCACGTGTTCACTCAACTATTCACAAGCATTCTCCATTCACTCCTGTCCACCACCACTTCCCCTGCCTGATCTATAGTCATTCCTCTATCATCCAAAGCCTTTCTTACACAGTTTCTCCATCTCAATGGGGGTCTTCCTGCCCTTCTATCTCCCCTTGTACCTGACTCACATATTCTCTTTGTAAGCCTTTCATCTCCCATTCGTTCAACATGACCATACCAGCTCAGCACCCTTCTGTCCACTCTGGCTGACAAATGTTCCTGCTGCCCCACTCTCCTACGTATCTCTTAATTCCTCAATCTGTCTCTACGAGTAACTCCACACATACTCCTCAAGCAGCTCATCTCCATCACATCCAGCCCTCTTTTCTCCTTTTTCTTCAGAGCCCATGTCTCAGCCCCATACATCACTGTTGGCACAACAATTCCTTGATACAGTGCACTTTTTACTTTCACTCCGAGATTTCTCGTCTTCCACATACTTCCCATTGCTCCGAAAACCTTCCTTCCTTCACACACTCTCTGTTTTACCTCCACTTCCATACCTCCACTCCTGGTTATCGTTCCTCCTAGATATTTAAAACACTCTACTTGTTCCAATATTTCCCCATCCAGCCTAACATCTAGATTCACCCTATGCTCTCCCCTATTACACACCATTACTTTACTTTTATTTACGTTCACCTTCAGTTTCCTCCTTCCACAAACCACACCAAACTCTTTGACTACCCGCTGCAGTTTCTCATCAGAATCCGCCACCAATGCTGTGTCATCAGCGAACAGCAACTGATTCAACTCCCAATCTCTACCATTCTTTCCTACTAAACCCAATCCTCTTCCCATAGTTCTCCTTTTCACCTCCCTCACCACCCCATCCATAAACATATTAAACAGCCATGGTGACATTACACAACCCTGTCGCAAACCTACCTTTACCTCAAACCATTCACTCAACTCACCATTTCCTACTCTCACACATGCTCTGCTCCCTTCATAAAAACTCTTAACTGCTTCTAACAAATTTCCTCCTATTTCATAAATCCTTAACACCTTCCACATTGCTTCACGGTCCACACGATCATACGCTTTTTCCAAGTCCATAAAAGCCCAAAATATCTCCTTATGCTTCTCTAAATAGTTCTCGCATAATTGTCTTACTGCAAACATCTGATCCACGCACCCTCTTCCCCTCCTAAAACCGCACTGTTCTTCTCCTATTGCAACTTCCGTACACTTTATTATCCTCTCTATCAACACCCTGCCATACAGCTTTCCAACCACTGACAATAAACTAATACCTCTATAACTTGAACACTCCTGCCGATCTCCCTTCCCCTTGTACAATGGCACAATACATGCACTCTTCCAGTCTATTGGTACCATTGACACAGCAAAGCACACATTGAAAAGTCTCACCAACCAATCTATTATCACATCTCCACCCTTCTTTATACACTCCACAGCAATACCATCCAAACCTTCTGCTTTTCCCGCTCTCATTTGTTTTCACTGCTTCTTTCACCTCATTTTCCTCAATCCTTTCATTCATTCCCTGCCACCTGGGTGGCCTGGGTAACCTATCTCCATCCACCTCTGCTTCAATCACTGCTTCTCTTCCATCTCTTGTATTTAACAAAGATTCAAAATACTCGGCATATCTTTTCCTCACTTCAACTGGTTCCACTAGTAATTCTCCATTTTCATCTTTCACTGACTCTTCCCTCTTTTGTCCTCCTTTCCTTACTTTATTTACCTCCTTCCAGAACATCTTCTTTTGTTCTTCAAAATTCTCACTCAGCCTTTGACCCCACCTTTCGTTTGCATCTTTTTTTCGCTTCTCTAATTTTCCGTTTTGCCTCTCTCCTTTTCTCCTTGTACCTCTCCCATACCTCAACACTACCATCCTGTAAAACCCTCTCAAAACACTGTCTCTTCTCCTCAACTGCCTTTCTCACCGTATCATTCTACCACTCGCTTCCCTTCCTGATACCTCTGCCTCCTACTTTCCTTTTGCCGCATACTACCTCTGCACTTGCTTTCACTCCTTCCTTAAACTGTTGCCATTCAACCTCTACTTCTCTCTCTTCCATCTCTCTCACTTCCATCCACTTTTCATTTAGTCTTTCCTTGTACTCCCTCTCTTTTTCACTCTTCTCTAACTCACTAACTTTTATTACCTCTCTTACTTCACGCTTGTCTCTTATTCTCCTGTAACTCTTAACTCTTAGCTTTCCCTTCACCAGGTAATGATCTGACATACCCTCCGCCTCACCTCTCATCACATTCACATCCAGCAGTCTACACAATCTTTCCATTGTCACCAGCACATAATCCATCAATGCCCTCTCTACAATCTCTCCCCTCACAAGTCTATGCCAGGTGTACTTGTGTATACGCCTTTTTTTGAAGAACGTATTACCTACACTCAATCTACACTCTTCACATACATTTTTCAGTCTTTCTCCATTCTCGTTTACACCATCCACACCAAAACTACCGATGACTCCCTCAACAGGCTCATTTCCTACCCTAGCATTTAGGTCCCCTAAAACTATAACATTTTCATTTTCATCAAACCCTTGTAGACAATCTCTCAAATCCTCCCAGAAACCCTCTACCTCGTCTAACTCTCTTTCACTTCCTGGTCCATACGCACTTACAAAAACCCACCTTTCAGCCTTAAACCGCATTCTTACCCACATTAGCCTTGATGACACCTCTTTCCACTCTTTTATAAACTCTCTCAACTCCTCCTTCACAATAATAGCCACTCCTTCTTTCCCCCTGACTCCCTCGTCTACTCCAGACTTTCTACCTATCAAGTTTCCAAAATCCACTTCTCCCTCTCCTTTCATCTTTGTTTCATTCAGTGCAAGGACATCATACATCCTTCTTTCAAATAACCTTCCAATATCCTCTTGCTTCTCATTCGTACTACATCCACGCACATTCAAAGCTCCTATTCTTAGGGTCCGGGACCACGAACGCGTTCCCTCGCCCCTATCTTTGTCTCGTTTTTTTGGTAGATTTATTTAAGGGGAGAAGGATACCAGGCCCCCCGCCCCCGATCCCCTTTAGCCGACTTCTACGTCTCGCCGGAGAAAAGCGGTGGTGGAAATTTCTCACCCCTCCACCACAGAGGAGGCTACCTGCACCAGAAAGTGGCGGGCGTTGGGGTCGCCTCATCCCTACGCCATTTGAAAAAATTAGAGATGCAAAAGGAGAAAAAGATAGAAGGGGCTATGGGAAGTAGAGGACACCAACCCTCACTCTGACAAAGGGTCAGCCCAGGGTCAGCCAAGGGTCAGCCCAATCACTATCAATATACCCAATGATCTTATATAACTTTTTCATACCCTATGTAAACCATAGATTTTTGTTAGTGTGTACATAATTAACCCCTTCTGTACCTGCGACGTCTTTTTCACTTTAATCTGGCTACTATTAGAAGATTTTATTCAGTTTAGTAAGGGCCTCCAGCGATTAAGTCTTCGAACTATCTCACTTATCCATGTTTACTACCACACCTCCTTCTTAAACGACACTCAATCGTCTGAATATAGCTATACTAAACTTAAAAAGACGTCTCCAGTACAGAAGGTGTTGAACAGATTATACTTACCAACATCCAACAGACAAGTAGAAAATCCCAAAGCTCCATTACATACCTGCAAGAAAATAAAAACACATTTAATAAATATAATATATAATCAAAACAATAACATAACATAGCATCTAAAACAATAACATAACATAGCATCTAAAACAATAACATAACATAGCATATAAAACAATAACATAACATAGCATCTAAAACAATAACATAACATAGCATCTAAAACAATAACATAACATAGCATCTAAAACAACAACATAACATAGCATATAAAACAATAACATAACATAGCATATAAAACAATAACATAACATAGCATCTAAAACAATAACATAACAAAGCATCTATTGTCTATCTATTGCCCGACGCCGTGATCCCCGAAGGGGTGGCCACATAGCATAACTATGGATAATACAAATCCTACCGAGGACATATCAATATCAATATATATATACACAATTATAATAAGGTAAGTTTCAACCAGCTTGTGGATTTAGGCATATACCAGTACTCGTACACTGATGTGTGTATGCATTGAATTAAGTGTAACAATGAACACATACAAAAGTTACACACACACACACATGACGTACTGTACGTGTATATAGGTAGAGATAGGACCCGTAACCTAATGGAGGGAGGGGGGGAGGGGGGGTTTACAGCAGATTCCTAGATAGCCCACATTATGAAACGGTAATGTAGGATATTACATTATGAAACGGTAATGTAGGATATTACATTATGAAACGGTAATGTAGGATATTACATTATGAAACGGTAATGTAGGATATTACATTATGAAACGGTAATGTAGGATATTACTTTATGAAACGGTAATGTAGGATATTACTTTATGAAACGGTAATGTAGGATATTACTTTAATGTTACACTTAATGAGACCACCTCAACCCGCCCTGCCGTGCTATTCGTGCCTCCCCCCCCCCCCCTCCCCCTCATTTCCCTTTCTCCTCTTCCCATTCCCATTCTAGGATACATACATAGGCCTACATACATACAGTACATTCATACATCAAACATACATCCACAACTTACATACGTACACACATCATGAATACAACATACACACAGCATGCATACATACATCGTACATACACACAGATATACAATATGAGCAGAAACAAACATAACAAAAACATAGCATAAAGATACACAACCTCACTAACAAATACACGCTCAATGCTTTAAAAAAAGTCTGCATCTAACATATTATTGATTTCAGATTAGTATAACGGGCCTGTAAAGTGCTAACACATAATTTGTAATATATATAGTCTATATAATATATATATAATATTATATATATATATATATATATATATATATATATATATATATATATACCGGGTATATATATATATATATATATATTTTTTTTAGCCCTCTACCCTCTGGTGTTTCCCATCCAAGTCCTTCACCTCCCCCCCCCCCCCCTTTATCCTCACCTCCCCTTACCCTCAGGTGGTTAACCTTTTATATCCTCTCTCTCTCTCTGTATGTGTGTGTACAGTGTGTTACTCAGTTACTCAGTTACTTGTTTGTCAAGGGGAATCCACGCAATGCGAGCTAAGCTCATTATTATCGCGCCTCCTTAACTGGGAATGTATTGCGTGAAATGCATGTTAAGTGTTTTATGTACTGTTGGAATGGCTGTGGATGTGCGTAGTCTGTATTTTTAGCCAATTAGCGACATCGGAAACGAAGGCTTAGGGTGGATCTGTATGGTACCGTTCTCACTATAGACGGTACCGTCTCGCCCGAAGGCTTAGGTAGCCATCAGCTTAAACCATATGATACCCATCTCGCCTTGTACCATTTTTGCCAACCCCAGATAGGACGTCACAACGTCGTCCACTTATTCCAGGTACCTATTTACAGCTAGGCTAACACATGAAAGGAGACAAGCCCAATTTGTCTCCGCCCGGACGGGATTGAACCCCCGACCCCTCGTGTGTGAGACGAGAGCTCTACCTACTAGGCTACGGGTGTGTGTGTGTGTGTGTGTGTGTGTGTATGTGTATTTGTGTGTGTGTGTATGTGTATGTGTGTGTGTGTGTGTGTGTGTGTGTGTGTGTGTGATAGGGCCTAATATGTAATTTTTACTTAGGTGCGTAATGAACAGCAAATACAGTATAACACCCCCCACACACCCTTCGAGATAAATGTGAAAAAATTTCGGTAGAAAAATATCCCGTCCGAAGGCCGATTCCTCCTAAATTAAAGGCTCGCTATTGCTTGCCAGGAAAAAATAGCACAACAGTTCTTAAAATCACCACAGTTTGTATTGACCTTGAGCTTCAGCCTCGCTATCTCAGATTATTTTTCCCTCTCCACGCCACCTACACTCTAACAGACTTAAACAGGCAGTCCTACCAGCGGTTAATCCCTTTACATTGGTGCCACATGTATAATTCTTTACAACGAAAATATATTATTTTCGGTATTAAGTACCTTAAGTCGGATTGAAATGCTCAGGCTATTTCTATATGTACAAAACAACTTTATTGATTTTATAATTAATTCCCTTGTTAGTAAATACCAGAGGTGTGCGCGCTCCGGTGGGACCGGTAATGTGGCAGCGCTCCGCGCTCATCAGACATAAGGTAATGCGGCAGCTCTCACGCGCTCCTTTTGTCAGCAGACCCGATGCGCTTCCCGCTCCGCGCTCCTGCGCTCCGCGCTCCCAAAAATAGGTATATATAAAAAAAAAAAAAAAAACAGCTTCTAGAAGTTATTTAATTATTTACCTTTGTCCTTCACTTTGTCCTTTGTCTTTCACTTCACTAAATTCCAAGAATTCAAAACATTCAAAAAACCTCAAGTCATGGTGTCTTTCTGAAGTTTAACTGTTTAAGTTTCTCACTTTCTCAGTTTCTGTTATTCTTTATGTCATATCAATGAATCAAATGTCAATGATATGATATGATTGATATCATTGCAAATGTCAATGATATGATAAGATTGATATCATTGCTAATGTCAATGATATGATAAGATTGATATCATTGTGAGTTTGTGACAGTCCATTGATATCTATGATATGACATAAAGAATTACAGAAACTGTCCAAACTGCCAGGTCCGACGGTATATAATTTATAATAATTATATATATACGGCCGGGACTAGGGTCTTGTCAGATGTCAGTTGTCACGCCCAGTGCCAGGTCCGTATATAATTACATACTGACTCGCCGAAAAAAAATCGTAGCATCGAAACGACTGCACCTATGGCTTTCATATTTTTAGTTTTTTACCACATGTACCTTACCCTTCTGCATACCCACCACGGCACCACCACTACCCCAAACCCCTCCTCCCACCCACTCGCTGACTATCGGTCGCCTCACAAGGAAAAAAAAAGAAAATCTGTGGCGGCGAAACGATTGCACCAATCGGTTCCATATTTGTGTGATAAGTGCCTTACCCTTATGCCTTCCCTCTACCACACCCCCAACTGCCTCCCACAACCCACTTCCAGCGTATCCGTACGAAGAAAGGAAAACAAATACAATCTGTGGTGGCGAAACTACCTCACCAATCGGCTTCATATTATTTTGTAACACGAGTCAATTACGCTTCTACCTTCCCCCCACCATCCCCCAAACCACCCTCCCACACATACATTCAAGTAACATTCCGATAGTATCGATACCATAAAATGATAAAAGTCTGAAGTCCATAGTGTCTTTTGACTATCAGACAGTCAGACAGGCTCGGGCTATACCACTGCCAGACTTACCCTTAGGCCCATCGTAAGCCGTAACTTGCCCGTAATGTTTACTTTTCGTTAGCAAAAGCCAAAAAAAAAAAAAATAACAAGTTAACAACTGTAACACTGTCAGTCTGTCACTATCATAGAATCAATGTATCACAGTTCACTAACACCGTGAGTAACACCGTACGAACGGTACGATGACTGTACACGATAATGACGTTCTTGTACCTGTTGTTGACAGGAAATATCGCCTCCGGAGCGCCAGAAAGGAGCGCGAATTTCTAGCTGCGCTCCCCGCCTGCACTCCGATTTCAGAAGTTTGCCGCTCCTCGCTCCGCGCTCGCTCCTCGCTCCGCGCTCCTCTATATTGGTAATGCGCACCGGATCGCAGAGCGCCAAATGGCGCGCACCTGCCCACCTCTGGTAAATACAACAGACATTGTACAAAACTTGGCAGGGATGCTATTGCTACGTTGTCAGATCAGGGCAGGCAAAAGACTCACACTCACACCTGATAAACAAAACAAACATCACTTGATGGCGCGCTCCCAGGCCCAGGAAATTAGTACAGTCACGTGTAAACTAAATCCATTAGTCACTTCAGTTCATTCCCGACTCTGCCACCATCCACAATGGAAGCCTCTCCAAATCGCCCCACCCACCTGCATAGTCAGGCAAAAGAGATGGCATATAACGTTCACCAATATGAAGAGAGAGTGAGAGCGAGAGCGAGCTATATAAATAGTAATATAATTTATTATAACAATACTAATTATCAATGCATTCACGTTTGCTACACAGTAGTAGGCTGATGAGTGCGCTCCCCTCCTCACTCAAACACAGGGGAGTGGTGGAAGGCAAGGTCAATTGACCTTTGGTGGGAGGGAGGGAGGGAGATAAGGGAGAGATATTATCAGCCGGCACCAATGTAGGGGTAGCCTACCGCGCCCACAACTGCCTATTTAGGTCTGTTGGAGTATAGTGAGAAGCACACTATAGAACTGCCTCCCACTGCAACGGTATTTGAACCTTGGGTTACTAGCTCAGTAGAAACTATCTATCTATTCATTTATCAATATATCTATTAGCTCAGTAGAAACTGTCTATGTATCTATGTGTCTATCTATTTATCTATCTATTAGCTCAGTAGAAAATATCTTTTATCTATCTATCTATCTATTGCCAGACACCATGAATACCACTGACCTAAAAAACAAATAAACCTTTTTCTTTCCCCGAAGTTGCAACAATTAAACATTTTTGTTTCACCCCTCTTCTCTCCAATCTGTATATCTCTTCCCACTTTTATCCTCCCCTCTAAACTCTGCCCTCCCCTCTAAACCCCCTCCTCCCCCCTTCCCCTCGAGCGGTTAACCCTTTCAATCCTCTTCAAGCATCCTCTCTTGAACGGGGAAAGTGTGCTAGTTTGCTTTTCAACCTTTCTGTATGGAAACGTCTTTTTATTGAATGCTACCTGCATTGTTTTTTTCTATGTGGATGAGGGAGACAAAAAGCAAAACAGTGCCTCACACACACACACACACACACACACACACACACACACACACACACCACACACACAGACACACACACACACACACACACACACACACACACAACACACACACACACACATGAACTTATTAGTGTGAAGGTACAGGGGGGCAAGGGGAGCCATGCCCCCGGAATGCTGCCACTTTAACCTCTATCTCCACCTTCTCAGGTGGACAGGAAGACATGAATGTAGTGTTCCAGTGGACCAGGGAAAACAACATGCAATTCAATGAAGAAAAATGCCAATTAATACGGTACGGAGATAATAATGGCGTTAAAGAAATTACAAATTACTTAAAAGAATCTAACCACATAATAGAACGGAAAGACAGTGTGAAAGACCTTGGGGTATTAATGTCTGAAAATATGGGTTTCAAAGTACTTAACCAGGTCAAAGTGGCGGCTGCGAAACGTCTAACGGGTTGGATTCTGCGTACTTTTAAAACACGCGGTGAATTACTTATGATAACGCTCTTCAAATCTCTAGTGCTACCGCGGCTTGAATACTGTAGCGTATTAACATCCCCATACAAAGCAGGTGAAATAAATGACGTAGAGAGTGTACAAAGAAATTTCACTTCGCATATAAGTTCGATAAAACAGCTACACTATTGGGAGCGTTTAAGAGCACTGAATCTGTACTCACTTGAACGTAGAAGAGAACGTTACCTAATAATATACACGTGGAAATCGCAGAGGGGTTAGTACCAAACCTACATACTCCGATAGTCATGAAATTCAGTGATAGGAGAGGCTGGGAATGAGAAATCCCCCGGATGAATAACAGGGGTGCTATGGGCTCTCTGCGAGAGGGCTGGTTATCACACAGAGGCCCACGTCTCTTCAACAAACTCCCACGGCGAGTAAGAGACATGAGGGACATCTGGTTAGACAACTTCAAGAGAGCCCTAGATGTCGAACTGCAAAAAGTGCCAGACGAGCCCATCCTCGCAAGGGAGCGAGCTGTCGCTTCAAACAGTCTACTGCACCCAATCACCACCCATAACGAGGGGCGTTGCGCTCCTTGGTGCCGGCTAGAAGAGTGGCGAACACATCAAAAGGTATCAAAAGGTATCTCTAATATTACTTCCACTTCCCCCCTCTCCCTCTCTCTCTCTCTCTCTCTCTCTCTCTCTCTCTCTCTCTCTCTCTCTCTCTCTCTCTCTCTCTCTAACACTATTCCCACCCACTCTTTCCTCTCCTTCCCTTCCTCTTACTTCCTTAACACTTCTATTCAGGCTTTCCTTCCGTTCTCTCATTACTCGTCTTTACTTTACTTTTTATCTAGTTTCCTATCTTTCACTAATATAAAGTACTAATGTATATATATATATATATATATATATATATATATATATATATATATATATATATATATATATATTATATATATATGGAAGAAAAGGAGAGAGAGAGAGAGAGAGCGAGAGAGAGAGAGAGAGAGAGAGAGAGAGAGAGAACAAGCTTGAGGGATCGTGAATCAACCTTCACATCTTTAACCTCTCACCTCTCTCTCTCTCTCTCTCTCTCTCTCTCTCTCTCTCTCTCTCTCTCTCACACACACACACACACACACACACACACACACACACACACCCACACACACACACACCGGGGCATTTTGTTTTTAAATCTTGATATAGGTCTAACGAAAATAATAATAAATAACGTAATTATATATTATATATACACTTATATATACACATATGTATATATATATATATATATATATATATATATATATATATATATATATATATCCCCTTAATAATCTACCAGTCTGTCTATCTATCTACCTATTACATTATCTACTCAAATGTAGCCTACATCTATTACACTATATATATTTATCAATCTATCTACCTCTGTATGATGGTATAAGGAGAGGGGGGACACATTGAACCTAAACTAATATGCTTAATGTGACCTTAAGGGGGCAGTGCTCGTTGTTTGAGTCTATTTATTTATATATTCCTTATTCTTTTAGTTTCCTCCCTAGATCTCGACCAAGCTTCAAAACACCACCTAGACCCCCTATCAAGATAAATTTGTACATTTTTCGGTAGTTTTCCTTCTAAAATTACAGGTTCGCTATAGTTCGCCAAAAAAAGATCGACACTTACAGGGCACGAAAGGTCTTAATATTGACAAAGTAATGGGGTGTAACGTCTCAAAATCGCCAAACTAACGGAACAAACGTCTTAATATCTCAAAACAAATATGCTAAACATGAGGGAGAAGGGGGTCCAGAAAAAGCGAGTAGTACCCCCTTAACTTGTCCCATTAATTATAGTTTTGTAATTCGTCTTCTCTCTCTCTCTCTCTCTCTCTCTCTCTCTCTCTCTCTCTCTCTCTCTCTCTCTCTCTCTCTCTCTCTCTCACAGTAGGAATGTCAAAAACACCCCACTCTATACAGAACTATGCACTCTATTACAGTGTCAAATAGCCCATAGCAATTACTGGTACCTATCTCATATAAAGGCTGATGAGGTTACCCATTTCCGGTGTGTTGTGTGCATGTGCGTTTGACCCTCCAGCCTTTTATATGAATTTTATATACATTGACATGATTTGATTAAGCTTCGATATATTTAGATGATTTTATTAAGCTTAGATATATTTAGATGATTTTATTAAGCTTAGATATATTTAGATGATTTTATTAAGCTTAGATATATTTAGATGATTTTATTAAGCTTAGATGTGATTTATTTTGATGATTTTATTAAGCTTAGGAGGGATGTATTATGGTAGCTAAGACGATGTTAAACCATTAAACCATCTTTATTGAGCTTTAGATATACATTATTTTGATGATTTTACTAAGCTTAGGAAGGATGTATTATGGTAGCTAAGATGATGTTTAACCATTAAATCCGTTTTTATTGAATTTGTATATATATTTAGAAGAGGTATTTAGCTTAGGAAGGATATATGGTAACCAAGTCAGGATTAATTGAGGGTTTGTAGCCTTATAATGGAGACCGTCCTTCCTAGGCTGAACGAAAATCCACAGAATATAATGAAAAGGACGTCATTGGTACTGAATGGGATATCCTCTATAAGACCTGTCCTGCAATTTAGGTGTCGATTTTTTTCCTGGCGAGCGATGGCGAGCCTGTAATATATGGGTAACCGGCCTTTGACTGGGACATTTTTCTATCGAAAAATAACAAATTATCTTGAAAGGGGGTCTTGGTGTTATTTTTAAGCTTGATGGAGGTCTAGGGAGGAAACTAAAACATATTAAAGAGTTTAATCAATAAGCAAATAAATACTATATATATATATATGTGTGCCTATATGGACAAAGTAAATAAAATACTATATATAAAAAGCTTTAAGAGAAGGATAGATAGATAGATAGGTAGATATAGAGAGATGAGTGGAAGACGAGAAGAGATATAGTATATAACAGAAAACGAAAAAGGTGAGAGAAGAGATAAAGTATATAACAGAAAACGAAAAAAAGGAAATACAGCAATAGAAACGAAGCTCGCCCCCAATGGCCGACTCAAACGTCTTCCGAAGTCCACCTAAAGTTTATCGTGATATAAATAAATAAATATAATGCCAGGGATAATACTGCATCTGTGGTAATACTTTGACAATCTTCCTGTAACGACCTCACGAATTACGACCACCTACCCCCTCCTCTGTACGACAACCAGTCTCTTAACGACCGCAGCGTAAACGACCCACGCGCCGGGGTCACACGGGCAATTTTGAATCAAGTACACTAGGTCCACATGCAAAATATGTGTTTACAAGATCCGAATTCCAAAATATGCTTTACTCGTTTCAGGAGTCAAAATATAGGTGAAAACATTCATATACAGTGTTCTTACGACCCTGGCAGATCAAACTGTAGCACAATGCCAAGGAAGGGCCTTTAGATATATCTATATATATATATATATCTATATACATATATATATATATATATAATATATATACATACACATATATATATAGTATATACTGTATATAAGTAGGAAGGAAAAATGAGATAAAAGGCAAAGCTGCATGTAACAATTAAAGTGTCCCCCCCCAAAAGTTGAAAGAGTAAGAGAGCCAAATTCAAGGTACGGTGGGTTAGAGTCAAAATGTTTGGACACACGGACCAATTAGATAACCCAACTTGTCCTCAGTAACGACCCCCCTGAAGTACGAGCCCTCGCTAACAAAGGTTAAGTTCGTCCACACTGAGCAATGTTCCATAACTTGTGTTACAGAACAAGGTTACAGCAACATATAATGATATGTTCCGAAACAGTTTCAGAACACATATGGGGTTCTGTAACTAGGGTACAGCTATCACTGGGTGAGCAATAACATGTAACATATTTCATAACCAGGCCTCACATCTCAACTCACAATATAATTCTTTCAAACATTAAGTATGGTATAAGCAGGGCAGTTCTGAAGCCTACTCACATATTCGAATGAGAATCCCACATGATTAACACAATTGGTGTCATCTGATATAGAGAGGGTTTGTTGTAACTGATAATATTGTGTTTACATGATCAACATAATTGGTGTTCATCTGATATTGAGAGGGTTTGTTGTAACTGATAATATTGAGTTTACATGATTAACACATATGTAAATTGTTATAATAATGATCAAATGGAACTTGGCTATTTTCAATCCCACAAGAGGTAATGACGTGCTTACTTCAGCTGTGCAGCCAATACCAAGTGATCCGCGTTATGGAGTGGTCTAACGATACTGTACTGCATCTTATTGAACTAGTGCCGGCACAACCAGTGTTTGGGGATGCATCTCACGGCGATTACAAAACAGGGTGAAGAGAAAGGATGGACTGACGCATATTGCTGCAATACTAAGTTGTACAAAAAAAGATGTAGAATGAAACTTCATAACCTAAAGGGTCAATTTACTCGTGAAAAGAACAAAATAGAAATAAACAGAAAATCTGGAAGTGGAACAGAAGGACATGTATCTTCAAAATGGTTCGCCTATGATCACGTGCTTATCTATAATAAACAATTTAGGACATGTTGTCACTCACATTTACATACTGAGCTAGAGCCTTATTAATGGCCGTGCATACTTCAGGAAGTATAGTAGAGATTGCTTGTTTGGAGATTTTAGGAGGTACACCAGGCTTGTATATGAATAACCAGTTCCAAAATATTGTACCGTAACCCAAAGTCTTTCTGTTGGTGTAATCGCACTACGACAATTTGAGTTTTTCTTGCAAATTTTACCTCCCACAAGTGAAAGTACGTTCTCAAAATCTACATTGGTTAGCCTTGTAAAGTTTTTTAATCCTTCCGTATCGGTGGAGAATTAGAGAATTAAATCTATTTCCTTTAGCCCAGCGCAGATTAAGAGGCGACTTAATTCAAGTGTTCAAAATCATCAAAGGCATCGACAATAAGAACTGTAGTAAAAGTACTTCACCATCAACCAATCTAATTACACGCGGGGAAACGGTTGCAAAATTATTGGTAAATATTTTAACTCGCACGAATCTAAGAATTTCTTCTTCAATCGAGTTGTCAACTTGTGGAATGGGCTTCCCCGAGACGTTATAGACTGCAGCACCGTTGATTAATTTAAACTCCGCCTAGACAAATATCTCGCATCAAACCCGCGACTGACTGCGTTTGCAAATGAATAACTTTATTTACCTCCTCTCGGTTACTAACCCATATGTCCCCTACTAATTTCCTAGTCCTGCCACGGACATTAGTTCCAGGGCAGTAGTTCCCTTTCCAATGTTCCCTTACCCTCTAAACCACAGTTTGGACACTTGATCCTCAGTGTTTTGGAGGACAAGCAGCCTAGAAGGGTCATTAGACCTGTTGTTGCTTGATTTCCTTTGTACTCCTTTGTGGACAAAACCCTAATAATATTCAGTCCACCACATACATTACATTATGTAACAATTTTCACGTCCAAACTTTCCTTTTGCACTTCTTCTTAGTATATGAAGTACCACGTAGCACGCACTAGCTAACAAAGCCTTCTCCTCCGACATATCCACTACAAATGTTCTGTAACCTCACAAACCAATGTGGACGGGTTTGTTCATAATGTTTCTGACAAGGATCCGGAACATGGTGAAACTTCGAGTAACCTTGGTATTGTAACAACTACTGTAACACAGGTTACATAGCCTCAGTGTGGACATAGCTTAAGTTATTAAGGGGGAAGGGTTAATTTTTGGGTCGATTTATATATTCATTTGATGTTTTTTTTAGTTTCCTCCATCAAACTTTTAAATACAAAAATAATAAATAAATATATATATATATACTGTATATACACAGTACAAATATATACACACACACAACATATATAAATAAAATAAATCACCAAGACCACCATACTAATATGTTTGTAAAAATGTTGGTAGAAAAAGCCGGACCCTCTTAATTACAGGCTAGCTATCGATCGCCAGAAATAAATCGACACCTAAATGACACGAACAGTCTTAATATTGAAATGGGTCAAAAGGTCTTAAAATCGCCAAATAATGGGCCAAACGTCATAAAATCTGAAAACTAATGGGGCTAAGCATGAGGTGAAGGGGTTCCAGAAATAGCAACCATCACCCCTTAAGTGAAGTAAGTTGTCTAGTAAAACTCTGGAATTCTTCC
>CM064506.1:41097776-41165524 GCA_032716605.1 Paralithodes platypus
GGATACAAATATATTCATACTTTGTATTAAATGCCTTAATGGTGTTGTAAACACAAGTTAACAATCATATTACGCTATTATTGCCTCAATAATGACTTAGTGTGTCATAAAGAGCTATACTGCAGACGAATTTGTTATGGTCGCGGGTTGTGTTATCGATATTTGTGTACCTATATCCGGGTCAAATTCATGTAAGGGTGGTCTGGACCACCCTTTGCGAAAGGGGATTTTAGGGGATTCCTACGATCAAAGATGGCCGCTACGACGCTTCGTGAATACCAGCGTTGAGACGTAAGGGAACGGTAAGGGAGTTTTCGGATCGTACGACCGTTAGTGAATCTGGGTCCAGGGTTACCAAGGTCGCTCCAGCACTCCCCCGGCCCCTGACCACCCGGAGAGGTTCCGATCTCGGCAGGAGACATGCAGCGGAGCCAAAGCCACGAGCCCTCCCACCACACTTCCAGGCACACCCTTCATATTAATCGTCTCCCCGGGCCAGGCGCCTGATGGACTATTATCTAGTCCAACTTGCGCCCGACCCCTTACTCCAAAATTATGTTAGCTAATATGTGTTTTGTTTTGTTTTTCAGACTGTTTAGGTAAGAGCTGTGGTAGTTCTTGGCTGTTCTGCTGTTTGCTGTTCACCCCCTCCGTACTGAGGCTGTGAGTGTTGTTACTGTTGCTGTTTTAGTGTGTGATAAGTGGGTATTAAAGGGGGGATGGTTGATTTTTCTGGTCCCCCTTCTCCCTCATGCTTAGCCCCATTAGTTTGAGATTTGTAGACGTTTGGCCAATGTCTTTGGCGATTTTATGACCTTTCGCCCCAATTCTTTGTCAACGTTAAGACCTTTCGTGCCCTTTAGGTGTCAAAAAAAAATCCTGGCAGGCGTTAGCGAGCCTATAATTGTGGAGGAACTGGCCTCTGGCCGTGACGCTTTTCGATCGAAAAATTTACAAATTTATCTCGAAGAGGGATCTAATGGATGCTTTTTTCAAGTTTGATGAAGGCCTAATGAGGAAACAACAAAAATAATTAATATATAAATAAATAGACCCCAAAAAATAACCACTGTCCCCTTAAATCTTGAATGAGGGGGTGAGAGATAATTGTATGTGCATTTATATACATTAATTAACCTGTCTAATGTTTGTATTTTGTATTGTCTTTGTTTCTCTATCTGCTTCTTCATCCTTATGTTTATTCCACATCTAGTTACCTGTGTGTGTGTGTGTGTGTGTGTGTGCGTGTGTCCGTGTGTGTGTCCCATCCACACTGAGAACTTAATAGTTGTATTTATTTGACGTTTGTATTTGTTTGTATATCGATCTTTAACTACAGGCTATATATAGTATATATATATATATATATATATATATATATATATATATATATATATATATATATATATATATACAGTATATATAATCAGGAATGTGGAACATAGTAGATGTTGCCAGGGTTGTAGTTTATTCAGTTATTTTTTTTCCGTGAAGATATTTTCTGAGAATAATTTTTATTTAATTTTATTTTATATTTTGTTTAGGACTATCAGAAACATGAATTCATACACGAGCGTTTGATTAAGACAATAGTTACTTAATAGTTAAACGCACTAAAGGTCCCCATAGCCATAGTCACTTTAAGGTAACCTGCTTTCTTTTCTCCTTTTCTCTTTCTTTGGTTTGTATCCATTCGGCCCCATTAAGCCTACTGTTTTAAGACGTTTATCTCCATCCAGGTGTCGATTTCTTCCTGGCGAGCGATAGCGAGCCAGCATTCTATGGGGAAATCCGGCTTCGCCGGAGATATTTGTTTCTCAAAAAATGTTCAAATTTAGCCTGCTGTCAAAACATTAGACAACATATGATGACTCGCTATCGCTCGCCAGGAAAATACCGACACCTGGATGGGGATAAACGTCTTAAAACAGTAGGCTGAATGAATGGGGCCGAATGGATACAACCCAGAGAGGGAGAGAGATATATACCGAGCACTTCCTGTTAACTATATTCTGGTTAGTTCTAGACGCTTTTGATTCAGCTTAAAATAGGCCTCCAGCAATCAACAGGCTTCGAACTATCTCACTTAAGGGGTAGCACTCGCTTTTCCTGGACGCCCTTCTCCCTCATGTTTAGCACATAAGTTTTGAGGTTTTAAGACGTTCGTTCCATTAGTGAGACGATTTTAAGAACTTTCGCCTCATTTTGTTGTCATTATTAAGACCTTTTGTGCCCTATACGTGTCGGTTTTTTCCTGGCGAGCGATAGCGAGCCTGTAAGGACGGAGGAACCCCCCTTCGGTCGGGACATTTTTGTTCCGAAACATTTACAAATCTATCTTGAAGGGGTCTAGGGGGCATTTTGTTTAAGCTTGATGGAGGTCTAGCAAGATTACTATAAAATAAGTAACTAAATACATATATATATAGACCAAAAAATAACCACGACCCCCTTAACCCGTACAGTACCGGAGACGTCCTGTTCATTACATGCTGGAGACTATTAGGCGATAATATTCAGCTTAGGAAAGACCTCTAGCAATAATAAGGCTTCAAACTATCTCAACCAACCCTTTTAACTACCACAGATCCTTCCTAAGCTGTATAATATCGTCTAATTATAGCTAGGATGAATTATGACACATGTCGCTGGTACTCAAAGGGTTTACTAAAGCCCTCTATTGATTCTGCCTTACAATTCGTCTATTAGAATGGGTTTATAAGCACATTTGAATTTTATATCGGTATTAAGGGAACCCATTTCGCTTTTTTTCTCTTCCTTTCCTCTCTCTTTGGCTTGTATCCATTCGGCCCCATTCAGCCTACTGTTTTAAGACGTTTACCCCCATTCAGGTGTCAATATATTCCTGGCGATTGGTAGCGAGCCAGCATATACAGTATATATATTTGCTTTGACAGCAAGCTAAAATTGTACATTTTTCGAAAGAAAAATTTCTCCGGCGAAGCCGGATTTCTCCATACAATGCTTGCTCGCTATCGCTCGCCAGGAAGAAATCGACACCTGCATGGGGATAAACGTGTTAAAACAGTAGGCTGAATGGGGCCGAATGGATACAAGCCAGGGAAAGAGAGAAAAGGAGAGAAAGATAAAAACAAAACGGTAACCCCCTTTAATTAGTGAACGTTAGGGGGGGGATGCTGTTTTTTCTGGCCTCCCTTCTCTCTCTTGTTTAGTCTCATCAGCTTTGAGATTTTAAGACGTTCGTTTGATTATTATGGCGATTCAAAGACCTTTCGCCCCATTTTTGTTGTCAGTATATAGACCTTTATTACCATTTAGGCCTATGTGTCGATTTGTTTCCTGGCAAGCGGTAGCGAGCCTTTAATTTTAGGAGCCGGCCGATAATTTAGGAGGAACCGGCCTGGAAATTTGTTTTACCGAAAAATGTACACATTTATCTTGTAAGGGGGTCTAGGGGGTGTAATTTAAAGTTTGATGGAGGTCTAGGGAACAAACTAAAAACCTCCCGTTAAAACAGAACTATCAGAATTCAGCTTAGGAAGGATGTTTACCCGTTAAAAGATTACATACTATCTCAATTAATCCTTTTAGCTACCCTATAACCTTCCTAAGCTTCAAACAATCGTCTAAATGAAGCTGAAATAAAACCCGAGAGACGTCGCCGGTACCGTAACGGTTAATTAACGCGACGTCACTCAAGGACGCAATACGACGGAGATGAGATGCCCTGAGTGGAGGAGAACCAACTAACTTCCAAGAAACAACAGTGGAGAGAGAGTGAGACGGGGGTATAGAAGTTGTGAGAAAATAGGAGTGAATGAGAAGTAGAGAGAGAGAGAGAGAGAGAGCGAGAGAGAGAGAGAGAGAGAGAGAGAGAGACAAAACACGAGGAGGTGGATGAGAGAGAAAGAGAGGGGGGTTAGAGAGTTGAGAGGGAGAGAGGGGATATGAGAGTGTAGAGAGAGGGGTAGATAACAGTATAAAGAGAGTGAGAGAGAGAGAGAGTGAGGAGGAGGTTGATGAGAGAGACAAAGATGGCATTAACCCTTTCACGCACATATGACACAGAGGTTGCCAGATTAGCAATAAGAAATAGAGTTCTTTCACTCTTATAATTACCTCTCCAAAATTAGTTTCCTACCCACAGCTAACTCAGAGACAACTGCAGAGGTTGAAGTAACTAAACTAAAGGTTTCTAAATACCCCTGATGGTAACAAAGGCTTTAAAGTATCCCCAATAGGCTCAAAATCGCGTCATATATCGGAGAGGGTTAAGAGAGAATATAGAAGGCGATGGAAGAGAGAGAGGCACAGTAATGAGGAAATATTGACAGCAGGAATTGTCGTGGAAGAGAGTGGAGGAGGAGGAATACAATGGAATACAAAGGAGAACAAACTGCAACATACCTATTGGTCCTTACGGGGCAGTTTGGATATCTAAAAATATTAATCTATTGACTACGTGGTAGAGAAAAGGATAGCATAGAAGAAGGCTCCTCCCCACCCACCACTCTCTCCAGCTAATGCTGGCATGGAAACAGTTGGAAAAATACCATGTAGTATGAAAAAACTGACACGGAATTTCGGATAGGACAGGAGGAAGGAGGAGGAAAAGGTGGAGGAGAGGGAAATGGTGGTTTAGGAGGAGGAGGAGGAAGAAAGGAGAAGGTTGATGGGAAAGAGAGAAGAGAAGGAGGGAATATTGAAGGAAGTGGAGACAGTGAGAAGAAGAAGAAGAAGATAGAGTAGACAGGAGAGGAGAGTGGAGGAGAGATTGGACAAGGAGAGAGTATAGGAGAGATAGAGGAGGAGTTGGAGAGTAGAGAGGAGAGTAGACAAGGAGAGAGTAGACAAGGAGAGAGTAGACAGTACAAGAAATACAAATAAAGTACAAAGAAATACAAAGGAAATCAAGCAACACCAGGTCTAGTGACCCTTCTAGGTTGATTGTCCTCCAAAACACTGAGGATCAAGTGTCCAAACAGTGGTTTAGAGTGGGTAAGGGAACATTGGAAAAGGAACTACTTCCCTGGAACTAATGTCCGTGGCAGGATTAGGAAGTTAGTAGGGGACAGAAGGGTTAGTAAGTGAGGGGGGGATAAAATAAAGTTATTCATTTACAAATGCAGTCAGTCGCGGATTTGATGCGAGATATTTGTCTAGGCAAAGTTTAAATGAATCAACGGTGCTGCTGCAGTCTATAACGTCTCGGGAAAGCCCATTCCACAAGTTGACAACTCGATTGAAGAAGACATTCTTAGATTCGTGTGAGTTAAAAGATTTACCAATAATTTTGTAACCGTTTCCCCGCGTGTAATTAGATTGGTTGATAGCGAAGTACTTACTACAGTTCATATTGTCGATTCCTTTGATGATTTTGAACACTTGAATTAAGTCGCCTCTTAATCTGTGCTGGGTTAAAGGAAATAGATTTAATTCTCTTAGACGCTCCTCGTATGGTTTGTTCTTTATGCTAGGTATCATTTTGGTAACTCTACGTTGAACTCGTTCTAGTTTGTCTATCTTTTTGGTAATAAGGGCACCAGGATTGAACGCAGTATTCCAGAAGAGGGCGGACTAAGGAATTGTAAAGGGTTAGGATAACTTCTTTGGATTTATGCTCAAATGACCTGCCTATAAAGCCAATTATTTTGTTTCCCTTCTTAACAACTTCTGAACATTGTTGACTCGGTTTTAGGTTACTCGATATTGTTACTCCCAGATCGGTTTCTCTGTCTACACTCTTAAGCTGAGTGCCATTCATCGATTAGTTTGCTTTCTCATTACGGTATCCAATATGTAGTACTTTACATTTATCCGCATTGAAACTCATTTGCCAAATTTGGGCCCAACATGACAACTTATCTAGATTGTGTTGCATATCGTCAACTTGTTCTTTTGAGAGTATGCTATTTGCAAATTTTGTATCGTCATGAGGAGATATATATAAATAATATTGATAAACTTTAGAAGAGGTTGATAAAAAAGAAGAATTATGGTAGTAAAAGCAGTGATAGAAATGAAAAGAGAGATATAATGATTGTGAAAACTGGATAATTCGATATACAGTATATGTAAATGTTTTGGAGAGAGAGAGAGAGACTGAGAAGAAAGAGAGAGGGGGAGACAGTGGAGAGAAGGACTGATGTGGAGGGAAGGAAAAGAATAGGTGAAATATAGAAAACATGAGAGCGAGCGAGAGCGAGAGCTGCTTGACATAATGATATTTGCAGGGGGTGTCGCCCAAATTCATATCGGGGATTCATTATGGTGCCAATTGATTATCTCTCTCTCTCTCTCTCTCTCTCTGTTTGTACGTACATCTCCTTCTTATTTCTAACGTTCCCATGCCTTTTCCTTAATCTTTCTTTCTCTGTTATCATCTGCCTCTCTTTCAATCACACACACACCTACCCACCCACACACACGCACACACACACACACACTCTCTCTCTCTCTTGTCTGGCTTCCCCAGTGTTTTTTTATTTATGCCTCACCTACACAGATGGTAATCCAGCTAACTCTCACAGACACCTTCTCCTCTTATTAATTTCACTACACTTAACAAGCACACCACACTTTTTTCCAACACACCTAAATTATCTCTAACCTACCTTGATTATGGTTCTCTATCACTCTTTCAACTTTAGGGGGACACTTGTTACAGGCAGCTTTGTCTTTTGTCTCCTTCATACACATAGGAAAAACACATATAATTATAATTGTAACCTATAGTTGGAACTAGCCCCGTCCATTCACTATAGCCCGCTCTCAGCATTTAGTCCCTTAAGGGGGGATGGGCTGGTATTTATGGCCCCCTTTCTTCCTCGTGTTTAGCCACATTTGCTTTTAGATTTTAAGACGTTCGGCGCATTAGTTTGGCGATTTTAATACATTTAACCCCCATTTTGTTGTCAATATCAAGACCTTTCGTGCCATTTAGGTGTCGAGTTTTTCCTGGCGAGCGAAAGCAAGCCTGTTATTTAAGGGGAATTGGCCTTCGGCAGGGATATTTTTCTACTGAAAAATGTACATATTTATCCTGAAGGGGGGTCTAGGGTGTGTTTTTTACATCTTGATGGAGGTCTAGGGAGGAAACTATTGAAATAATATATACATATATATATATATATATATATATATATATATATATATATATATATATATTATACCGGTATATATATAAAAAAAAAAAAAAAAAAAAAAAAAAAATCGACCAAAAAGTGAATAATCCTCCCATTAATACGATGCCCTTCAAGTACCGTGTATTTGTTTGGGTATCAATGGGAGGTCTGGGTAATGCCCATACAACATCCAAACACTTTCACCTCTCGTAAAAATATCGGGGAAGTTTTTTTGTTTATCGAATCATCAAATTACTCTATAAAAATGAAAGAGTTAAGGGGAGGTATTTAGTTTGTTCCCTAGACCTCCATCAAGCTTAAAATTACACTCCCTAGACCCCCTTTCAAGATAAATTTGTACATTTTTCGGTAGAAAAATGTCCCGGCCGAAGGCCGGTTCCTCTTAAATTACAGGCTCGCTATCGCTCGCCAGGATAAAATCGACACCTGAATGGCACGAAAGGTCTTAATATGGGGCGAAAGTTCTTAAAATCGCTAAACTAATGGGGCAAACGTCTTAAAATCTCAAAAGCAATGGGGCTAAACATGAGGGAGAAAGGGGTCAAGAAACAAATCCCTCAAGTGGAGATCTCCCCTTAACGAGGGAAAAAATGTAGACGCCCTTCCTATTCAGCCTTATATGCAGGACAAATGGTGCCTTTGTTGAGAAGACCGAAAAATATATTAGTTATTTTGACGTTATGTAGTGGAAAAATAATGCCTTTGCCATATGCAACTTTAAGGGGAGATGGGCCATTTATCTGGTCCCCGTTCTTCCTTATGCTTATCCCCATTTGTCTTGATATTTTAAGACGTTTGCCCCACTAGTTTGTCGAGTTTAAGACCTTTTGACCCATTTCTTTGTCAATATTTAGACTTTTCGAGCCCTTTAGCTGTCGTAATTTTCCTGGCAAGCGATAGCGATGGCAGATAATTTTTGTTTTAATTCTTGTACGTTTGAATGGCGTAGGAGGCATGTAGGATGGCTGTTATCTTGTACATATTTGTTTGTATTTCAAATCTCAATAGCGTGGCATATGGAAATAGTTCTAATATATACAGTAGAGAGAGAGAGTATGTGTGTGCATATGAGTGAGAGAGATCCTTGAAGACCCTCCATGCTAGGAAATCCCCCCCCCCCTAAAAAAAATCTCTCTCTCTCCCCTTTACTTATGCAGAGGCTGTTGAAGAGTTGGCGTGATTTTTCCGAAGGAGGTTGTCTTTCTCGCCCAGTTTTCTTTTTCGCCCAGTTTTTTATAGCCAAAGTTTCTCAGCCACGTAAAATGCCAAGTTTTAGGGGGGGGCTTTGGCGATAGACTGTTAGAAAAAAGTGGAAGAAAAGGAGAACAAGTAACACGGGATTGAGATAGGGGGGAAGACATATAACTCCTGTGCGTGGTGCAGCCATTTTAACTTCAATCTGGCTACTGTTAGACGATTATCTTTAGTTTAAAAAGGGCCTCCATCCATTAACAGGCTTTGAACTATCTCACTTAACCATTTTAACTTACTCAGATCCTATTTAAACTTTACAATATCGTCTAAATATAGCTAGAATAAAATATATATGATGTCGCCGTATAGAAGGGGTTAAGAATAGAAAATAGGAAAAGACAATATATATATATATATATATATATATATATATATATATATATATATATATATATATATATAAGAAGGTGTCAAGGAGAATGATTGGTAAATAAGGAACAATTAATTGTATAATTTAAAACGAGCAATAAGAAAATGCACAGAAATAGTCAAGAGATGCGAAACAGAAAGAGGTGTTCCTCAAGGCTCTGTTCTAGCTCCCTTGTTGTGATAATATATGTGAATGATATAGCGAATGTATCTCCAAATTTGTTCCCAATATTATTTGCAGATGATACTAACATATTCTTAGAAGGGGATAATGTTGATAGGGTCATAGATATGATGAATGTGGAGATGAAAAAGCTTATGGAGTGGACCATTGCCAATAAACTCTCTTTGAATGTAGATAACACTTGCTAGATGGTGTTCACGGTGAAGGGAAAACAAGGTAAAACTAATTTAAGTGTCTGTATTAACAGTAACCCTTCAAAGAAAGTTAAACATTCTAAGTTCTTGGAGGTCATTATAGATGAAAAACTCTCTTGGATTGAACATGTTATATATTTAAAAAATAAAATATCTAAAGGCATAGGGATAATATGTAAAGCTAGAACACTACTGAATATATCAACATTATTAACTATGTATAAGTCTTTTGTATACCCCTATATTACTTATGGGGTAGAAGTTTGGGCTAATGCAAGTTAATGTAATATCAAACTCATCATAATTCTACAGAAAAGAACAGTAAGAACAATAAAATCGGCCCACTATAGAGAACATACTGCCCCAATATTTAAATCATTAAAGATATTACCATTTACAGATGTTTATGTTTTTGCAGTGGCTAAACGCATGTTTAAAATTATGGAAGATCTTACTCCAGGCTTCCTTTTAAATATATGTTCACATTGAATGATACTATACATCAGCATTTGACCAGGCAGAGACATAAGTTACAGGTTCCCATTGCCAGAACAAATGTATTGAAAAACACATTTAGGCACAAAGGAGTTTTATTATGGAATAATATAATGGACAAGACAAATTTAAACTGTAGTCTCTACATATTCAAAAGAAAGATTAAAGAATATTTGATGAATAGTGAAAACAAATAATCTGTGAAGTAGTGTTGAGTGTCAACTGATTATTATTCTAGACGGATTTTTTTTTTTTAGTTGTAATAAGTTTCTTTTCATTGTTTAGCATTTTTGTTGTTTAGCACTTTTTGATGACTTTTTTTTATGACTAATCTGTATTAGTGTAATAAATATAAAGGGGACATATATGCCAGATGGCATCAGTTCCCTGTTGTCATAGGGTATATAGGACTTTTGTATGATGTACTATATGATTTGATTGTAATATTGATGTACTTTATGACAATACACTTTTTGAAATCTAATCTAATCTAAGAAAAAGAAAAAGAAACATACACAGGATATTTTTTTTCACTCATGTTATATAAATATATACTGTATATAATTTATATATATACCGGTATATATATATATATATATATATATATATATATATATATATATATATATATATATATATATATATATATATACTGTATATGTGTGTAAGGTATATATATATTTATATTGTTGTTTTGTTTTTGTTTTTTTGTTACCCACTATTTTCCGAGCGAAGTTGCTCAGCCAGGTCAAATACCAGGTTTTAGGCTGGCTTAGCTGATAGAAGCGTGGAAAATATGCGAAAAGAGAGAAGATATATGAGGAATTAAGGTAACGGAGAAAAAGTTAAGGGGGGTCACCTGCTATTTTTCTTTCCTTTGTTCTCTTTATCTAACTTGTATCCATTTGGCCCCATTCAGCATACTATATTAAGACGTGTATCCCCAACCAGGTGTCAATTTCTTCCTGGCGACCGATAGCGAGCCAGCATTGTATGGAGAAATCCGGCTTCGCCGGAGAAATTTTTCTATCGAAAAATGTACAAATTGAACCTGCTGTCAATTTTTTTTTAATACATATGTTGGTGAGCGATAAGGAAAAAATCGACACCTGGATGGGGATAAACGTCTTAAACAAGTAGGCTGAATGGGGCCGAATGGATACAACCCTGAGAGAGAGGGAGAGAGAGTAAAACAAAAACAAGGTGGGTCCCCTTAAAGACAGCAAAGGTTAAAGAAGGATAAATGATCAACGGAAGATAAAAAGTGATATAATTGGTTAGGAATAAAGTGTGTAAAAGGCTAAAAGTAATATGAAAAGTGAGATAAAGAAGAAGAATAACACAGGTTAGAGAAGAGTAAATAATCGAACGAAGATAATAAGTAATATAGCTGGTTAGGAATAAAGTGTGTGATAAAGTGTGATAAAGGAGAATAAGTAAAAAACAACAAAGGTCAGAGAAGGATAAATGGGCAAACAAAGATGAAAAGTAATATAGCTGCTTAGGAAGAAACAATAAAAAGTAGCAAATCAATCTAGAAAACCCCCCAGAAATAGTCAAAACATTAGAAACAGAAAGAGGGTATGGTAAACATAAAATAAAATAAAACGCATTTTTTTTAACATACCCTCTTTCTGGTTTTCATTTTTTGACTATTTCTGTTACTTATTTGTTTTTTAGATTTATTTGCTATTTTTTTTATTTTTTCTATTTTTTTTTACGAGCCAAGTTTCTGAGCCAAGTCAAATACACAGTTGTATGCAAAGTGACAGCCGCGTGAAATGTGTACGATACGATACGAGTGAACAAGAGTTATGGGGAAGTGAGATACGGGGTAACATTAACCTCTTCTGTACCGGGGCCGTCCTTTTAACTTTATTATGGCTACTATTAGACGATTGTATTGCTTCAAAAGGGCCTCCAGCTAGTAAAAGGCTTCGAACTATCTCATATAACCCATTTTACTACCGCATATTCTTCTGAAACTGCACATAATCGTTTAAGGGATCCCACCTCGCTTTTGTTCTCTTTCTCTCCCATATATAAATGTTTGTTTTGACAGCAAGCTAAATTTGTTAATTTTTCTATAGAAACATTTCTCCGGCGAAGCCGGATTTCTCCATACAATGCTGGCTTGCTATCGCTCGCCAGGAAGAAATCGACAGCTACAGTAGATGGGGAATGGGGATAAACGTCTTAAAACAGTTGGCTGAATGGGGCCGAATGGATACAAGCCAGGGAAAGAGAGAAAAGGAGAGAAAGATAAAAAAAGCCGGTGACCCCCCTTAAATATCGCTAGAAAAATTGAAAAGAAAAAAAAACGTCGCCAGTAGAGAAGGGGTTAACCCGTTCAGCACCATGACGTACTACCATTACGCGCTTTTCCTTAGCTTGTAATCTACCTCTAGAACTCAAAGGGGTAAATACGATCCCAATAAACCCTCTTGAGTAATATAGATCCTTCTTAAACTGCATAAAACCGTCTATAACTTTAGCCAGAATCAAAGGCAACAAGGCGTCACGGTGCTGGAGGTTAAAGGCAACAAGGCGTCACGGTGCTGGAGGTTAAAGGCAACAAGGCGTCACGGTGCTGGAGGTTAAAGGCAACAAGGCGTCACGGTGCAGGAGGTTAAAGGCAACAAGGCGTCACGGTGCAGGAGGTTAAAGGCAACAAGGCGTCACGGTGCTGGAGGTTAAAGGCAACAAGGCGTCACGGTGCTGGAGGTTAAAGGCAACAAGGCGTCACGGTGCAGGAGGTTAAAGGCAACAAGGCGTCACGGTGCAAGAGGTTAAAGGCAACAAGGCGTCACGGTGCTGGAGGTTAAAGGCAACAAGGCGTCACGGTGCTGGAGGTTAAAGGCAACAAGGCGTCACGGTGCAGGAGGTTAAAGGCAACAAGGCGTCACGGTGCTGGAGGTTAAAGGCAACAAGGCGTCACGGTGCTGGAGGTTAAAGGCAACAAGGCGTCACGGTGCTGGAGGTTAAAGGCAACAAGGCGTCACGGTGCTGGAGGTTAAAGGCAACAAGGCGTCACGGTGCTGGAGGTTAAAGGCAACAAGGCGTCACGGTGCTGGAGGTTAAAGGCAACAAGGCGTCACGGTGCTGGAGGTTAAAGGCAACAAGGCGTCACGGTGCTGGAGGTTAAAGGCAACAAGGCGTCACGGTGCTGGAGGTTAAAGGCAACAAGGCGTCACGGTGCTGGAGGTTAAAGGCAACAAGGCGTCACGGTGCTGGAGGTTAAAGGCAACAAGGCGTCACGGTGCAGGAGGTTAAAGTCAACAAGGCGTCACGGTGCTGGAGGTTAAAGGCAACAAGGCGTCACGGTGCTGGAGGTTAAAGGCAACAAGGCGTCACGGTGCAGGAGGTTAAAGGCAACAAGGCGTCACGGTGGTGGAGGTTGAAGGCAACAAGGCGTCACGGTGCTGGAGGTTAAAGGCAACAAGGCGTCACGGTGCTGGAGGTTAAAGGCAACAAGGCGTCACGGTGCTGGAGGTTAAAGGCAACAAGGCGTCACGGTGCTGGAGGTCAAAGGGGGTCACCGACTTTTCTTTCTCTCCTTTTCTCTCTTTCCCTGGCTTGTATCCATTTGGCCCCATACAGCCAACTGTTTTAGGACGTTTCTCCCCATTCAGGTATCGATTTTTTCCCGGCGAGCGATAGCGAGCCATCATTGTATTGAGAAATCCGGCTTCGCCGGAGACATTTTTCTACCGAAAAATGTACAAATTAAGTCAGCAGTATAAAAAATATAAAATATAATAACAAAATATGCTGGCTCGCTATCGCTCGCCAGGTATAAATCGACAACTGAATGCGGATAAACGTCTTAAAACAGTAGGTTGAATGGGGTCGAATGACTACTACCCAGAAAGAGAAAAAAAAAACCCGGTTCGGTCCCCTTAAGAAAGACGAAACAAATTGATAAAGTAATTAGGAAATGGTTGGTATATACTTAGTAAAAATATACCGTATATACTTTATAATTGGGACGAAAGGTCTTAAAATCGCCAAACTAATGGGTCGAACGTCCAACAATGTCAACAATAAAGGGGCTAAACATGAGGGAAAAAGGTTGGTAAATACTTAATAAAACATCCTTCTCCCTCATGTTTAGCATGTGAGTTTGGAGATTTTAAGACGTTCCTTCCATTAGTTTGTCGATTTTAAGACCTTTCGCCCTATTTCGTTGTCAGTTTCTTAACCTTTCGTGCCATTTATGTGTCGACGTTTACCTGGCGAGCGATAGCGAGCCTGTAATTTTAAGAGGAACCGGCTATCGAAAAATTTACAAATTTATCTTGAAGGGGAGTTTAGTTTTTTTTTTAAACCTTGATGGAGGTCTAGCGAGGAAACTAAAAAATAAATTAATACATTAATTAATAGCCCCCAAAACGGCCACTATCCCCTTAACCCCTTCTGTACCAGCGACGTCTTTTAAATATTATTCATGATACAGTTATACGATGTTGTACAGTTTGTGGAGGATCTGTGGTAGTAAAAAGGGTTAAGGGAGATAGTTCGAAGCTTGTACGCTGCTGGAGGCCCTTTTGAACCTGAAATTAATCATCTCATAGTAGCCAGACTAGAGTTAGAAAGGACGGCACCGGTACTGAAAGGGTTAGGTAATCACTATTATTAATTTAAGGGGAGACGGACCTTTTTGTCTAGTAATTAATGTATTCCTTTATTTGTTAGTGTTCTTGCTAAACCTCCATCAAGCTTAGAAAAACACCCCCTAGAACCCCCCCCCCCCCCCCGCTTCAAGATGTGTACATTTTTCGGTAGACAAATTTCCCGGCCGAAAGGCCGGTTCCTCTTAACATTACAGGCTCGCTGTCGCTCGCCAGGATATAATCGACACCTAAATGGCACGAAAGGTCTTAAAATTGACAACGAAATAGGGCGAACAGTGTTAAAATCGCCAAACTAATGGATCGAACGTCATATTATCTCAAAACAAATGGGGTTTAGCACGAGGGAGAAAGGGGACCAGAAAACCGACCCATCCCCCTTTAACCTCAACAGTCCATCAAGCCTCACCTTAAGCTCCGGAACTGTTAATCAGATTGTTTCATTCAGACTCCCGGCACCTGTTCCGAGTGCCAATCAGAAGCTACTAATCACTGGTAGTTACTTTTTGCGACATTACATATTAACCCCTTCAGCACCATGTCTCCATTTTACCTTTGTATCTGACTATAATTAGATGATTATATGCAGCTTAAGAAGGACCTACGTTACTAAGACGTGTTTTGAGATAGTACTTACCCATTTGAGTCATAGAGGTACCGTAGATTGAAAACTAAAGAAAATCGTCTAACAGTAACCACAATACGATGAAAATTACGTACTGGTGGTGAAGGGGTTAAGGAGGATGCTTATTACGTACTGGTGGTGAAGGGGTTAAGGAGGATGCTTATTACGTACTGGTGGTGAAGGGGTTAAGGAGGATGCTTATTACGTACTGGTGGTGAAGGGGTTAAGGAGGATGCTTATTACGTACTGGTGGTGAAGGGGTTAAGGAGGATGCTTATTTATTTATCTATTATTGTTCTCTTAGTTTCCTCCCTAGACCCCCATCTATCTATCTATCTATTGCCTGACGCCGTGATCCCCGAAGGGGTGGCCACGAACGAACCATCCCCATGCACCTCTGTCCCCAGTCAGTCGACGCCCCTCCTCCCAACTAGCACCGCCTTCATCCATATACTTCCTCACTCTATCCTTCCACCTCTGCTTCGGTCTACCTCTCCCTCTTTGTCCTTCCACCTCGCTCTCGTACACCCTCTTAGTCATTCTCTCGCTTTCCATACGTTCCATATGGCCGAACCATCTCAAGTTGTTCCTTTTCACACTTTCCAGCACATCTACCTCCACACCACACCTCCTTCTTTCTTCCTCATTCGTCTGTCTAGCCCTCCATGTAACTCCGCACTCACTTCTTAAGTAACTCATTTCCACCGCTCTCACTCTAGGTCGGAGTCTCTCAACCAACGTTCATGCTTCGCTTCCATAAGTCAGTGTCGGCATTACCACACTGTCATTCAAGGACTTCTTCACTTCCATACTGACCACCCTATTTCTTGTTACTGCTTTCAGCGTTCCTACAACCCTCTTCCCCTGTTGTACCCTCTCCCGCAATTCTTCATCCATAGTCCCATCTTTACTCAACACACTGCCCAGATATTTAAAAGAGTTGACGATCTCCATAGCCTGACCGTTCAACTTCACTTCACACTCTGTGACTTCACCCCTTTCGAAGACCATAACCTTGCTCTTCCCCGCATTTACCTTCAAATTCCGTTTTTCGCACACTGTTCCAAACTCATTTACCAGACCCTGCAACTCCCATTCATTATCGCTCATCAGAACTGTATCATCCGCAAACAGCAGTATAGGCAGCTTCCACTCACTTCCCTCCCTTTTCAGCGATACACCGACATCCACTGCTCTTCCTAGTATTTCTTTCATGACTCCATCCATATATACAGTAAACAACCACGGGGACATCACACACCCCTGTTTCAACCCAACATGCATGTCAAAGAACTTGCTCTGCTCATTCTCCACACATACTGCTGCCTCTACACCCTCATACATGCTCTTCACTGCTTTCAGCAACTTTCCATCTACTCCGTATATTCTAAGTACTTTCCACATACCTTCTCTATCTACTCTGTCATAGGCCTTCTCCAAGTCCATAAAGGCAACATACACCTTTTGTTGCCTCTCCAGATACTTCTCCACAACACAATTTAGGGTAACAATCTGATCTACACATCCTCTTCCCTTCCTAAAACCTCCCTGCTCGTCGCCTATCCATGTCTCCGTTCTCACTCACACTCTCTCAATCACTACCCTACTGTACAACTTCCCTACTACCTTTAGAAGACATATTCCTCGGTGGTTACCACATACTCCTCTTTCCCCTTTGCCCTTATATAGGGGAACTATTATGCCAGTCTTCCAGTCATCGGGTGCACTCCCCTTCTCTCATGCTAGTTTGCACATTTTCCATACCCATTCGATCACTATCTCACCACCATACCTCAACATTTCCCCACACACTCCATCTGTTCCTGGTGCTTTCCCCAACTTCACTCTTTTCATGGCTTCCCTCACTTCTGACCTCCTGATCTCCACCTCGTCCTCCACTACTTCTCTTCTTCTCCCTACCATACTATATCCAACGATGTTTGCTGGCTCTTCATTCCTTACATTTAGAAACTCGTTGAAGTACTCCCTCCATCTTTCGACTCTCTCTTGCTTCTCAACTAGCATTCTCCCATTCTTATCTTTCACACCCTTACTGTTTCCCTTGCTACCTTCCCTAACTTTCTTGACTTCTTTCCAGAACAGTTTCTTACATTCCCTCCATTTTACACTCAGATTCCTTCCAAATTCATCATCTACTCTCCTCTTTCTTTCCTTCACTACTCTCTTCACCAGTCTCGTTCTCTCCACGTACCTCACTCCTTTCTGCCTCTCCAAATCTTCATTCCCTCTACTACCCAACCACTCTCTATGCGCTTTCTTCTTGTCTTCCACAGCTATTTTTACCTCTTCTGTCCACCATGCTGTACCTTTCACTCCCCTCCCTCTTTTCCTCACTCCACACACCTCTTCACATGCTGCACAGATTTCTTCCTTTAACACCTTGCTCATCTCCTCCACTTCCTCCATATCTTCCAGGTCGAACCCACCTAGTCGTCTTTCCACTGCTCTCCTGTATTCTTCCCTGATTTCCTCCTCCTGCAACCTCTCCATCCTCCTCACCATTCCACCTTCCTCTCGGCTCCCTTCAGCTCTCCTCACCCACTTCTTTTGTATCCAAATTTTAGCTACTACAACATAATGATCCAACAGACCCCCTTCAATACCCCTATACACCCTAGCATCCAGCACAGATTTCTTCATTCGTTCATCCACACATATAATCAATCAGTGACTTTCGTTCCACTACTGCCTTCTCCTTATCCTTCATCGTTCACACCACTTTCCATGTGTACCTGTGTATCATTCTGTGTCGGAAGAAGGTGTTGGCTATCCACAGCCTCCTCCCCACACATACGTCCACAAGTGCATTACCATTCCCATTCACCTCTGACGGTACCCCCCACCCTCCCACCACTCCATCAAGTTTCCTGTCGCCCACCTTACCATTCATATCCCCAATCAGAAATATTCTTTCATTCTTGTCAAACTTATCCAGGCACACCTCCACATTCACCCAGAACTCCTCTTTCTCTCTTACAAGTTTATCCTCTGTCGGAGCATAAACACACACAATCACCCACGTTTGTATTCCTACTTTCATTCTCACCCATACAATCCTTGAACCCACATACCCATATTCTCTTACACGCTCCTACCATTTGTTACTTACAAACAAACACGCACCTTCTCTCGCTGCTCCCTCATTCACTCCAGCACACACACCCATTCTACACTCCCACTCTCTCACATCTGTACCCTTCCATTTGGTCTCCGTCATTCCACATTCATCCAGCCTGGCATTCACTAACACTTCCAGTACTTCTCTCTCTTTTGTGCCATCATTCATGCCACTCACGTTCCATGTACCTATTCTCAGAATGTCTGTAAGCTTGTCCATAGTCGGTCGGGGTTCGTCACACAGGGTCCGTCCGCATCCGAGGTTGATTGTTCGTTTGTCGTTGCTACGCATCTTTCACCCCCATCAAGCTTTAAAAAAAACACCCCCAGACAAATTTGTGAATTTTTCGATAGAAAAATGTTCCGTCCAGGGGCCGGTTACTACGCTAATAACTTAGGGTCTTAAAATATGAAAACTAATCGAGCTAAACGTGAGGGAAAAGGGGGTGGCAGAAAAAATAACCATCTCCCCTTAAAATAGACTCAGGAAATGTCTATCAGATTATTTCTTGCTGCGTGCCTATCAGAAGCTACTAATCGCTGGGCACAACTTGCAATAAACTGGTCGCCGAGTTTTGTGCAATATTAGCATATTAAGGGGAGATTTCCACTTGAGGGATTGATTTTTTTCTGGGCCCATTTCTCCCTCCTGTTTAGCCCCATTGCTTTTGATATTTTAACACGTTCGCCCCATCAGATTGGCGATTCTAAGACCTGTCGTTAAATTTCTATCAATTTTAGGACCTTTCGTGCCATTTAGGTGTCGAATTTTTCAAGGCGAGCGATAGCGAGTCTGTAATTTTACAGGAACCGGCCTACGGCCGGGACATTTCTCTACCAAAAAATGTACAAATTTATCTTGAAACGGGGTCATGGGCGTGTTATTTTAGGCTTGATGGAGGTCTAGCAAGGAAACTAAATACATAGATACTGTATATATAAATACATAGATACTGTATACATATAAATACATAGATACTGTATATATAAATACATAGATACTGTATATATAAATACATAGATACTGTATATATAAATACATAGATACTGTATATATAAATACATAGATACTGTATATATATAAATACATAGATACTGTATAATATAAATACATAGATACTGTATATATAAATAGACCAAAAATAACCACTAACCCGCCGAGTTTTGTGAAACATTATTCATATTGAATTGAGCCTAATGAGTATGCCATACGTGCTATCAGGAGGGAGCTTGATTGACCTTGGGAGCTATGGGTTTATTTGTTTGTTTGTATATTTAGATAGATAGATGGATGGATAAAAAGATTGATGGATTGATAGATTTAGATAGCCAGATAAATAGATAGATGGATTGATGGATGAATGAATGATGGATAGATAGATGAATGAATGAATGAATGGATAGATAGATGAATGAATGGATGGATAGATAGATAGATAGATGAATGAATGAATGAATGAATGAATGAATGGATGGATAGATAGATAGATAGATAGATAGATGAATGAATGAATGAATGGATGGATGGATGGATGGATGGATGGATGGATGGATAGATAGATAGATAGATAGATAGATAGATAGATAGATAGATAGATAGATAGATAGATAGATAGATAGATAGATAGATAGATAGATAGATAGATAGATAGATAGATAGATAGATAGATAGATAGATAGATAGATAGATAGATAGATAGTTAGTTAGTTAGTTAGTTAGTTAGTTAGTTAGTTAGTTAGTTAGTTAGTTAGTTAGTTAGTTAGTTAGTTAGTTAGTTAGTTAGTTAGTTAGTTAGTTAGTTAGTTGGTTAGTAAGTTAGTTAGTAGTTAGTTAGTTAGTTAGTTAGTTAGTTAGTTAGTTAGTTTGAAAATTAGTTAGAAAGTAGTTAGTTAGTTAGTTAGTTAGTTAGTTAGTTAGTTAGTTAGTTAGTTAGTTAGTTAGTTAGTTAGTTAGTTAGTTAGTAGTAGTTAGTTGTTAGTAGTTAGTAGTTAGTTAGTAGTTAGTTAGTTAGTTAGTTAGTTAGTTAGTTAGTTAGTTAGTTAGTTAGTAGTTAGTTAGTTAGTTAGTTAGTTAGTTAGTAGTTAGTTAGTTAGTTAGTAGTTAGTTAGTTAGTTAGTTAGTTAGCTAGTCAGTTTGAAAGTTAGGTAGGTAGTTAAGTAGGTAGTTAGTTAGTTAGTTAGTGGGTTAGTTAGTTAGTTAGTGGGTTAGTTAGTTAGTGAGTGAGTTAGTTAGGTAGGTAGTTAAGTAGGTAGTTAGTTAGTTAGTTAGTGGGTTAGTTAGTTAGTTAGTGGGTTAGTTAGTTAGTTAGTTAGTTAGTTAGTTAGTTAGTTAGTTAGTTAGTTAGTTAGTTAGTTAGTTACTGTAGTTAGTTAGTTAGTTAGTTAGTTAGTTAGTTAGTTAGTTAGTTAGTTAGTTAGTTAGTTTAGTTAATTAATTTTAGTTAGTTTAGTTAATTAGTTAATTCTTTATTTCATAAAAGGTTACATGGTAACATTTTACATATATACAGATAGATTCAGACTCAAATCTTTATTTCATAAAAGGCAACACAATTAACTTTTTACATATATACAAGAGAGATAACAGTAACCTCATACATTACCGCATTCTAGGTTCATGGTTTTGTACAAACATAATTCTTGACTTGATAGCATTTATATCATTAGTTTTCAAATCTGATACGTCATATTCATGTAATAGGATATGGTTAACTTCCTTTCCTAACGATAAGTATTCATCAAGGTTTAATAAACATTTCTGTAAAAACTTGCAAGGTTTTAGGAGACATTTGTGAGCAAATCTAATTTTTAACCAATTCATTAAATGATTAAATGTCATTAGTCCCGCCAATTCACATGCATGATGATTACTTTCCCAATATTTTAATTTCAGCATTTTCTTTATTGCTTTGTGGTAACCAATTGCAAATTGCTTAAGAGGAAGTTTGCACTTTTTGTTATAAAACCATAATTCAGAACCATAAAAACTTGAGCAGTAACTTTGGAACAACTGAGTAAAAACCCTAACATTAACATTAGAAAATTTACGTAAAATACAATTAAATTCATTATAAAACTTGTTACGACACCTAATTACGTCTTTGTCATTATTTAAATTATCATCTATTATAAACCCTAGATACTTTTGTTCATTAACAACATTCAATATCTCTCCACATAGCATCAACTTTGGCTTTAAGTTTTTATCTTTATTGTCTTTGAAATACATGCATGATGATTTATTAATATTAATGTCAATATCAATTTCTTTTGCTTCATTTCCAAGCATATTCAGTAAAAAACTGTAATCCCGATGACGATGGTGCTAATAAAACAATATCGTCAGCGTAAGCACTAATATTACTGGATATATTTCCTAGTGTGCACCCCTTTTTACATTTAGACACTTTTTCAATCAGCTTATCTATATAAAGATTAAATAATATCGGAGACAAGACTCCTCCCTGTCTTACTCCATTCATTATTTTCCAGGGTTTTGATATTGAGTCTTTATGCTTAGTAGCAACCAGTTGATTTCTATAAAGATATAATATTATGTTCGCATAAAAGTGTGGAATACCTGCTTCAATAAGTTTACTTATTAATGTGAAATGATTAACTTTATCAAAAGCTTTTTTAAAATCAATGAAAGCTGTATAAACATTTGAGTCTTCTAATCTGTATCTTAAAATTGTTTCTTTAAAAATCAAGCACGCTGAGGATGTAGAGTGATTAGCCCTAAACCCATGCTGCCTCTCATTAAAGTTCACATAATGCAAAATTTTATATTTTAAGCAATATTCAAATAATTTTAAGAAAACTGGCGATGATATAATAGGTCTATAATTATCCAAGGAGCTTTGATCTTTATATTTATCTTTAATAAGGGGCAAAATAAGTCCGGACGTCATCTCATCAGGCAAATGTCCATGTGCAATAAATGATGAAAACATTTTAGCAATTAGTCTTACCGCGCTTTCAGAACAAAACTTCACATGATTAGAATGAATGTTATCATGGCCAATGACCCAATTTAGCTCAGATAATGCCAAACAAACATCCTTGGTGTTGATAACTCCCAATAATTTGCCTCTTTGCACATGTACATTTAACTTGTCTCTTATAAGTTCATATTTATCTCTTTTCTGGCATTTGCTGTCATCAAAAACGTTTTTAAAATTCTGCGAAAATTTCTCAGCAATTTTACTGGAGTCACATTCACCTTCAATTTTAACATTTAAATAACACTTATTATTTTTAGTTTTCCTGACTTCTTTCCAGAATGCATTATATCTTTTATTGCTTAAAGACTCAGCTAATTTATCATTTCTAATATTGATTTTATTATTTTTAATATATTTTAATGCGTTCTTAAACAGTTTCCTGGAAACTGTTTCAGTTTCTGAAACAGTTTCCTGGATAGATAGATAGATAGATAGATAGATAGATAGATAGATAGATAGATAGATAGATAGATAGATAGATAGATGGACGGACGGACGGACGGACGGACGGACGGACGGACGGACGGACGGACGGACGGACGGACGGACGGACGGACGGACGGACGGACGGACGGACGGACGGACGGACGGACGGACGGATGCTTGGATGAATGGATAGGTGAATCTATAGACAGACAGACGGACAGATAAATGATTAGATAAATATACCGGGCATGGACACCATATTTTATATGTAACCTTTATTAGATAAATATACCGGGCATGGATTCCGTACTTTATATATAACCTTTTATAGATAAATATACCGGGCATGGATACCGTACTTTATATATAACCTTTTATAGATAAATATACCGGGCATGGATACCGTACTTTATATATAACCTTTTATAGATAAATATACCGGGCATGGATACCGTACTTTATATATAACCTTTTTTAGATAAATATACCGGGCATGGATACCGTACTTTATATATAACCTTTATTAGATAAATATACCGGGCATGGATACCGTACTTTATATATAACCTTTATTAGATAAATATACCGGGCATGGATACCGTACTTTATATATAACCTTTTATAGATAAATATACCGGGCATGGATACCGTACTTTATATATAACCTTTATTAGATAAATATACCGGGCATGGATACCGTACTTTATATATAACCTTTTATAGATAAATATACCGGGCATGGATACCGTACTTTATATATAACCTTTATTAGATAAATATACCGGGCATGGATACCGTACTTTATATGTAACCTTTATTAGATAAATATACCGGGCATGGATACCGTACTTTATATATAACCTTTATTAGATAAATATACCGGGCATGGATACCGTACTTTATATATAACCTTTATTAGATAAATATACCGGGCATGGATACCGTACTTTATATGTAACCTTTTATAGATAAATATACCGGGCATGGATACCGTACTTTATATATAACCTTTATTAGATAAATATACCGGGCATGGATACCGTACTTTATATATAACCTTTATTAGATAAATATACCGGGCATGGATACCGTACTTTATATGTAACCTTATTAGATAAATATACCGGGCATGGATACCGTACTTTATATGTAACCTTTATTAGATAAATATACCGGGCATGGATACCGTACTTTATATGTAACCTTTATTAGATAAATATACCGGGCATGGATACCGTACTTTATATGTAACCTTTATTAGATAAATATACCGGGCATGGATACCGTACTTTATATGTAACCTTTATTAGATAAATATACCGGGCATGGATACCGTACTTTATATATAACCTTTATTAGATAAATATACCGGGCATGGATACCGTACTTTATATATAACCTTTATTAGATAAATATACCGGGCATGGATACCGTACTTTATATGTAACATATTTTTGTTAACAAGGGACAAAGACATCCACACACACACACCTAGCTCTCTCTGTCTCTCTCTCTCTCTCTCTCTCTCTCTCTCTCCCTTCCTTTATCATAATGTTCCTTGTTTCTCCCCATTACAAAGCCTTTATTGAATTATGAGCCCATTTTAATTCCCTCTCTCTCTCCTTCCCCTCTCATCCATTTTAATTCCCTCTCTCTCTCCTTCCCCTCTCATCCATTCTTCCTTATTCCCCAAATGCCAACCGTAGTATCGTATTTTCTCTTAATTCCCGTTCCGATTGTATTAAGTAATGTGACGTTCTACAGTATTTTCGTCTCTTTATTGTTAGCATTGGACGATTTTGTACAGCTTAGGAAGGACTTCTAGTAATCATAGAAGTAAATGATATCTCAAGTATTCTTCTCTCTCTCTCTCTCTCTCTCTCTCTCTCTCTCTCTCTCTCTCTCTCTCCTAACCTTTTTTTTTTTTTTTTTTTTTTTTTTCTATATTCCAACTACTCCCTCTCGGGCATAGGCTGAGAGCCTGTGCATTCCACCGCTCAACACGGTGAAGCCCGTGAGGTCTTGTTCCAGTCTGGGGAGTGAGACATGTGAAGCATCCATCATGGCTCGAAGCAGCTCCATCTCTGAAGCGGCCGGTTGCTTCGCTCAAGTGCTTCACCGTCTCACCCTCCAGACTCAGACCCTCACTCTCAGAACGCCACCTATTGAGCAGTGAACTCACTAGGCATTGTCCCCCTGTAACATATTTTGAATATGGGAATATTCATACAGTGTTATTTAATCAGGGAACAATGAGGGTATTTTTTTGGCATTTCGGTGGGCTTTGTGGTAATGCACTGATACTAGGTACAGCACAAATTCAATCCCAATAATATCTTCCCATTGACATATCGGGATTTGAACCCGGGTCCATTGGATTACCAAGCCAGTGGCATGACCACTCCACCACACCTCCCCATAATAACCTACATAAAATAGTACTATAGTCTGTCTATTTTCATCTGGCGGTAAATTGTCATGTCCGTATTTCGATCACTCCGTTATTACGATTATTTTGTATATACATTTCTTGCTATATATGAACATGGATTATTTGTATATTATAGTTTATCATTTTCATTAACCCCATGAGCACCACGACGCCTTTTTCCCTTTGATTCTGGCAATAATCAAATTATTTTATCAGTTTAAGAAGGACCTATGTTACAAAGAGGGTTTATTGAGCTCATATTTACCCATTTGAGTCATATAAGGAAATTACAAATTAAAGAAAATCGTCTAATGGTAACCAGACTATGATGGACATTACCGGTACGCGTTGATGGTGAAGGGGTTGTTAAGGGAGCCCACCTCGCTTTTTGTTTTCTCTTTCTTTCCCTCTCTCTTTGGCTTGTATCCATTCGGCCCCATTCAGCCTACTGTTTTAAGACGTTTACCCCCATACAGGTGTCAATATTTTCCTAGCGAGCGGTAGCGAGCCAGCATGTATATATTTTTGTTTTGGCAGCAAGCTAAATTTGTACATTTTTCGATAGAAAATTGTCTCAGGCGAAGCCGAATTTCTCCATACAATGCTGGCTCGCTATCGCTCGCCAGGAAGAATTCGACACCTGGATGGGGATAAACGTCTTAAACAGTTGGCTGAATGGGGCCGAATGGATACAAGCCAAGGAAAGAGAGCAAAGGAGATATAGAAAAAAAAACGGTGACCCCCCTCAAGTATCGAGAAATCTGATGCTAATGGGTTAAATTTTCCGTCAGCTGGGAACAAAATAGCCTGAGTATTTTGGGTGGTGTCACAAGAGCGTATTCCGGCAATTTTTTATGAGCAATTTTTTGCAATTTTGAGGCTTTTTCGCATTGTAATCGGAAACTCGATCAAAGGTAGATTATGTTCGCTAGTTTATTTCTTGTCAAACTTAAAGTTTGAAGCTGTCGGAATACAGTTGCTCGTAAAAATTGACCGGAAATTCTCTCGAATGAGGCCGCCTTTTAATTAATAGCCAAAATAAACCGAACAAATGCGTCATCATATATTAAAAAACACGGATTTCCTTTCTTCTTCTCCATACATATCTTTATCAAGCGTTTTCTCTCCCTTTCTTCCATGTATAATACGTTAAGCCATCGAGAGAGAGAGAGAGTACAAAGGAGTACAAAGGAAATCAAGCAACAACAGATCTAGTGACCCTTCTAGGTTGCTTGTCCTCCAAAACACTGAGGATCAAGTGTCCAAACAGTGGTTTAGAGTGGGTAAGGGAACATTGGAAAGGGAACTACTGCCCTGGAACTAATGTCCGTGGCAGGATTAGGAAGTTAGTAGGGGACAGATGGGTTAGAGAGAGAGAGAGAGAGAGAGAGAGAGAGAGAGAGAGAGAGAAATGAAAGAAAGATAATAAGCTGAAGAAATGCGTTATCGTATACTAAACCACTGATTTCCTTTGTTCTTGTCTATACATAACTTTATCAGGCGTTTCTCTCTCCCCTACTTCCGTGTGTGTAATATATTAAACCATCGTAAGCCTTTCAAGTCTTTTAATCCTCATTAGTCCCGGCCTTTCTTTATTAACTTATGTTTTCTCTCTTCCCTTGTTCGCTTTATTGAAGGTTATATAGTGGCTGGTTTTTTCTATTGGTTATGGTTCTAACTGTCTCTCTCTCTCTCTCTCTCTCTCTCTCTCTCTCTCTCTCTCTCTCTATCTCTATATATATATATATATATATATATATATATATATATATATATATATATATATATAATATATACAGGTTGTCCCCGGAGGAAAGGGCATAACTTTGGGAAATGATAAAACAAAATGTTCTATAAGAAATATTCCAAATCTCAACCAGTAAAGAGATATTGCATGTTGAAAATGGCATTTTCTTAAGTATTTCCCCATAAGGGTTGCTAGCTGTTCCATTACCTACCACACCTCCATCTAACTGCAGTTATTTTACCATGTTTTTGTAAAGATATTATAATTCTGTAAGTTGCAAAATTATTATAGATATAATACCTCACTTTGGACCAGTTGGAAACTATCTGACATGGAAGAGTCCATTACAGTGAGGCGGGGGAAGACTCTATATAAAACCGTCAATATCTTTTTAACAGTTGAAATTTTGACTTTTTGTTATAGAACATTTTAGGCTTAGAATACCTTGTTTTATCATTTCCCAAATTTATGCCCTTTCCTCCTGGGACACCCTGTATATATAATTATATATACATATTTGTATCTATATATGTATGTGCATTATATATATTTATATTTTTTTTTTTTTTTTTTTTTTTGATAAGGAAGAGTAAGACGAGCGCAGCCACGAACATTATCTTTATTAACCAGACGTTTCGGAGCATCATTTCTCCATCATCAGTGCTAAAAATAAGAACAACACTTGTCAGCAAAAGCTAACAAATTAAACCATTCAGTTTCGTTCTTTCTCATTATATCGAAATACTAAGATTTATGTCCTAAGACTTCTGCAACACCAACCGAAATTAAAAGGAAAACTAAATGTCCAGGTGAATCCACAAGACATGAGCTATTTATCTAGACGGAATGTGAAAAGAATTATAGTGAATGCGATATATATTTAAACACGAAGATAATGCCTAAAATGTATTTATAAAAGAGTAATGCCTACAAATTAAAAACAAAAATACTAAATCATCACTTACGCAAATATTCTACTAACTAAAATGCATTGTAATAATGTAAATTATGCCTAGAGATTCAAAACTAACGACCAAAGCAATCAAATGAACCAATAGAGTATGTAGTGGTGAGTACATTATTAAGGACGAATTAATACAGTTGAAATAAAAATACTACTAATATTAACAGTTAAATGAACATAAACCATAAAACCTAAGAATATTAAGACAAATATTCCAAAGCACAGAAATGAACAGTGCAATGCTTACATAAATAATTGTGTAAACAGTTGTAGAGCGGTACAATTGTTGAGGTTGCCTAGTCATAATAAACAGCGATTCCAACATGAGGAGGTCGGATCTGTTGCGGGCAGAGGCCAGAATGTTAAAATCCTTGGCAGCAAGTGGGTGGTCAGAAGTATGACAGTGATCACGTATCGCAGACTGCGATGGGGAGCTTAGATAAATGTGGTTACCACGGTATGACCTCCCCTGATGTTCAAAGACTCTGTGCTGTAGTGACCTTATAGTGGAACCCACATATGGAACATTACAATTCGAACAAATGTACTGATACACAACACAGGATCTAAGAAGACACGGTAAGGTTTCCACACTACGTAACACACTTCCAATGGTAAAATTATTCTTAAATATAAACCTAAAGTTAATGTGAGGGAATGATTCATTTAAAATACAATTGAGTTATTTTCTAATTGTAAAGCTTAGACGTCCTAGATAGGGAAGGGTAACATAACGTGTATCTTTAACGACTGACTGGCGTGAATCCATTTTTGAGAAAATTCCGTAGAGTTTTATAGAATATGTTGCTTGGATATCCATTTTGAAGGAAATAATTTTGCAAAATTTTAATTTCTGCATCAAAGTGAGAGTAGCTAGAACATAAGTGATAATCCCTACTGATAAGTGTTTTAATACTGTTTAACTTGTAGAGTTTAGGGTTAAACCTAAGAAAGCTTAAACCCAATCCAGTGAAAGTCTCTTTTCTGTAGACAGCTGATGAAAAGTGATCACCTTCATTGTATACCGTAGTATCAAGAAACGATAGTTTTGACTCTTGTTCAATCTCGAACGTGAATTTCATATTTGGGTGTCTTGAATTAAGAAATGCGACAAAAGATCGAATGTGATCAGCATTATTGAAGATTAAGAAACTATCGTCCACATATTTACGATATAGGACCGGTTTACATTCAGAGGGGCACTCGTTCAACCATTTCTCCTCATAGTGGCAGAGAAACGCATTAGCATAACTAAGCTCCAGCGGAGACCCCATTCCTACGCTATCAATCTGCGTATATAATTGACCATTAAAAGTAAATAAAGAATAAGCTGTAGCAAGATCTAAGACCCCCCTGGGGGTTAGGGAATAGAATATGCCTCACGTGCCTTCTGCGTGTCGTAAGAGGCGACTAAAGAGGTTGGGTCGGTGGGCTTGCGACCCCCACCCGGAAAAAATATCGAAGCAAGGAAAAACGAACGAACAGCCTCGGATGCGGACGGAACCAACGTTGACGAACCACGACCGACTAAGGACATGCCTTCGGACATTCTGAGAATGGCTACGTGGAATGTTAGTGGCATGAATGATGGCACAAAAGAGAGAGAGGTTCTGGAAGTGTTAGTGAATGCCAAGCTGGATGTATGTGGAATGACAGAGACCAAATGGAAAGGTTCAGATGTGAGAGAGTGGGAGTGTGGAATGGGTGTGTGTGCTGGAGTGAGTGAAGGAACAGCGAGAGAAGGTGCATGTTTGTTTGTAAGTAGCAAATGGAAGGAATGTGTAAGAGAGTATGGGTCTGTGGGTTCAAGGATTGTGTGGGTGAGAATGAAAGTAGGAATACAAACGTGGGTGATTGTATGCGTGTATGCCCCGACAGAGGATATACTTGAAAGAAAGAAAGAGGAGTTCTGGATGAATGTGGAGGCGTGCCTGGAGAAGTTTGACAAGAACGAAAGAATATTTCTGATTGGGGATATGAATGGTAAGGTGGGTGATAGGAAAGTTGAGGGAGTGGTGGGAGGGTGGGGGGTACCATCAGAGGTGAATGGGAATGGTAGTGCACTTGTGGACGTATGTGTGGGGAGGAGGCTGTGGATAGCCAACACCTTCTTCCGACACAGAATGATCCACAGGTACACGTGGAAACGGATGTTGACGATGAAGGATAAGACAGTGGTGGAACGAAAGTCATTGATTGATTATGTATGTGTGGATGAACGAATGAAGAAATCTGTGATGGATGCTAGGGTATATAGGGGTATTGGAGGGGGTCTGTCTGATCATTATGTAGTGGTAGCTAAGGTTAGGATACAAAAGAAGTGGGTGAGGAGAGCGGGAGGGAGGCGAGAGGAGGGTGGAATGGTGAGGAGGGTGGAGAGGTTGCAGGAGGAGGAAATCAGGGATGAGTACAGGAGAGCAGTGGAAAGACGACTAGGTGGGTTCGACCTGGAAGTTATGGAGGAAGTGGAGGAGATGAGCAAGGTGTTTAAGGATGAGATCTGTGCAGCATGTGAGGAGGTGTGTGGAGTGAGGAGAAGAGGGAGGGGAGTGAAAGGTACAGCATGGTGGACAGAAGAGGTACGAATAGCTGTGGAAGAAAAGAAGAAAGCATATAGAGAGTGGTTGGGTAGCAGAGGGAATGAAGATTCCGAGAGACAGAAACGAGCGAGGTACGTGGAGAGTAAGAGGGTGGTGAAGAGAGTAGTGAAGGAAAGTAAGAGAAGAGTAGATGAGGAATTTGGAAGGAATCTGAGTGTAAAATGGAGGGAGAGTAAGAAACTGTTCTGGAAAGAAGTCAAGAAAGTTAGGGAAGGTAGCAAGGGAAACAGTAAGGGTGTGAAAGATAAGAATGGGAGAATGCTAGCCGAGAAGCAAGAGAGAGTCGAAAGATGGAGGGAGTACTTCAGTGAGTTGCTAAATGAAAGGAATGAAGAGCCAGCAAACATAGCTGGATATGGTATGGGAGGGAGAAGAAGAGAAGTAGTGGAGGAGGAGGTGGGGATCAGGAGGTCAGAAGTGTGGGAAGCCATGAAAAGAGTGAAGTTGGGGAAAGCACCAGGAACAGCTGGAGTGTGTGGGGAAATGTTGAGGTATGGTGGTGAGATAGTGATAGAATGGGTATGGAAAATGTGCAAACTAGCATGGGAGAAGGGGAGTGCACCCGATGACTGGAAGACTGGCATAATAGTCCCCCTATATAAGGGCAAAGGGGAAAGAGGAGTGTGTGGTAACCACCGAGGAATATGTCTTCTAAGCGTAGTAGGGAAGGTATACAGTAGGGTAGTGATTGAGAGAGTGAGAGTGAGAACGGAGAAATGGATAGGCGACGAGCAGGGAGGTTTTAGGAAGGGAAGAGGATGTGTAGATCAGATTTTTACCCTGAATTGTGTTGTGGAGAAGTATCTGGAGAAGAAACAAAAGGTGTATGTTGCCTTTATGGACTTGGAGAAGGCCTATGACAGAGTGGATAGAGAAGGTTTGTGGAAAGTACTTAGAATATACGGAGTAGAGGGCAAGTTGCTGAAAGCAGTGAAGAGCATGTATGAGGGTGCAAAGGCGGCAGAGTACGTGTGGAGAGTGAGCAGAGCGAGTTCTTTGACCTGAATGTTGGTTTGAAACAGGGGTGTGTGATGTCCCCGTGGTTGTTTACTGTATATATGGATGGAGTTATGAAAGAAATACTATCAAGAGCAGTGGATGTTGGTGTATCGCTGAAAAGGGAGGGAATTGAGTGGAAGCTACCTATACTGCTGTTTGCGGATGATACAGTTCTGATGAGTGATAATGAATGGGAGTTGCAGGGTCTGGTAAATGAGTTTGGAACAGTGTGCGAAAAACGGAATTTGAAGGTAAATACGGGGAAGAGCAAGGTTATGGTCTTCGAAAGGGGTGAAGTCACAGAGTGTGAGGTGAAGCTGAACGGTCAGGCTATGGAGATCGTCAACTCTTTTAAGTATCTGGGCAGTGTGTTGAGTAAAGATGGGACTTTGGATGAAGAGGTGCGGGAGAGGGTACAACAGGGGAAGAGGGTTGTAGGAACGCTAAAAGCAGTAACAAGAAATAGGGTGGTCAGTATGGAAGTGAAGAAGTCCTTGCATGACAGTGTGGTAATCCCGACACTGACTTACGGAAGCGAAGCATGGACGTTGGTTGAGAGACTCAGACCAAGAGTGAGAGCAGTGGAAATGAATTACTTAAGGAGTGCGTGCGGAGTTACATGGAGGGATAGACAGACTAATGAGGAAGTAAGAAGGAGGTGTGGTGTGGAGGTAGATGTGCTGGAAAGTGTGAAAAGGAACAACTTGAGATGGTTCGGCCATATGGAACGTATGGAAAGCGAGAGAATGACTAAGAGGGTGTATGAGAGCGAGGTGGAGGGACAGAGGGGGAGAGGTAGACCGAATATGAGGTGGAAGGATGGAGTGAGGAAGTACATGAACGAAGGTGGTGCTGGTTGGGGGGAGGGGCGTCGACTGACTGGGGACAGAGGTGCATGGGGGCGGTTCGTTCGTGGCCACCCCTTCGGGGATCACGGCGTCAGGCAATAGATAGATAGATAGATAGAAGATCTAAGTTTGTTTTAATTTCTTTCTTATTTAGGTCAAAATCCGTACCAGATTCAACTAGTTTATCTACTAATATGTCTGTGGTTTCCCTCAACGGAACGTTGGTGAACAATGATTGAATGTCTACACTAGCCATTACAACAGGGTCTTTAAAAGTTAATGAGGTCATTTCCTTAATGAACTCGATGGAATATATATATATATATAATGTGTGTACTTAATAATAAATATTCTTTCTGATACTAGGTACACTCGGATACCATAGTCTCTAGCCCACTCAGGAAATGTCGTGGACTTCGCCTATTTCTAATTGTGGAAGTATACCTTTGGACACGAATTTATAAATATATTTTTCTATAAATCAACTGCAAAACTATACACACTATTTACTGAAAAGCAAGTGTTATCCCAAACTCAATCCATATAGTTATAATTGCATAAAGAAAAACATAGGGGTTATGCGAGTGTACCTTATTCGTGCCTTCTAACTAATGTCTTAGGGTCCATTCTCCCCGCACATACTAATAATAATAATAATAATTTGTATTTTTGGTTCTCCTTCATATCTCCCTAATTTCCTTCCCTTATGGAGGTAATCTCATTATACCTATCCCCTTATTTGACCCCTGCTTCCTTAATCTCTGTGTTTCTCTCTCTCTCTCTCTCTCTCTCTCTCTCTCTCTCTCTCTCTCTCTCTCTCTCTCTCTCTCTCTCTCTCTCTCTCTCTCTCTCTCTCTCTCTCTCACACACACATTCACTTTATTTTCGCTAATTCTATCTATCTATATATCTTTATTTATCTATCTATCTAAGTACCTACCACCAATCTCCTCAGTCCTTCTTCCAACACAAGTTCAATCTTCATAAAGTCCTTAATTCCCCTCCTTTCTTTCCCTAATTTAATTACTAATGTTCTCTAAACGTTTTACTATTATTATTATTATTAATATTATCATTATTAGTATTATTATTATTATTATTATCATTATTATTATATATTTTTTATTATTAGGGGTTCGACCCCTACAGGGAATCCCTATTGTAATCATTAACACCTTAAGAGCGGGTGGTGGAGTATATTTGACCGTGCCGCCCAGTGTTTTTTTTTTGCCATAAATGGGGTTGTTTCCGTGCTCTTGTTCATGCATAAACAAGAACCAGAGTGTAATACAAGTATGTATCCCTGAAAGGGCATAAATTGAGCTTTCCAATGACACCTGAACCATCCTTCTACGATCACTGGTTGTCTTGCAACGATCGTGCAACCGAAGGACAAAATCACTAAAATACGGTCATTTTGTTACATAATTTCGTGTGTAGCGAGTGAGAGAGGGTGGAGTAGAGTGGAGTAAATGTCAGTGAGCCCACGACGGTCGTGGCGAGCGGGCATGAGGTAACCTATGCTCCTCCCACCGCTCGGCTCTCTCTCTCTCAGAGCCAATATTGCGCCAAAATTGCACACGGACTTAAGTCGGGCCCCGCCACATTGTCCAGCTTTTTAGATACGGACTTAAGTCGGGCCCCGATAGACAAGGGTTAAACCCGGTTATTCATCCAAATTCTTCTTACACGCTGGTTTTGACGCAATAACTCCAGAACCGCTTTTTGGATCGGGATCAAACTTTCACAAGAGGTGCGTTTTTTTATTGAGCAACTTTTGATATGCTAAACATCCAGCATGTCGGCCAAACAGGTCCGTAGCAGCCGATTTCCCGAAAAATTTGACGCCTAAATACCGTCTTTCCCACTCATAAGAAATGATTGGGCTTTGGCATATGGACTCCACTACTAATGGTCCGCAAATTTTATAGTTAAGGTTTTGCTTTTGCACATGGGGTTTTTACCGGCAATCTTGAAAAAAAACTCTAATTCCACTTAAAATTCCACATCTTGAAAACTACGCCGATGATCAAAGCCATGTTTGCGTAGTTGGGTGAGGCTCGCGATTCCGAACGTTTTGATACCAAAAGAATATAAATGGGTGGAATAGTTTGGCCGCAGCATTGAAAACTGTCTATTCTTAAATGACTTTAAAACCGTATTCGCTACCCACACAAAGTTTACTGTCTACAGTCTATAGGCTTCCACGCATCCCCCAGGTTTGCTTAATAACATAGTCGATTTATTATTCAGATCTATTATTTTGTTTTTATTTAACTCTCTCAAAACAGTTCGAGTCCCTACGAATTCCACCAATTATTTAGCCAACCTACTTATACATACCTACCCTACCAAATAATAATCATATTTCAAATTTATTTTCAGTGAATAACAGAGTATTGGCTAAGGTTTTTAACAATTCCTCCCTTCGCCAAATGCTTTGTTTAATAACAAAGTGCTAGACCTTCAAAGGTTTGACAATTTTTGGTGTGGTGTGACTTGCTTTTCCTCCTCCCTCAAACAACAAGCAACGTTATCGGGGGTTCAAGTAGTATTGCACGCTTCCATAAAAATATATATAGTCCGGTTTTTACGCAATAACTCCGGAACTGCTTGTCGGATCGGGACCAAACTTTGACACAAGGTGCATTTTTGTATTGGGCAACTTTTGATATATCTAAAATAGTTGCCAGACACGCCCGTGGCAGCCTTTCACACCCAACCCCTCTCGTCCTATCTAATTTTATGTTGAACTCTATTGTTCTTGATCCCACTATAGGACTCGGTAGCCTACTCCACATATCTACAACTCTGTTACTAAACGAATAGAGGCAGATCCCTTACACACCCAGTCTCTCTGTCGTTCGTTTGCTAGCACACCGGTACAAATTAGGCAGATCCCTTACACATGCAACTAAGATGAACATGGGAATCTGCAGAGAGACAAGTGGCCCACAAAAGGCAGATCCCTTTCACATCCAACCCATTTCGTCCATATGATTATCTGATTTTATCTTGAAATTCTCTATTGTTCTTGATCCCACTATAGCAATAGGTAGCCTATTTCACATATCTACGACTCTGTTACAAGAGAGGCAGATCCCTTACACAGCCAATCTCTCTCTCTCTCTCTCTTATTTGCACACTTGTACAAATGAGGCAGATCCCTTACATCTGTTACCAAGATGAAAATGGGAGTCTGCAGAGAGCCGATTGGCCCACACACGGCAGATCCTTTTCACACCCAACTCATCTCGTTCTATCAAATTTTATGTTGAAGCTCTATTGTTATTGATCCTACTATAGCACTCGGTAGCCTATTCCATATATCTACAACGCGTATACCAAGCGAATAGAGGCAGATCCCTTACACAGCCAATCTATTTCTCTCTCGCTCTTGTTTGTTTGCACACCGGTACAAATGAGGCAGATCCCTTACAGATGCAACCAAGATGAAAATGAGAGTCTGCAGAGCCAAGTGGCCCACATAAGGCAGATCCCTTTCACACCCAACCCATGTCATAAACGGTACCTGTCATTTACACTACTTACTATACACCCATGTTATCATATACCTGCAACCAAAACACAATTGTAAGAAATAGGAACATAAGAAAACCGGAGTTTGCAGAGAGCCGATTAGCCCACACATGTCAGATCCCTTTCACACCCAATCCATCCCGCGCTCTCTCTCTCTCATATTTATCGCTATCTTCCTTACGCTTATGACATCCTATTCTCTCTTGCCATACTCTCTCTCCCTCCCTCACAAATGAGAGCATAAACCAAATAAGGAAACGGGAGTCTGCAGAGAGCCAATTCTCCCTACCAACAATTCCTTGAGACCTCTGGTGGACGCTTCTGAACTAGCGCCAGAGCTACGACCATAGACATCACTATACCCAACACCTAGGATTATGCAGAGTTTATCTCAATTTTTGTGTGATTCTACATGTTTTTATTATACAGTATAAGACTACACTAAGTGCTTAGATAGTATAGTAATAATTTAAAGGGAAATTCCATATGCAGCTGATAATGACTATACAAACATAATTATAAGCTGATTAATTTTCGTAACAAAATTGCCGGGAAAATACCTGCTGACTTTTTATTGTAAATTTACGTTATTTATAAATATGGGTGATTTTAATATATATAAATCAAAAGTATGCATAGAACAAAGTATGTGTCAGCTACAGAAATTTTGACTAACTGCATATATTATAGAATTGTTGAAGTAGAGTGAGGGTGGATAGCTCCGCTATGTCGCCCATTTCCCACAATGCACCGCAGTAAACCTTGCATTCAGCGCTTCTATCGGCCACTGTAGGCATTTATTGGTAGGGAGAATTGACCTACACATGGCAGATCCCTTTCACACCCAACCCATCTCGTTCTATCTAGTTTCAAGTTGAAGCTCTATTGTTCTTGATCCCAGTATAGCACTCGGTAGCCTATTCCACATATCTACAACTCTGTTACTAAACAAATAGAGGCAGATCCCTTATACAGCCAATCTCTCCCTCTCTCGTTCATGTTTGTTTGCACAATCTGTTTGTGGTAAACTATCAGTGGAAGTTAAATATTACTAAGCTATAATGAATCAAATAAATAAATCTAAATGAAAACTACTTCATATCTAAATTGAATTCAATCTGAAACAAGCTAATTTATATCCAAAGGTCTCACATAATAAATTTATATATAGGGTAAGGTTATAAGGGTTAATATTAGCCAGGAATTAACTCACCAATAGTTCCACGTGGCAATGAGGCAAGGGAGAACGTTTTACCCAATATTGCGGTGGACAATGGGGAACGAGACTTCGGTCCCGAGACACGAGTCAAGTTAAAGAAAGAATAAATGATTACATGGGAATGGACATGATTATTATGCTTATCTGTCAGTCAGTCATGGTGTCGATGAGAGCGTCGTGATGGTGTAACTGTGTGTATTTCTGTATGTATATTGTGATTAGAGGCACAAAAGCACGAACAACTGAGGGCGGAAAATTAGATGTTAACTGGTTGGTGTTCGTGAAGGCTCTGGTGTTCCTCGAAGGCACACCTTGCTGCCTTGGCAAAACGCCAGGAGCCCAAATTATCGTACCGCATCTAGGTTGCTCTATACGATAAATTATATTAATATATACGATAAATTATATTAATATATACGATAAATTCATATATAATACATAAGACCATGGCAATATTGCTTAATAGCATATTAGGCCTTTTATAACTTAACTTATTTACAATCTTATAATATACGATCTACTCGTCCTACGTCGTGCTGTAGGAGCGATCGTGACGTCACAGAGACATAAGAGATCACAAAAGAGTCATATTCTATCATATTGATACGATACTGTTCCTTCTGTAGTTTCTCCATGCCCGATAAGTTAAATGATCTTTTGATATCTGTGACACAGCTTTTGTATCCAACACAATAACCTCCTTGCAAAACCGCTCGAACCCCGGGCAACGATGCTTGTAACTTTAATTATTATTATTTTTAATATTTTATTATTATTATATGTATTATTATTATTATTATTATTATTATTATTATTTTAGTATTTAATTCTAAATCAATTATGCAACTACTACTGGGGATAATTCGACAGTCATTTAGAAGTTCGTATATTTTATTTAACAGACTTCCTAACTACTCTAATAATAGGTTCTTGGCTCGGGCCGAGATGAGTTCAAGACGCAGATTGAATATTACGTCGATTCATGCTAGGTTGTACTTTGGACCCATAAAGTTCCCGTTACTCCCTAACTGAATCCCCGCTATTCAGGTATTGACTCAAGTCGGCTTCGATCCTACGTGACCCGTTATTAGTGATTAATCCTAAATAAATAAATCAAAACCCTGCTGTGTCTTTTATTGAGACCAGGGCCTAATAAACCATTTGCTCTTTACCTAACTAAAACAAAAGTGTTATTCTTTCCTCTACTCTTTAGGTTATCCCACGTTTACTGAGCCTTCTGTATCCTTTCTCAATACCAAGGCTATAACATATATAATCTATCTCCTCAATACCAAGGCTATAACATATATAATCTATCTCCTCAATACCAAGGCTATAACATATATAATCTATCTCCTCAATACCAAGGCTATAACATATATAATCTATCTCCTCAATACCAAGGCTATAACATATATAATCTATCTCCTCAATACATAGAATCTATTTACTCCTTTGACACAACCGTCGTTACTACTCAAGTACCTCCACAACGATATAAAATCGTACAAATTACCGAATAAGATTACAAGGTGTTTTTCACATATAATATGGGTTCCGTCACCCAGTTACTTCACAATCTAGGTTTACAATCTTTATCTCAATAACACTATTGGGTTCCGTCACCCAGTTACTTCACAAGCTAGGTTTACAATCTTTATCTCAATAACACTATTGGGTTCCGTCACCCAGTTACTTCACAAGCTAGGTTTACAATCTTTATCTCAATAACACTATTGGGTTCCGTCACCCAGTTACTTCACAAGCTAGGTTTACAATCTTTATCTCAATAACACTATTGGGTTCCGTCACCCAGTTACTTCACAAGCTAGGTTTACAATCTTTATCTCAATAACACTATTGGGTTCCGTCACCCAGTTACTTCACAAGCTAGGTTTACAATCTTTATCTCAATAACACTATTGGGTTCCGTCACCCAGTTACTTTACAATAGGAGTTTACAATCTTGATCTCAATGACTCTTTCTGAATTTACCCTCAAGTAACCCTGTTACCAACACGCTAGGTTACCTTTCACCTTAATCAATTATCGTACTAACAAAAGATGAACCGTGCCTCAGACGCATACACGGAATAACTCTTTTAGACTTAATAATAACACAACTCACATTGGACTAGTGTCCTTCACAGTTTCCTTTTTACCCAACTTAATGAATGATTCATATGGACTAGTGTCCATCCCTAGCTATAGCTAATCTATTAGGCAACTGAACAACTGTTTCCCTCTTTAACTTACTGGTTGCCTCATTTATTAACAAAAGTATTCTTTCCCTCCCCTCTTTACTTTTACTCTTTTAATCTTTAATCTATTAGTCAACTAAACAACTGTTCCCTCTTTAACTAACTGGTTTCTAGATTTATTAACAAAAGTATTCTTTCCCTCCCCTCTTTACTTTTACTCTTTTAATCTTTAATCTATTAGGCAACTAAACAACTGTTTCCCTCTTTAACTTACTGGTTGCCTCATTTATTAACATAAGTATTCTTTCCCTCCCCTCTTTACTTTTACTCTTTTAATCTTTAATCTCTCCTATCAGATCCTATATAATAACTCTTCGGCGGGTGCCGTTGCTAACAAAAATAACTAATTAATAACACATCATCATCTTTATATATTCAGGTAAGTCTAAATTCTTTTTCCTTTAGTCTTGTCCAAGAAGGACACATTCATTTTTATAAGTGATGGCCACTGGGTCAGTTCTGCAGTCTCTCTCTTTCTTTATCTCAACTGGAAATCTTTGCTCTCTCACTACTATCTGTCGTCCTCTTGAATCGCTTGGCTGTAGTGGTATGCAAGCCTGCGATGCGACGACAGGTGGCCAGATACTGAGGGTGTATCTGCCTTAGTAGGGAAGAGCTTATTATAGGCCTTAGGTGTGCCTGCTGGAACAAAAAGGCGAGGGCTGGGAGGCTGGAGCCAAATTCCCGTGAGTGCCCAAGTGAGAGAGAGTAAATAGGTTGCGAGCTCTGAGCCCAGTGCCGTCCGACCGGCGAATAACTTTGCAAGGGAAGGAATGGAAGTATATAGTAAAGGTGAGGCAAGTAATAATTTTGATCACTCTTATGCTTCGAATACTAGAGTTGGTACAGAGGAAGTAGTAGGGGGTGAGGAAGTGAATTTTAGTAGGAGATGAAGGCGTCGGGGCTTGACCCAACTTGCGTGAGCTGGTTTTTGTTGGAGAGACAGTTTGAGGATACTTTTTCGAGAGGGGACAGGACGGACAACACATAGGGAACGGAAGTATATAGTAAAGGTGAGGCAAGTAATCAAATTTACCCTAGTGATACGACCTACGCCTAGGCCGATTTTACACTCCAGGTACCCAGTTTAACGTATGGGTGGGACGAGGCGAACACGAGAGAAGGCCTGCCCAATGGCCACTGAGCAATCCTGGTGGCTAACCAAGTTCTCAGTCTCGTGTGTTGATTGGTTGTAGGAAGCCACCAATCAGGCCCCTGAATTCATTTTAGCCACCATGAATCCAGGTACTCATTTTCGTCTGAGTGAGACGGAACTGACAGGGAATGGAGATTGTTCAACACTCCTGGGCTACTTGAACCCTGGTGGCAAGCCAGGGAAATTTCACCCACCCCTAGGGCAACATCTGATCAATGTCGGTACCGGGTGCAATCACCCAACAGGCGCGGTCACCCATCCAACTACTGACCAGACCCTACGTTGCTTAACCTTCTGATCTATTATCAGGGTTGCAAGCCTGTAGGCAGGGTTGCCCCTACGCGCTCCTCTCCTCCCTTTATAGTCTAGACCCCCGCATTCCCACGCTGTGATTGGCTGAGCGACCCGCATGGCATCCCGCTCGCACCGACCTCCCACTTCCTTCCTCTCCTCTCTCTCCTCTTCATAGTAAGTTCCAGGAAGTTGATTATAAACCTCATTTGGTGGCTTACGGGAGTACAGGGCTGGCACCGAGATATTACTTAAGAGATAATCAGAAGGAGCTCTTCGGGCAGAGAAAGAGAGTAACCTTTGAGGCGGAGTAAGAAGTCCAGCTTCGCGCTCCGACAATGGAGGCCGCTGATTGGCTGGTGGGCGAGGTGTGGCATGTTGCAGCCGTGAGCTGTCTAGATCAGTTGGTTGTGCAAGCAAGTGAAAGGGGCCGCGGTGATTGGCGGAGGGCGTTTCTACTTTAATTATTATTATTATTTTTATTATTATTACTATTATTATTATTATAATTATTCACCCAACTAATGGGGCAAACATCATAAAATCTCAAAACTAATGGGGCTATACATGAGGGAGAAGGGGGTCCAGACAAACCAAATACCTCCCCTTTAGAATACAAGAGGCAGCCGGTTTTATTGACCATCCTTCAAGCTTTATTTCTTTCATTCTAGGTTGGGCAGAAATCGTAACCCCTAACCTCTCATAGCTCAAAAAGGACTGGAGTAATAGAGCTAATTTTTCTACCAAATAGGAAAACTTGGCCGGGGAATAGGTGTGGAAAGTGACAGCTCATTTGCTCTACCTTTTTTTGAGTTACAGAGGTTAGAGGTTACGACTTCCGCCCAACCTATACTGAACTGACTATACGACCCTGTTCCAAATAGGTAGGCCAGAAATCGTAAAACCTAACCTCTATAATAATTTTGATTAACCCTTTGAGTACCAGCGACGTGTGCTATATATTATTCTAGCTATATGTTGACGATATTATGCAGCTTAGGAAGGATCTGTGGTAACCTCCCTGCTCATCGCTTATCCATTTTTCCGTTCTCACTCTCACTCTCTCAATCACTACTCTACTGTACACCTTCCTAACTACGCTTAGAAGACATATTCCTCGGTGGTTGCCACACACTCCTCTTTCTCCTTTGCCCTTATATAGGGGGACTATTATGCCAGTCTTCCAGTCATCGGGTGCACTCCCCTTCTCCCATGCTAGTTTGCACATTTTCCATACCCATTCGATCACTATCTCACCACCATACCTCAACATTTCCCCACACACTCCATCTGTTCCTGGTGCTTTCCCCAACTTCACTCTTTTCATGGCTTCCCACACTTCTCACCTCCTCCTCCACTACTTCTCCTCTTCTCCCTCCCTTACCCTATCCAACTATGTTTGCTGGCTCTTCATTCCTTACATTTAGCAACTCGTTGAAGTACTCCCTCCATCTTTCGACTCTCTCTTGCTTCTCGGCTAGCATTCTCCCATTCTTATCTTTCACACCCTTACTGTTTCCTTTGCTACCTTCCCTAACTTTCTTGACTTCTTTCCAGAACAGTTTCTTACTCTCCCTCCATGTTACACTCAGATTCCTTCCAAACTCCTCATCTACTCTTCTCTTACTTTCCTTCACTGCTCTCTTCACCCCTCTCTTTCTCTCCACGTACCTCGCTCATTTCTGCCTCTCCAAATCTTCATTCCCTCTACTACCCAACCACTCTCTATATGCTTTCTTCTTGTCTTCCACAGCTATTTTTACCTCTTCTGTCCACCATGCTGTACCTTTCACTCCCTTCCCTCTTCTCCTCACTCCACACACCTCCTCACATGCTGCACAGATATCTTCCTTAAACCTTTTGCATATCTCCTCCACTTCCTCCATATCTTCCAAGTCGAACCCACCTAGTCGTCTTTCTACTGCTCTCATGTACTCTTCCCTGATTTCCTCTCCACCCTCCTCACCATTCCACCTTCCTCTCGCTTCCCTTCAGCTCTCCTCACCCACTTCTTTTGTATCCTAACCTTAGCTACTACTACATAATGATCAGACAGACCCCCTCTAATACCCCTATACACCCTAGCATCCATCACAGATTTCTTAATTCTTTCATCCACACATGTATAATCAATCAGTGACTTTCGTTCCACCACTGTCTTCTCCTTCATCATCCACACCACTTTCCATGTGTACCTGTGTATCATTCTGTGTCAGAAGAAGGTGTTGGCTATCCACAACCACCTCCCCACACATACGTCCACAAGTGCACTACTGTTCCCATTCACCTCTGACGGTACCCCCCACCCTCCCACCACTCCATCAACTTTCCTATCACCCACCTTACCATTCATATCCCCAATCAGAAATATACCTTCGTTCTCGTCAAACTTATCCAGGCACGCCTCCACATTCACCCAGAACTCCTCTTTCTCTCTTACAAGTTAATCCTCTGTCGGAGCATACACACACACAATCACCCACGTTTGTATTCCTACTTTCATTCTCACCCACACAATCCTTGAACCCACATACCCATATTCTCTTACACACTCCTTCCATTTGTTACTTACAAACAAACCCACACCTTCTCTCGCTGCTCCCTCACTCACTCCAGCACACACACCCATTCCTCACTCCCACTCTCTCACACCTGTACCCTTCCATTTGGTCTCCGTCATTCCACATACATCCAGCCTGGCATTCACTAACACTTCCAGTAGCTCTCTCTCTTTTGTGCCATCATTCATGCCACTCAAGTTCCATGTACGTATTCTCAGAATGTCCGTAAGCTTGTCCATAGTCGGTCGGGGTTCGTCAACACAGGGTCCGTCCGCATCCGAGGCTGATATTTCGTTTATCGTTGCTACGTATTTTTCACGGGTGAGGGTCGCAAGCCCACCGACCCAACCTCTTTAGTCGCCTCTTACGAAACACAGAAGGCACGTGGGGCATATTCTAATTCCTTACCCCCAGGGTAATTATGTACTTGCTATATAATTTATGCTCTTTGAGGGTTCATATTGGCCCAGAATTTGTGTCAGAGAGTGTACAGCCAAATTTACTGCGATGAGAAAGTATATAATTTGAAGAAGTTTCATTTTAATAAGTTCTCACTTGTCTTAATTGTTTTCAGTTTCTTAATTTCCGATAGATCGACCTTATAAGCAAGAGAGAGAGAGAAGGGAGAAGGGTAGTGATGTGAGAGAGAGATAATGGGATATGGAAGGGGACTTATAGAGAGAGAGAGAGAGAATGGTAATGATTTAAGAAAGATAATGGGATATGGAAGGGGACTTATAGAGATTAACGAGGGGGGAGAGAGAGAGAGAGAGAGAGAGAGAGAGAGAGAGAGAGAGGTGTATACTAACTTGGGTAAACATTAAAGAGCCCCGGACAGCCTTTTTACTTTTTTTTTTTTTTTTTTTTTTTTTTTTTTTTAGGTTAGGTAACAAGGCTGTCCGGGATCTCTTCAATGTTTACCATAACTTACGCTAATAACGTCAATCTTAACCACGTGGATTTACTTTACTGATTATTTACTTTGCCACAGTAGAAATTGTGATTGTCTATACATTTAAGGGAGAAAGTACAACCAAATATAAAGCTACTGTGTATAAATGTAAAGGAGAAAGTACAACCAATTATAAAGCTTGTCTATAAATTAAAGGGAGAAAGTACAACCAATTATAAAGCTTGTCTATAAATTAAAGGGAGAAAGTACAACCAATTATAAAGCTAATAATATCAACCTTTGCTTTCGGATTTACTGGTTTTGTTATGCCGGGTTGTAATACAACTTACTTCGTTATTGTCTTTACTCGATTCCAACTATGGACTTTTAGACTCAATATATGCTCAACAGGGACACATCGAACACGTTCTTATTCACAATTATGTACTCAATCAGGTTGTAATAAAGACAATGAACACGCAGAGATAATTATATGCTCTTATTTATTCAATAGCATAGAAGTGGATATGAAGGTTCGCTTAGCTACTAATCAGTAATAGTAAGTGACTCACTGGATATGGTCAGAGTACAAGATGTCTCTTCACAACATACAAATGAACATAGGATATTGGATAGTATTATTGGGGAAATATGCAATTATATATAGACATACATATACATAGAATAACTTCTTGATAATAATATATATGAGAGTTGAGTGTCTATCGTGAGGTATTCTGATAATCTCAAGAAAGGCTAAGTTGAACTCTAGAATTTATCAATAAACAATATCGATAACCGCACGAAGATTTCTATAGTGATCACTCAGGAGCGCGGAGCGAGATGCGCCCAGGGAGTATTATTGTTACTGTATAAAGAATGCCGCGCGTAAATATATATAGGGCAAGATAGGTCAGCAGGTCATCTAGTGGACTGCGGTCCGGAAAATAACTTTTGCGGTGGTTAGTGCGATATTTATCTTGAATGTGGGAGGAATACTTTAATTTATAAATGGGTAGGGAGATGAATTATTTTGACAATTAATTATGTAGTTAGTTTATTGTGAGGACATTTATATTATAAATATACAATTACTTAACTTGCATATGTAATAATAATCTCACGGGTCAAGGAATTCAGATTTTATTATTTAGATATACTGAATAAAGATTCGATATTGAATACAACCTATCCTGAATCATATGATACTTTGACTCAAATAGGTTAAGAAACACATTGATAAAATAGCGTGTACTAATAGTTATACAGTATATATACTAATAGCATAAAATTACGTACACGATGAAGTTGCACTTAGGTAAATACCTGGTAAGGTATGAAGGAGTTATGAACTGGTTAACAGATTCCTATAAGGAATACAGAACGAATAGCGTTTTATTCCAGATTATAAACGGTTTTAGATAATAGATCTATATAGAACTAAATTCCTAGACGAGATGAATCGAAACTATCTATTTCATAACAGAGGAAGCACATAATTATGTTATGCACAACGGAACAAATTAATTTAGAAGGATCGCAGAGCGTGAGTTGGGTTTTCGAGGAAGTTAGATATTTACTTAGAATAGCAAACAATTATATTTCTTCTCGATAGGTATAATTTGAATATAATTAATTTGGAAATTGGACATAGGTTTTAGGTAAATGTTAGATTTGAATAGGGAATAGATGCACGTTATACACTTCAACTTCGCCTTGTTACATACACAATAGAATGGACATATACCAGGAAAATCTGTGAGTATTCAGCTACATATCAGTTGACACAAGTATGTAACGTATGCGTATAATAATTATCTAAGATGTGAATAATAGATCTTGGGCACAGATCTAGTTCAATAAGTAATTAGGCTTCTGAAGGATTAACAAATAATGTAATATATATCGATCTTGGGCACAGATCTAGGTAACAATTACCTTACCTTCACATCAATAATCACAACGTAAGATGCTCAGAGACACTTACAGTAGGGTATGTTAAGAGGATAGCATTTTGAGTGCGTGTCTGGCCGACGTGGATCGTAGACTCAGCTGGCTGGACATCAAAGGGAACTGCCTCTCACAGGCAGGGGTCAGAGGTCCTGGCATCAGAGGGAGGCAGCAGGTCTGGCTGTAGTCTCGAGGGGGAGGGGGAGGGGGAGGCGGTTTCTACTTCAGTTAGATATCCCGGACTTTTCAGCCTGAGGAATATTACTTCGGTAGAGGTGCATACTTTCTTTAATTTCAGTGAAACTATGTTCGGGTTATTTCGTAGGTTTAATTTATAGTAATTCAGCTTTAGAAGGACATAGTCAATGGTTTTGATGCAATTTGTGAAGGTAATACTTAGTCTAAAAATACATGGTGGTTATAGGTTTATACATAATCAATTTAAGTATTATATTTAATACCCTCGTTGTTGTTACGGGGCGCTAGGTAAGATATAATTGTGACTTCCGTGATTTTATGATAATCAGGGGTCATTCTTTGTGAAGTTTATATCTCCGGAAGTTTCTAGGTTTTCCGGGTTATATTCAGTTCTCCGGAAAGGTACTGCAAGACAGATCCTAAAATCTCCATGTGTTCCTATAGCATTCCGGTCCCTGATGCCAAACTTGCATACACATTTGCTCGTCATATTGCAAGTCAGGTTGTTGGTCGAAGGGAGGCTGGTGATAGGTCGAGATGGTTTGAAAGCTCGTCGGTGATTGGTCCTGCTTACCACACTTTTTTTTTATGGGAGACTGACCTAGCTTCCTGGTCATTAGAGAACGGGAATGACCTGAGGGAATGGGGAACTCTTCTGCTCCGTTTTCTTTTAAAGCATGGGAAGCTTGTTGATATTCCCATTGCACTTGTTGATTCTCCTCCTGTCCTTTCCGTTCTCCTGCAGGCTGTCAATCTTACATGTCCTACTCAACCCTGTTACTTCAGGTTTAGTGAAGGAGTCGACCTCGAACCGTAAGTAATCCATAAGTTCTAACAAAGCCCATTAATAGGTTTGTGTGAAGATTACTATCAATCGAGGGGCGGCTAGGAAGATCGTATTAGTCAATTTTCACAACAACAATAGTAGAAGTAATAGTAGTAGTAGCAGCAATAGTAGTAGTAGTAGCAATAGTAGTAGTATTAATGGTCAATAGTACCGATCCGCAACACATTAGGTAAATATTTATTTGCAATGGCATGTGAATATTCATATTTTTCCAAGCTATTCATATAGGTTTGAATTTTGGGGAAATTAGCTTGATGCATCATCATTAGTAAACAAATATTGGATGTTTTCATCGGGGGGGGGGGGGGGGGCAGTTTCCACGCTGGCGATCACGTTCCCGTCTATGTTAACTGCCGTGGGATAACAAAATAGGTTGAAGGGGGCTATGCCCCCCACCCACCCCTTCCCCTATGACTTATTGTCATCATCATATATATTGCCATCAGGGGGCAAATAACAGATTTGTACAACAAATCAAAAAGATTTATAATTATAAAATCCAATATTTCACTAGAAAACATTGGAAAACTGGGCTTTTCCCCCAGATGAAAACAAAATCAAAATGTGTTTACTAATGATGCATACAATTAATTTTCTCAGAAGTAAAACTTATATGAATAGCTTGGAAAATACATTTCTACCCAATGTGTTGCGGATCGGTAATATTGACCACAATAATATTATATCCTCCTGTTGCTATAAAGAGAGAGTTAAGAAGGAAGGATAATGGCTGGCTCTGCGACAGGTTTGGCACTGATTCAGGGGTGCCAGAGCGAGTTGGTCTTCAAATATGGACACAGCGCGAGGAGGGGAACTTCTTGACTTGCTGTGAGGAGGAGGAGAGTACAAGGATTAAAGGGATTGTATATTCTGGATTCCCTTCTCCCTCATGTTTAGCCCCCCAAAATGTTGAGATTTAAAATTAAATTAATATTGAGGGTTTTCATTGTTTTTGCCATTTTCGAGTAATGTATTTTTAGTTTACTTCCTAGACTTATAACAACGCCTCCCAGACCCCCATCAAGATAAAAGACTTATAACAACGCCTCCCAGACCCCCATCAAGATAAAAGACTTATAACAACGCCTCCCAGACCCCCATCAAGATAAAAGACTTATAACAACGCCTCCCAGACCCCCATCAAGATAAAAGACTTATAACAACGCCTCCCAGACCCCCATCAAGATAAAAGAGAAAACACTCCCTAAACTTACCTTCAAGATTAATTTGTACATTTTTCGGTAGAAAAATATTCCGGCCGAAGGCCGCTTCCTCCTAAATTACAGATTCGCTATCTCTCGCCAGGATAAAATCGACTCCTAAATGGCACGAAAGGTCATAATATTGACAAATAAATGGGGGTGAAAAGTCTTAAAATCGCTCTCTAATGGGGCAAACGTCTAAAAATATTATAACTAATGGGACTAAGCATGAGGGAGAAGGGGAACTTGACTTACTGGCCAGGTTTTTGTGTGAGGGTGATGAGAGTACGAATGTTAACCCCTTTTGTACCGGCGACGTCTTTTTCATTATATTCTAGCTATATTTAGAAAATGTTGTGCAGTTTAAGATGGATATGTGGTAGTAAAAAGGGTTAAATATGGCAGTTCGAAGCTTTTAAATTTCTGAAGACCCTGTGTAAACTGAATTAAATCGTGTAATTGTAGCCAGAAAAAAAGTTAAAAAGACGTTGCACTCGCTACAGGCAGTTCTGCTTTTTGTCTCCCTCACTCACATAGAAAAAAATTATATATATATATACTGTATACATATATATATATAAAATTATATATATATATATACAGAATATATATATAATATATATATATATATATATATTATATACTGAAATATACTGAACCCACCTCATTCAATATCTTAACCCCATCAAACTCTTACACAATATCCCCAGCCCCTTTTAACGTCATCTATCTTTCAATTCCTCCACTTTCCTGAGCCCCTGTGAACGCCATCTATCTTTCAGCTTCTCAACTACTATCAATTATTCTAGCGTATGTTCTTTCCCCTCAGGTATCACTATCTTTGTCTCTTTTATTCTTTTAATTCTCTCTCATCCATTTAATTTTGTTTCATTCTCTCTATTCTGTTTCATGCTTAGTTGTTCTAATTTATTCATTCGTTTTTGTATTTCTCTTTCATCTGTTTCATATTATTTATTTATCATATTTGTTTTATTATCTTCCTTTCGCTAATTTTTTCATTCTGTTTTATTCTCCCATTTTTTCATTGTTTTATTTTCAAAAAATTTAATTCTTTTCTTTTATTGTTCATTCTTTTTCTTTCACTCGGTTTTTAATTTGGTTTCATTCTCTCATTTGTATTCATTTTATTCATTATCGCATCTAATACATTTTTGCACTCACCTTTTCCATTCTGTCTCACCTAGTTCATTCTTTTTCTTTCTCTCAATTTTGCATTCTTTTTTCATTCTCATATTTTCCATTTTCTCAGTTTCTGTTATTCATGTTCATTCTCTCAGCTTGTACATTCTCCATTCTCTCTCTCATCGTTTTCATTATTTTTCATCCTCTCACATTTGTCATTCTCACATTTGCTCATTCTTTCAGTTTGTGTCATTATTTTCATTATCTCAGTCCTACAGTTTATTCTGGCTGTTATTCGACGATTTTATTCAGCTTAAGAAGGACCAACATACCACCCACTCTCCAGCATGCAATTCCTCAGCTACTAGTAAACCCTTCAACATTTATGACGTATTAAGGGGGTTGTGCTTGGGTTTTTATCTATATATATATATATTAATTTATTTTTTAGTTCCCTCACTAGACCTCCATCAAGCTTAGAAAAGCACCCCTAGACTCCCTTTTAAGATAAATTTGTACATTTTTCGGTAGAAAAATGTCCGGCCGAAGGCCAATGTCTTCTAAAATTAGAGGCTAGCTATCGCTCGCCAGGAAAATATCGACACCTAAAAGGCACGAAAGGTCTAAATATTGATAAACAAAAAATGAGGCGAAAGGTCTCAAAATCGCCAAACTAACGGAACGAACGTCTTAAAACCTCAAAACTAATATGCTAAACATGAGGGAGAAGGGGGTCCATAACAAGCGAGTACTACGCCCTTAATCTATTTTGGCTATCATTAGACGATTTTATTCAGCTTAAGAGGAACGTGTGGGAGCTAGATTTAATTGAGTTCTTACCCGTTTGATTCCTGGAGAGTATTCCCAAATTACATAAAATCGTCTAATGATAGCCAGAATAAAGCGTACAAATGCGATTTTTCAAAGTTAAAAACCATATATATATATATTATTTCTTGTGTATCTGTTTCCCCCTTTGTGTGAGAATCATAATTTTGTTTTGCATTTCTTTCATTCTCATTCAATAATCCTAATGTGTCTCCCCCCCCCTCTCTCTCTCTCTCTCTCTCTCTCTCTCTCTCTCTCTCTCTCTCTCTCTCTCTCTCTCTCTCTCTCTCTTCGACTAATAATTTTTGCATATCCTCCTCCCCTTCCCCTCTTGCAGCATCGCTTTCTTTATCTAGGACATGATAGCTTAGGTTCTGGGTCAGCTATAAGATCAGTTATTTTATAATAGTTGTAGGGCATATCAGCTTAGGTTCTGGGTTAGCTATAAGATCAGGTATGGTATAATAGTTGTAGGGCAAAACAGCTTAGGTTCTGGGTTAGCTATAAGATCAGGTATGGTATAATAGTTGTAGGGCAAAACAGCTTAGGTTCTGGGTTAGCTATAAGATCAGGTATGGTATAATTGTCGTAGGGCAAAACAGCTTAGGTTCTGGGTTAGCTATAAGATCAGGTATGGTATAATTGTTGTAGGGCAAAACAGCTTAGGTTCTGGGTTAGCTATAAGATCAGGTATGGTATAATTCTTGTAGGGCATAGCAGGTTAGCTTCTGGGTTAGCTATAAGATAATTTGTTTAGTACAACACGAGGGACACCATCTGTTCCGTACGTCTTCGTAGCATTAAGCCCAGAGAGGGCAGAAAGTGCATCCTTAGAAGAGATTATGATATTTGGCATAAGGCATAAACGGTATATTGCACGCTAATATTTAAGATAAAGAGGATAAGCTGACTCCTTGAGCTGTGCTCTTTAAAAAGTATTTAAAATTTCAACATTATTGGGGCTAAACGCGAGGGAGAAAAAACAGCCTACGACTTATTATTGTAATATAATAGAAAATTATATTTTGCGGCAACGGGGATTGAGAGAATAAGCCTAGAAATATATGTGCTAATATCGTATACTTTTCGTATATATTGCCTAGGAATGGAATCTGCAATGAGTGTATATATATATATATATACCGGTATATATATATATATATATATATATATATATATATATATATATATATATATATATATATATATTATATATATGTGTGTGTATGTAGAAAAACTTGCCAGGGAAATTGAAACACTGGAACACCAGGCTTTTGTCTATTCCCTCAAGACATTTTCAGGGTCTTAATATCCTTAAGATGACTTGAGAGAATAGACGAAAGCTTGGTGTACCATTGTTTCAATTTTCCTAGCGAGTTTTACTACATAATTCGATCACACGTATTTGTGATTTTACCTCCATATATATATATATATATATATATTTATTTATTTATTTATTTATACTGTATATACACCACTTGAGCAGGATCATTTATATTAACACTATTTCAATTATGACTTGACTGGATACAAATGCTGTCAATAAAGTGTTTCTCCTCAATTGGTTTTCATACTTATTCTATCAACTTGGCTCAGTGTATTTTCCCCTTTCAACCGTGAATCATAAGAACCGCCCCAAACGTCTAGGAAGAGATAAACCCTCTGTGCTGACATGTATTGTTGTTGTTGTTGCATTGTTATCCTCTTCAGCCGCTGTAAGTCGGTTTTAAATTATTCCCACCACTATGTCGATGTAAAAGATTATAAAGAAGGATATACAGTATATGTATGATATATATATATACTGTATATAATATATATATATATATATATATATATATATATATATATATATATATATATATATATATATACAGTACAAAGGAGTACAAAGGAAATCAAGCAACAACAGGTCTAGTGACCCTTCTAGGCTGCTTGTCCTCCAAAACACTGAGGATCAAGTGTCCAAACAGTGGTTTAGAGTGGGTAAGGGAACATTGGAAAGGGAACTACTGCCCTAGAACTAATGTCTGTGGCAGGATTAGGAAGTTAGTAGGGGACAGAGGGGTTAGTAACTGAGGGGGGGATAAAATAAAGTTATTCATTTATAAACTCAGTCAGTCGCGGGTTTGATGAGAGATATTTGTCTAAGAGGAGTTTAAATGAATCAACGGTACTGCAGTCTATAACGTCTCGGGGAAGCCCATTCCACAAGTTGACAACTCGATTGAAGAAGAAATTCGTAGATTCATGCGAGTTAAAAGATTTACCAATAATTTTGCAACCGTTTCCCCGCGTGTAATTAGATTGGTCGATAGTGAAGTACTTACTACAGTTCATATTGTCGATGCCTTTGATGATTTTGAACACTTGAATTAAATCACCTCTTAATCTGCGCTGGGTTAAAGGAAATAGATTTAATTCTCTAAGACGCTCTTCGTATGGTTTGTTCTTTAGGCTAGGTATCATTTTGGTAACTCTACGTTGAACTCGTTCTAGCTTGTTTATATCTTTTTGGTAATAAGGGCACCAGGATTGAACGCAGTATTCCAGAAGAGGGCGGACTAAGGAATTGTAAAGGGTTAGGATAACTTCTTTGGATTTATGCTCAAATGACCTGCCTATAAAGCCAATTATTTTGTTTGCCTTCTTAACAACTTCTGAACATTGTTGACTCGGTTTTAGGTTACTCGATATTGTTACTCCCAGATCGGTTTCTCTGTCTACACTCTTAAGCTGAGTGCCATTCATCGAATAGTTTTCTTTCTCATTACGGTATCCAATATGTAGTACTTTACATTTATCCGCATTGAAACTCATTTGCCAAATTTGGGCCCAACATGACAATTTATCTAGATTGTGTTGCATATCGTCAACTTGTTCTTTTGAGAGTACGCTATTTGCAATTTTTGTATCGTCAGCAAATTTTGAGATTGTACAGGTGAGACCCTCATCTATGTCGTTGATGTAAATTAGAAAGATAATTGGTCCTAGTACCGATCCCTGGGGTACCCCGCTACTTACATTGGTCCATTTAGATGCCTTACCGTTTATGACTACTCTATGCTTTCTGTCGCTGAGCCAATTTTCTATCCATTTCAACACACCTTGTATTCCATGCGCTTTTAGTTTTAGCAGTAAACGTTTATGGGGAACTTTGTCAAAGGTCTTTTGAAAATCAAGGTATATAATATCTACAGCTTTACTCTCATCGTAGAGGTTAAGGATATCGTGGAAGAAGTCTAAGAGGTTTGTTAAACAGGAACGTTTTTTACGAAAGCCGTGTTGAGTATCTTGAAGTAAGTTATTTGCCTCTAAGTGATTTACGAGTCTGTCTCTTATGACCGTTTCTAGCATTTTATATACAATTGAGGTTAAGCTAATTGGACGATAGTTACTGGGTAGGGATTTGCTGCCTTTTTTGAATATCGGTGTTACGTTGGCTAGCTTCCACTGATCAGGCATAGTCCCAGACTGCAAGGATTCATTTTTTTTTTTTTTTTTTAAAGACCTCCGTCGACGTATTGTGAAAAACCTGTTATCCTCCGGCAAATTGTGGGGTTGAGTGAGTGAAGGGGGGCCCCCGACAGTGAATGAAGGAGGATACATATTTTTCATAATACGTGTTGCTAGCCCCAAACGCGCGAGCAACTGTGGCTTTCAACCATCCGACACATCCCCTTTTATTTATGTGCATCACACATGTTACATACAAATAAAGTATTCAAGGGATTCAAAGGATTCATTGAATAGCAATGTCAGTGGTTTGGAGAGCTCATCCTTAGCTTCCTTTAGAACTCTAGGCGAGATTGTATCAGGTCCAGGCGTTTTATTTACCTTGAGTTTATCTAAACAATTCAATACTTCTCTCTCTGTAACGGTGATATTGCTTAGAACATCTGAATTATCAATCTGAATCGGCGCTGGTGTAGGGATATCACTGAGGTCTTCGGTTGTAAAAACTGATGCAAAGAAGGTATTGAGGGCATTACTCATTTGTACTTCATCTTTGGTGTATTCTCCATTTTCATCGACTAACGGTCCAACAGTTGAAGTAACTACTTTTTTCTTTCTGATATAACTATAGAATTCTTTCGGGTTTGTTTTACTTTGATTCGCAACATGTAACTCCAGGGTCTTTTTACTTTGCTTAATTAACCTTTTGGCTTTGCGTCGTAGCTCTACAAATTTCACCCGTTCTTCGTCATTTTGTGAGGATTTTAATCTATCATTAGCAAAATTTTTAGCAAGCAGACAGTTTGAAATATCTTTATTCCACCATTTGGGCTTATCATTATGGCCTGGACGCCGTATTTTCGATGGTATGCAGTCTTGCACTGCCTTAAGGTAAGTGGTTGTGAAACACTCCCAAGATGTATTTATGTTGTTATTGTTAGTCAGAAAGCTCCAGTTAGTTTCTTTAAGCTTTGATTTAAGTTTATGAAAATTTGCTTTCTTGAAATTAGGGACTTTCTCAATGCTGCTATTTGATTTGTTACTAGTAAACTTTAAAGTGAAAGTTATCGTACGATGGTCGCTGTTACTGAATTCATCACCAACATTCAAATTCTCTATTAATTCTTCTTTTGTTGCGAGTACAAGGTCAAGCACATTATTACCACGGGTCGGAGATTGTACAAATTGAAAAAGTGAACTCTCTTGCAAGTTAGCATAGAGGTCGTGTCTAGAGTGTGAAGTAAGAATATCGCCCCATTTAGTCACGGGTAAGTTGAAATCGCCAAGAATTACGGTATCTTGTATGATAGTTATTTCTGCAATTTGTTCATAAATTTCACTGTCAGTTTGCACTGATTGAGATGGGGGTCTGTATAATAAAGCTAATGTTATTTTAGTTCCTCGTTTATTATTTAATAGTACGTAAGATATGTCTATATTCGCAATTTGAGGTTTTGACATTAAGACGGGATTAAGACTTTCCTTTATAAAAAACAGAACTCCTCCTCCATTTCTATTGATCCGACTTTTCTCAAACATTGTATAACCAGGAAGCGTATATTCGGCTAAAAAGTCTCTGTCTTCCGTATTTAACCAAGATTCTGTAATGCCGATTATATCATAATGTTCTGTAAACACGATTTCCTCTAGATCTGAACAATTATTGCGTATGCTACGAGCATTTACATAAAACACCTTAAGAGTATTAGAGTTGGATGTTACCGATTGTGCATTGTCTGAATTTTCAGTTCGTATTTGACTTACACTACCCTGTCTGGGGTCTGGTTGACCCCGTTTTTTGAACGGAAATCCTTGACTGCATCGTTCAGCAGTATATATATATATACTGTATAATTATATCAAATGTGTTGTTTTCAATTATTTGTTAATATATTTTACTATGTATTATTTTACTTTGTTATCATTTCTTGCAACAAAAACATAATGTTAGGACTCTTAAGGGTAGGTTTTTAGTTTGTTTCCTAGACCTCCATCAAGCTTAAAATTGCACCCCCTAAAACCACTTTCACGGTAAATGTGTTCATTTTTAGGTAGAAACATTTTCCGGCTGAAGGCCGGTTCCTCTTAAAACACAGGCTCGCTATTACTCGGCTATAAAAAATCGACACATAATTGTCACGACAGGTCTCAAAATTGACAAATGGGGCGAAAGGTCTTACAATAGCCAAACTAATGGGACGAACGTCTTAAAATGAAAAAAACTAGTAAGGCTAAGCATGAAGGAGAGAAGAGTTCAGAAAAAGCCAACACCTCCCCCCTAAAAAATATATGTATAAAATCTATCTATCTATCTATCTATCTATCTATCTATCTATCTATCTGCTCAGGCCCAATCCCCATTTTGGGGGTAGCCGACTCAAGACAAAGCAAGAACAGGGAAAACACAAAAACAACATAAAACAAAAAATAAACACAGATAAAAACACAAACTCACACACATCCAGGTCACCCAGGAGAAGGCCCAGAGACCAGGGTTATCAAGGTCGCTCCAGCACTCCCCCGGCCCCTGACCACCCGGAGAGGTTCCGATCTCGGCAGGCAGACATGCAGCGGAGCCAAAGCCACAAGCCCTCCCACCACACTTCCAGGCACACCCTTCATATTAATCGTCCCCCCGGGCCAGGCGCCTGATGGACTATTATCTAGTCCAACTTGCGCCCGACCCCTTACTCCAAATGACCACGTCTTCACTCAACTATTCACAAGCATTCTCCATTCACTCCTGTCCACCACCACTTCCCCTGCCTGATCTATAGTCATTCCTCTATCATCCAAAGCCTTTCTTACACAGTCTCTCCATCTCAATGGGGGTCTTCCTGCCCTTCTATCTCCCCTTGTACCTGACTCACATATTCTCTTTGTAAGCCTTTCATCTCCCATTCGTTCAACATGACCATACCAGCTCAGAACCCTTCTGTCCACTCTGGCTGACAATGTATAAAATAGAAAAATAAAATAAAAATAAAAATAGACTGTAGTAAGCAACATACCCGCCTGCATATATATATATATATATATATATATATCGGAGAGAGGAGTGTTCCTTGGGAACCGTATCTTCAGCAGGAATAGAAGAACAAAGTACGCTACGAGCAGTTCCATACTTTATTACCAAACGTTTCGACATCACACTGGTGTCATCTTCAGTGGTCTACAAATCAAAAGATAATATTACAAATATGAAAGCTTAAAAGCTTATTGAAAATAATTAGAACATAACAAAAACAAAAACAAAATATATATATATATATGGGGCAGAATGATAGGGTTAATACAAAGGAGGGGTAATTTAAACAAAATTAAGCGGGTGCGATGATACCGTAGAGTTAAGGGAGGGTTTTAATTTTGAAATATAGAGGGATTCTAAAACTAATATCAACACGTTGACAGGAATCCCAAATATGAAAATGATCCTGTTTCACACCAAAACCACAAGATATAGCGTGTTCCCGTACAGCTGAGTAAGAAGGCGACTTGAAAGGCAGACCTGTTCTACTAGACTGACCTATGTGCTCGTCAATTCGTGTTTTGAAAGCTCGGTATGAGCTTCCAATATACCCTGCCTGGCAGCTAGGGCAAGCGAACTTGTAAATAATTGACGAACGAAGGTCAGTGGGTAGTCGATCTTTAAACTTAAAAAATGAACCAATGTATATATATATATATATATATATATATACGGAAATGCCCCGAACGTCCAGGAATAAATAAGGAAGGAACCGCCTGCCCAACCGTTCAGAAAAGAAATATATCCGCTCTCCGTCCTCCTCCCCAGCCTAATCCTCGTCGTCCTCCTCCTCAGCCTGATCTTCCCCCTTCTCCTCCTCCCCAACCTGATCTTCCTCCTCCTCCTCCTTTACCTGATCTTCCTCCTCCTCCCCAACCTGATCTTCTTCCACTCCCTCCTCCTCCCCAACCTGATCTTCTTCCACTCCCTCCTCCTCCCCAACCTGATCTTCTTCCACTCCCTCCTCCTCCCCAACCAGATCTTCTTCCACTCCCTCCTCCTCCCCAACCTGATCTTCCACTCCCTCCTCCTCCCCAACCTGATCTTCTTCCACTCCCTCCTCCTCCCCAACCTGATCTTCTTCCACTCCCTCCTCCTCCCCAACCTGATCTTCTTCCACTCCCTCCTCCCAACCTGATCTTCTTCCACTCCCTCCTCCCCAACCTGATCTTCACCCTCCTCCCCAACCAGATCTTCTTCCACTCCCTTCTCCTCCCCCACCTGATCTTCTCCACTCCTCCTCCCAACCTGATCTTCTTCCACTCCTCCTCCCCAACCTGATCTTCTTCCACTCCCTCCTCCTCCCCAACCTGATCTTCTTCCACTCCCTCCTCCTCCCCAACCAGATCTTCTTCCACTCCCTCCTCCTCCCCAACCTGATCTTCTTCCACTCCCTCCTCCTCCCCAACCAGATCTTCTTCCACTCCCTCCTCCTCCCCAACCTGATCTTCTTTCACTCCCTCCTCCTCCCCAACCTGATCTTCTTCCCCTCCCCCCTCCTCCCCCACCAGATCTTCTTCCACCTCCTCCTCCCCAACCTGATCTTCTTTCACTCCCTCCTCCTCCCCAACCAGATCTTCTTCCACTCCCTCCTCCTCCCCAACCTGATCTTCTTTCACTCCCTCCTCCTCCCCAACCTGATCTTCTTCCACTCCCTCCTCCTCCCCAACCAGATCTTCTTCCACTCCCTCAACCTGATCTTCTTTCACTCCTCCTCCAACCTGATCTTCTTCACTCTCCTCCCCACCAGATCTTTTCCACTCCCTCCTCCTCCCCAACCTGATCTTCTTTTCACCCTCCTCCTCCCCAACCATTTCCTCCCTCCCCAACCTGATCTTCTTTACTCACTCCTCCTCCTCCCCAACCAGATTCCACTCCTCCTCCCCAACCTGATCTTCTTTCACTCCCTCCTCCTCCCCGACCTGATCTTCTTCCACCCCCTCCTCCTCCCCAACCTGATCTTCCCCCTCCTCCTCCCAAGCCTGATCTTCCTCCTCCTCCCCAACCTGATCTTCTTCCACCCCCTCCTCCTCCCCAACCTCGTCTTCCCCCTCCTCCTCCTCATTCCCCTCCTCCTCCTCAGCCTGATATTCCTCCTCCTTAAGTCCCTAATTTCAAGAAAGCAAACTTCCATAAACTTAGAGCTATGTTTAAAGAAACTGACTGGAGCTTTTTAATTCACAATAACGACATAAAAACATCTTGGAAGTTATTCGAAGCCACTTACCTAAAAGCAGTGCAAGACTGCATACCATCGAAAATACGGCGTCCAGGCCATAATAATAAGCCCAAATGGTGGAATAAAGATATTTCAAACTGCCTGCTTGCTAAAAAATTTGCTAATGATAGATTAAAATCCTCACAAAATGACGAAGAACGGCTGAAATTTGTAGAGCTACGACGCAAAGCCAAAAAGTTAATTAAGCAAAGTAAAAGACCTTAGAGTTACATATTGCGAATCAAAGTAAAACAAACCCGAAAGAATTCTATAGTTATATCAGAAAGAAAAAAGTAGTTACTTCAACTGTTGGACCGTTAGTCGATGAAAATGGAGAATACACCAAAGACGAAGTACAAATGAGTAATGCCCTCAAACCTTCTTTGCATCAGTTTTTACAACAGAAGACCTCAGTGATATCCCTACACCATCGCCGATTCAGATTGATAATTCAGATGTTCTAAGCAATATCACCGTTACAGAGAGAGAAGTATTGAATTGTTTAGATAAACTCAAGGTAAATAAAACGCCTGGACCTGATACAATCTCGCCTAGAGTTCTAAAGGAAGCTAAGGATGAGCTCTCCAAACCTCTGACATTACTATTCAATAAATCCTTGCAGTCTGGAACTATGCCCGATCAGTGGAAGCTAGCCAACGTAACACCGATATTAAAAAAAGGCAGCAAATCCCTACCCAGTAACTATCGTCCAATTAGCTTAACCTCAGTTGTATGTAAAATGCTAGAAACGGTCATACGAGACAGACTCGTAAATCACTTAGAGGAAAATAACATACTTAAAGATACTCAACACGGCTTTCGTAAAAAACGTTCCTGTTTAACAAACCTCTTAGACTTCTTCCACGATATCCTCAACCTCTACGATGAGAGTAAAGCTGTAGATATTATATACCTTGATTTTCAAAAGGCCTTTGACAAAGTTCCCCACAAACGTTTACTGCTAAAACTAAAAGCGCATGGAATACAAGACGGTGTGTTGAAATGGATAGAAAATTGGCTCAGCGACAGACAGAAAGCAAAGAGTAGTCATAAACGATAAGGCATCTAAATGGACCAATGTAAGTAGCGGGGTACCCCAGGGATCGGTACTAGGACCAATTATTCTCTTTCTAATTTACATCAACGACATAGATGAGGATCTCACCTGTACAATCTCAAAATTTGCTGACGATACAAAAATTGCAAATAGCGTACTCTCAAAAGAACAAGTTGACGATATGCAACACAATCTAGATAAATTGTCATGTTGGGCCCAAATTTGGCAAATGAGTTTCAATGCGGATAAATGTAAAGTACTACATATCGGATACCTAAATGAGAAAGCAAACTATTCGATGAATGGCACTCAGCTTAAGAATGTAAACAGAGAAACCGATCATGGGAGTAACAATATCGAGTAACCTAAAACCGAGTCAACAATGTTCAGAAGTTGTTAAGAAGGCAAACAAAATAATTGGCTTTATAGGCAGGTCATTTGAGCATAAATCCAAAGAAGTTATCCTAACCCTTTACAATTCCTTAGTCCGCCCTCTTCTGGAATACTGCGTTCAATCCTGGTCCCCTTATTACCAAAAAGATATAAACAAGCTAGAACGAGTTCAACGTAGAGTTACCAAAATTATACCTAGCCTAAAGAACAAACCATACGAAGAGCGTCTTAGAGAATTAAATCTATTTCCTTTAACCCAGCGCAGATTAAGAGGTGACTTAATTCAAGTGTTCAAAATCATCAAAGGCATCGACAATATGAACTGTAGTAAGTACTTCACTATCGACCAATCTAATTACACGCGGGGAAACGGTTGCAAAATTATTGGTAAATCTTTTAACTCACACGAATCTAAGAATTTCTTCTTCAATCGAGTTGTCAACTTGTGGAATGGGCTTCCCCGAAACGTTATAGACTGCATCACCGTTGATTCATTTAAACTCCGACTAGACAAATATCTCGCATCAAACCCGCGACTGACTGCGTTTGTAAATGAATAACTTTATTTTATCCCCCCTCAGTTACTAACCCATCTGTCCCCTACTAACTTCCTAATCCTGCCACGGACATTAGTTCCAGGGCAGTAATTCCCTTTCCAATGTTCCCTTACCCACTCTAAACCACTGTTTGGACACTTGATCCTCAGTGTTTTGGAGGACAAGCAACCTAGAAGGGTCACTAGATATGTTGTTGCTTGATTTCCTTTGTACTCCTTCTCCTCAACCTGATCTTCTTCCACCCCCTCCTCCTCCCCAACCTGATCTTCCCCCTCCTCCTCCTCATCCCCCTCGTCCTCCCCAACCTGATCTTACTCCTCCTCCTCCTTCTCCTCCCCAACCTGATCTTCTTCCACTCCCTCCTCCTCACCAACCCGATCTTCCCCCTCCTCCTCCCCAACCTGATCTTACTATTCCTCCTCCTTCTGCGATCAGTGGAAGCTAGCCAACGTAACACCGATATTAAAAAAAGGCAGCAAATCCCTACCCAGCAACTATCGTCCAATTAGCTTAACCTCAGTTGTATGTAAAATGTTAGAAACACTCACAAGAGACAGACTCATAAATCACTTAGAGGAAAATAACATACTTAAAGATACTCAACACGGCTTTCGTAAAAAACGTTCCTGTTTAACAAACCTCTTAGACTTCTTCCACGATATCCTCAACCTTTACGATGAGAGTAAAGCTGTAGATATTATATACCTTGATTTTCAAAAGGCCTTTGACAAAGTTCCCCACAAACGTTTACTGCTAAAACTAAAAGTGCATGGAATACAAGACTGTGTGTTGAAATGGATAGAACATTGGCTCAGCGACGGAAAGCAAAGAGTAGTCATAAACGGTAAGGCATCTAAATGGACCAATGTAAGTAGCGGGGTACCCCAGAGATCGGTACTAGGACCAATTATCTTTCTAATTTACATCAACGACATAGATGAGGGTCTCACCTGTACAATCTCAAAGTTTGCTGACGATGCAAAAATTGCAAATAGCGTACTCTCAAAAGAACAAGTTGACGATATGCAACACAATCTACATAAGTTGTCATGTTTGGCCCAAAATTGGCAAATGAGTTTCAATGCGGATAAATGTAAAGTACTACATATCGGATACCAAAATGAGGCAGCAAACAATTTGATGAATGGCGCTCAGCTTAAGAATGTTATCAGAGAAACCGATCTGGGAGTAACAATATCGAGTAACCTAAAACCGAGTCAACAATGTTCAGAAGTTGTTAAGAAGGCAAACAAAATAATTGGCTTTATAGGCAGGTCATTTGAGCATAAATCCAAAGACGTTATCCTAACCCTTTACAATTCCTTAGTCCGCCCTCTTCTGGAATACTGCGTTCAGTCCTGGTGCCCTTATTACCAAAAACATATAGACAAGCTAGAACGAGTTCAACGTAGAGTTACCAAAATGATACCTAGCCTAAAGAACAAACCATACGAGGAGCGTCTTAGAGAATTAGATCTATTTCCTTTAACCCAGCGCAGATTAAGAGGCGACTTAATTCAAGTGTTCAAAATCATCAAAGGCATCGACAATATGAACTGTAGTAAGTACTTCACTATCGACCAATCTAATTACACGTGGGGAAACGGTTGCAAAATTATTGGTAAATCTTTTAACTCCCACGAAGCTAAGAATTTCTTCTTCAATTGAGTTGTCAACTTATGAAATGGGCTTCCCCGAGATGATATAGACTGCACCACCGTTGATTCATTTAAACTTCGCATAGACAAATATCTCGCATCAAACCCGTGACTGACTGCGTTTGTAAATTAATAACTTTATTTTATCCTCCCCTCAGTTACTAGCCCATCTGTCCCCTACTAACTTCCTAATCCTGCCACGGACATTAGTTCCAGGGCAGTAGTTCCCTTTCCAATGTTCCCTTACCCACTCTAAACCACTGTTTGGACACTTGATCCTCAGTGTTTTGGAGGACAAGCAGCCTAGAAGGGTCACTAGATCTGTTGTTGCTTGATTTCCTTTGTACTTTTTACTCCTCCCCAACCTGGTCTTCTTCCACCCCCTCCTCCTCCCCAGCCTGATCTTACCCCTTCTTCTCCTCCTCCTCCTCCTCCTCTTCCCCCTCCCCCTCCTCCTCCCCCTCCCCAGTCTGATCTTGTCCAGCTGGTGTACGTCGCGGGGATAGATTCTTGTACCCGCGGGAACATCTACGTCTGATGACCAAGCCAGCTTAGAAGAGCGGATAATTATAATATTACACACAGGTGTGTTTTTTGACAACTTTAGGCGCATTTTCTAGCAACTATATATTTTACATTTTAGGGGCGTTTTTAAAGGCAATTTTTTGTTCTATATTCCAACTACTCCCTCTCAGGCATAGGCTGATAGCCTTTACACTCTACCGCTTGGGCGGGTGCCCGACCCCGAAAGGGGTTGAAAAAGGGGAGCTATCCCCCAACCAAAGGCGGCTTTCTAGGGCCTTTCCTAGCTGATGCTGAGAGGATTGGGTTCTTGTCATGTGGTGATGGGCTGGTCTATCAGAGTGAGAACTGAGCGATCTCTGCCATACCCATAGCTTACTCTGACTGTTCCTTTAACTTGTATATTTTCTAGATCTCAAGTGACGGCGTCTTTTCCGTGGATTGACCTCCCAATCTACCAAGATTGGAAGCCAAAGCGTCACATTTTTCCCTTGCCCCTCAACTTTCTCTTCATAATTGCTGAGGGGCACAGGGCCCTGGGTGGGGCTTTGGTTTCCCGGGCGTTTCCGCACCCTCCTCAGCTCCCCGCCATGGAGTGGCTTCGGTCACCCAGGCTTTATTGTGGTAGGCAGGGAGGGTTCTGTGGGGGCGCTCGGTTATGGCCTTGGAATTGCTCGGGGCCTTGGGGCTGTTCGGCCAGGCAGCTTGGGGAACAACAACAACAACAACAACAACAACCGCTGAACACGGTGAGGCCCGTGAGGTCTTGCTCCAGTCTAGGGAGTGAGACATGCGAAACTTCACTGCTCGAAGCAAGTGCATCTCTGAAGCTGAATGTTACTGGCGTGGGATAAACAGAACTGACCGAGCAGCTAGACTGAGAAGGAAGGAATGGATGTTTTGTTAACATTATATTATTGATTATTGGGAATCTAGGACTCTTTCCTCAATTTCTCTCACCGATCCTCACTTATAAATACCTATGATTAAGTGGTTATGTTACTGGCACTGCCTATGCCTTGTATTTTTGCTAAACCAATTATTATTGATGGGTAGTCTATTGATAGTAGTCCCTGCTATAAGCTAGCACAGAGCTCGGCACGCTCGTGTCCTAGCCCAGACGAGATTCAAGAGGAGCAGATAGTTCCCGTAGGTGGAGGTGCAATTTTGTATGCCTAGGTCTATGAAATCTAGACCCATGCTAATCAATCTCCTTAGTCCTTAGGCTGTTTGCCTATATTAGCTTAACCCATTCAGTACCAGTGCCATCCTTTTAATTTTGTTCTGGCTTCTTTTATACGATTTTATTATATTACAAATGTATAATAGCCTATATATCAATATATATTTTATCAATATATATTTTATCTATATAATCTAAGCTATTATACTATTTTGTATGAAAACTAATTTTGTCTAGCCCATTTTCCAATCACTTACAATGCTGTCTTGCATTAGGCGAAGTAGAAAGATAATAAGTTACAATTATAGTTTGTAGTCTTGGACAGTAGTTTACAATTTAAAGGAGGTTTTATCATGCTAGTATAAAGATAAATATAATTGGCAATGCGATCATGCCTTCATTTTCAGCAACTCATTCTAATTTCTATGATATAATGTCAATGAACATTCTCACATTGAAAACTTGATCAAAGTCAAATATCAATTATTGTCTATATTTCACAGAAGTTCAAAGCCTCATTCGGCAAAACCAACAACTGACCCATTCCCATAGCCTAGCTACATACAGCAAAAGCTGCAAAATATGCATTTTCTTTTTGTCTTTTCTTAACAAAGCAGACTCTGATTCAATCAATATTGTCAGTGTTATCGTTATTGTACATACACTAGATCTATGGTTAATTTTGAGGTGTGGCAGAGTGGTCTTGCCACTGGACTGGTAATCCAATGGACCCGGGTTCGAATCCCAATATGTCAATGGGAAGATATTATTGGGATGGAATTTGTGCTGTACATAATTTCAGTGCATTACCACAGCACACCAAATGCCAAAAAAATACCCTCATTGTTCCCTGATTAAATAGCAGTGTATGAATATTCCCATATTAAAAACATGTTACAGGGGGGCAATGCCTAGTGAGTTAATTGTTCAATAAATGGCGTTCTGAGAGTGAGAGTCTGAGTGTGGGGGTTGAGACGGTGAAGCGCGGAGGCGAAGCGGCTTCAGAGATTGAGTTGCTTCAAGCCGGGGTGCTTCGCATGTCTCACTCCCTAGATTGGAACAAGACCTCACGGGCCTCACCGTGTTCAGCGGTGTAGTGTAAAGGCTCTCAGCCTATGCCCGAGAGGGAGTACTTGGAATATAGAAGAACAAAAAATACATCTGTTATTTCAATTTACTAGTAACAAAGCAGTTTTTGACTTCCTGGTTAAATGTTGATGTAGATTTGCTGCAGTTTGCATTTGATGGAAACATCTGTAATTCAGTTTGGAGTAGATCTTTCATTATCTTAATAATAAGTTTAGCTACTGAAGAAACATAAAACATTTTGAATGGTAATAGCTTTAAGGATTTAAATAATGGTGCTGAATGTTCTCTGCAATGCCAATGAGCCGATTATATTATTATTCCTACAATTGTTTTTATATTTTTGTTAAATAAATATAAGTTTAATTTTGTATTCACTTGCATTACCCCAAACTTCTACCCCATAGGAAATATAGGGGTATGCAAAAGAATCATACCATGTCACTAAAGTTGTGACATTTTCAAAGACAATATGAAAACCTACCATGTGCATTTTATGTTATATCTGTTACACTGTATAGTCTGTATAGTACTATAGCAAATAACGTTTTACAATCTAGTACCAACATTATAATAAATTAAATCCGAATGGAAAATAAATAAAATATACTAATATGAAAGACCACTGCATTATGTATTGTATTTAGTCTGTAATTGCCAAAGGGTATTTGCTCAGAAATTAAGATGAGAAGCCAGTTTATGGCAACTTAAAAACAAATACTTCAGTTTGATTTGTATCCAGCATCCTCGGATAGTGAGAATAGAATTTCTTCAGATTATATGATCGGTCTTTGATTATCATGAGTGAGAAGCACTATGGTCATATCAAAACCAAGAGTGAGAAGCACTATGGTCATATCAAAACCACTAGAAATTACAGGATTTCACTCCCTCCATAGGCCTCAAAATGCCCCTAAAAGTACTAAATTTTCCAAAATTTTCTTGGGGAGGCTTACAGCGCCCCCCCCAAACCCCCCAGCTGTAGGGCGAGCGACCCTCCCATTTACAGGGGCCCCGCATAACCCCAGTGCCTAGGGCCCCATAACATGTAAATCCGCCCCTGTGAAAAGAAACTGGGCATAGGTCTCCACAATTCTTTAGGTTTAGCAGTGACGAACAGACTATAGTTTTGTAAGGGGTAGCATGATCTGGTGGGGTCTGCAAATCCTGGTAGGCCCTATACATGTGGGAGTTGACGCAGTGGTTGTGGGGGGGCGACTGTGAAGGAGTGACTGACAGGCCTTCATGGTTATAAGTTTATGGAGCCCTCCTCGCTTTTTTCTCTTTTTCTATCTCTCTCCCATTGGCTTGTATCCATTCGGCCCCATTCAGCCTACTATAAGACGTTTATCCCCATCCAGGTGTCAATATTTTCCTGGCGAGCGGTAGCGTCGAGCCAGCATATATATTTTTTTGTTTTGACAGCAAGCTAAATTTGTACATTTTTCGATAGCAAAATTTCTCCGGCGAAGCCGGATTTCTACATACAATGCTGGCTCGCTAGCACTCGCCAAGAAGAAATCGACACCTTGATGGGGATAAACGTCTTAAAGCAGTAGGCTGAATGAGGCCAAATGGATACAAGCCAGGGAAAGAGAGAAAAGGAAAGAAAGATAAAAAAAAAAAAAAGCCGGTGGCGCCCCCTTAATGATGACTGCTGCTTCATGGATCGATGGTAGGGGGTGGGGTGGGGTATTATATTGAGGGATGGTGGGGCTGATGGAGGTGTCATTTATGGAGAAGTTATACAGTGGAGGGAATAAGGAATGAGTGAAGCCTTAGAATGAAATTAGTTTGTAAGTAACCGTAACCATCTTATGGGGGGTGGCCATGCATGACCCGCTCGCCAGACCTACAGCCTTTCGACTTCCTTTAACACCTTCTGTACCGGTGACGACATTTCCATTATATTCTGAAAACTATTTGATGATTTCATTCAGCGTAGGAAGGACGTCCATCAAGTTAATGACGACAGACTATCTCAATTGAATTATCTAGCTACCATATATCTTTCCTATCTATCTATCTATCTATCTATATATATGCTCAGGCCCAATCCCCATTTTGGGGGTAGCCGACTCAAGACAGAGCAAGAACAGGGAAAACACAAAAACAACATAAAACAATGAATACACACAGATAAAAAACACAAATACACACACATCTAGGTCACCCAGGAGAAGACTCAGAGACCAGGGTCATCAAGGTCGCTCCAGCACTCCCCCGGCCCTATATCTTTCCTAAGCTTCATAAAATCGTCTAAATGTAGCTGATGTCAAATAATAGAGACGTCGCTGGTACTGTAGGGGTTAATAACTATCTTGATAACGTAATGCATAAATGCTGGAATTTCTGTGTGAGTATCCTAGGTTCGAGTCTTTGGAATGCCACATGTATTTGTTGATTTCATTAAATGAGTTTAGACGTAAAGTTGGTTGGTGAAAAATATGAATAGTGTTACGT